>CM060972.1:13492404-13852404 GCA_030765045.1 Tenodera sinensis
TAATGAACTGGTGAATAACTGCGCAAGAGTTCGATTGTTAACTTTCTCAAGACACTCTGTAGTAAGCAGGAATGATTTTATTGATTCATCTTCTGTAGGATCTAATCGTCCATTAGCAAATTGGCAATGAAACGACCTATGGTATCAGTTGACTCGTCGATATTCGTCGATATCCCAGATCATCTTATTTTTCATTTTATCTTTAGTTATTTTCATTGTTTCATCGTAACATTCGGTTAAGTAACATTTTCGCAAACTTGACTCGCTAGGTACAGATTGGTTAGTATACTTCTCCAAAAACTGTGATAATGTAGGATTCTGTAATTTCCAGAAAGGGATTCTGGCGCTGAAGCAAGCTACATAAGTCGAATGCAAACTGGGACTTTTGACTCCATGTTGCAATTACTGTTGGAAGCAAAGGAATCTTCTGCCTGTAGCCCTGTTTGATTGTGCCGATATGTTGTGATATAAAATACTTCTTTTCGTAGTTCACTGACTGCTCGCGTATTTTGCATGTGAGTACTTTACCGTCGGTACAAAATATGCCGGATCCAAAAGTATTAACATAACTGTGTAATTTAGTACGTAAAGGAACATTGAATTTCGGCATCTTGCTGCTAGCTACAACGTCGCAATGAAAACTAAAGGAAAATCATAGACCCACGCTCATTATTGCATTTTAAAATAAACACACATGATAATCCATATGGTTTCTTTATCTATACATTTATTTGCGCGGCAGCACTCATTGTTGCAAAGAAAATAATGAATTGAATGAGGGACGTCTATGTCGTCTGCAACTTAAAGACAACAATATATATATTCGGCGAAGTAACTTTCATTGTCACGGTCTAACGGTTGTTGAAATAAAATGTACCTGAAGAAAATGCTTAATAATTAATAAATAATACATAAATAATGAAATAAAGGCAACAAAAAGCATATATTTTGTAAAATAGACATATTAAAAATGCAGCAAAAGGCAATATAAAACTGTGGCATTTCAATCACAAAGGTATAATTCGTACAGATTCACTTTCAAATTGAAGATAAATTTGACGCATTTAAAAAGGCATTCCGCCTAAGTTCCGGTCTCTGCTTATAATTATTTATACGATGGATATGTGCATGCCTGTGCATGTTTTAAATCGAAGTAAACATTAATTATAAGTTATTGGATTAAGGACTCACCATGTTTAATGACCCAAAATTGTCGTGCAGAAAGAGAATGAAATCCACACTCTGGCTGCTCAGGTTGGTTCGACGTTCTTGAATAACTAATCCTGCTGCACTAAAATGTCTTTCAGTACTCGCACTTGATGAATGCTACCACCTTTTCTACGAATAATCCCTTCAATGTCTTTGGTTACCAGTATCAAATGCTGACGAGATATTTTTTTCTACATATACCTTGGTTGTAAGACAGAAGGGCTATGAAAAATGAAAGTGTCACAACTTGGTGATGCTGACTAATGGGCCCTGATGTACATATGATATATATATATAGTGATTCATGTCATGATAATAAAATAAACGTTTCAATTTGGAGAAATGCTGAACAATAATGATGCAGTAACATTACTACAGCGTCAGCCACAAAACAAACTGTAATTGTATCAGTATAAACATTGATGCTGTGTTTACACTTTACAAAGCAGGAGGAAACATGCGTTACTAGCAGTATAAAATAATCAAATACGCCTTGGGTTCGAGATAAGAGTGTAAGATTTTATACGTGGAATGGATTGAATTGCAGCCGAGTAGTGAGAAATAATATGGTTGCAAACCCTCTCATTCAGTGCTTTGACTAGCATCAGTAGCAGCTTTTGAAACGTGTCAGCAGAATAATTAATTAGAATTCCTAGTAAAGAAATGCTGCGGTAATTATTGTGCTATTCTCGGCATTTAAACATTGGTAACCAAGAAATATGATACATTATTTTGTGCCTCCTAAGTGACTGTAACACTGAAATTTAGTACAAATCTAGCAAAACATTACATTTGTATTCCATGGCTTTAAAATACTAAATGTGTTTTGAGTTTTTATATTACAAATACTTGTAGTTGCATAATGTACCCTAAAAATGCAGAATAACAATGTCTTTCATTTTAAAATTTAAGGTTTTTCAAAATTATGTTTTCACCATATTCACTTTTTGAAAATGTCACGATGCAGTTTTCACGCAATTCTTCGTATCATTCCAAAACACAAACAAGTAAATCTGCAATATACTTTTTTTTCTTTTGAACACTTTTGAGTTACTAAAGAAACTTGCAGCTTATATAAAACTTTATATTAGAAATTTCAAGCGACAAAATTTAAAGATCGGGCTTCTGAGCTGAGGCTAATAAAACACAGTTGTATGGCAGATTTGTACATTATAATCAGATAAATATAATAGAACCTTAAAAAAAGACGCATTTTTTAATTTCGTTGTGTAGAGCATTTGGCATAACATAATAAAATCCGGATTCAACATTTCGTAACTCGGAAACTGAAGGATATATCATACTAAAATTCAAAATCCTCTAATGCTGGTATAAGACAGCATTGAAAATAAATGTTCAGCTAACTTGGCTGAAAAATTTAAAAAATCCATTTTCAGTTATTTATTCCCTTAATTTTCAAGCCCGGGCCCGGCCCGAGCCCGACTTAGTCCAGCCCGAGCCCGACAAGCATTTTTCAAATTAGGCCCGAGGGCTTGGCCCGAGCCCGTGCAGACCTCTACCGCCCGGTAAGTGGAAGGTCTGTGGTTCAAATCCCAGTTGTGGCATTGAATTTTTAAGTTCCAGTTCCACCTTTCAAATAATTACTTGTTTATTTATTTATCTTTCAACATGAATCCAATTACAGAAAGTAGAAAAATAATAAAATCACCTGAACACAAACATAAATGCAAACATACAAATACACTTGCACACAAGTACACACACAAACTTAACCAAGAAATTCAACAAATTCAAACAAGAGCTTTATGAAGTTGCCTCTTAAACTCACAGTAGTTGGGAAAAACTCTTAAGTGATATCAGTTAAGACATTGTTAATAATGAACCATTGAAAGTTATCTTGGAATTTGGTATACAAATAGTGATTATATTTATAAAACTGATTTATATATTTAAAGAAATTCAAATACGAGAATCTTCATTTATATCTTGAGCTGAATAAAAAAAAAAGGCAGTACAGTATTCTCCTTCATGATCCAAACACTTTTGCATGCGTTCAAACCATGTCATAGCACTTTTTCCAATCTGGTTTAGAGATCTTAAAAACATGGTTTTTGGACCCATCAATGGCTTCTGTCGATGAAAATCGTCCATGCATTTTATTCTGAATGCTCAGGAAGAAAAAGAAGTAATTTGGTGTCAAATCAAGACTGTACGGTGGATGAACATCAATTTGATTTTTTCCATTGTTAGACCAGATATGCTAGTGCTTGCATTGTCTTGAACAATTTAACAGTTCTTGTTTGTTATCCTTATTTTGCCAGCCTGACAAAAAAAAATGGTTGTAAGCCATTCAGAGTTGACTGTTTCATGTTCCTCTAAAGGCATATAGCAAGTTTTTCTGAAAGAAACAGATGACCATTTGTTTCAAAGTGCTTTGAGTGCAAACAACTTTTGTTGGATTTGGTTTATTTTGAAACACCCATGCAGCCGACAGCTCTTTATAGATCCTTGATTCCATAAATATCTTTTTGAAATTGCATCAAATTATGTAGGATCCAATGATAGCAAACCTTTTTCGCAGCTAATTGGCAGAACTAATGCCTAGAGTTGTCTCAGTCTCAGTATATTGTATGACGATCTTGCATCATCAGTTTTTGCACAGCATCAGTGTTTTCTGGCACAAGAACTGATGTTGGACGACCTTCGTGAATTTCATCACTAAGCAAACCGCGGCCACAATTAAACTCATTATACAAGTGTTTCACAGGGGCAAAGTATGAAGCTTCATCAAATGTTGAAGTAAGTAGATCAAGGAAGTTCTGTTTTGATAATCCACATCAAAAATAATAATAAATCATTGCATGAACTTTTTCACAATGTAATTCCATTTTTTCACTAAGACAATTTTCAAGTATGTAAATAATGCTTTATTGACACAATATCTGAAGTTGATTATGGTAAAAAAATGTCAACTTTCCAGTGGAAATGCCAGATGGCACGTACAACAATTAGTGTTACCAGTGTTCAGACTATAAATAGTAGCTGGTGTTTTGAACAAATATTGCAGTATCTACTAGATTATTACTCATATAATAGAAATGTTGTGCTATGTCTCTTCTGGTACATGGCTTAATTTGAATTTAGGCAATTTATCTTATAATGAATGTCTAGGTAGAATGCTGGAATGTTGTTAAAGAATACCAACTTTATTAAAATAACTAACATTTAATTTTTTTCTATCTTGAATTTTCGGGGAACAGATTCTGAAGTCCTCTTCATTCCAGATGACTTTTGCTCAACTGTAAATCATAAGAGATAGACAAAATCTTGCACAAAATCTGACGTGTTGCACTCACATGACTTTCTCAACTCTTGTATTGGCTATTCTTACAAACCCTTATTCCTTTATCTTCTTTGTGTTCAGAGAAACATTAGCAGAAATTATCTTATAGTTCATCTTCTTATAGGTACAAGGAGAATATGGGAATATAGTAGACTTTGAGTGATGGTCAAATCTTTTAAAGCTTTCAAATTCTGTTCTCTTTGCATGGTTAACATATAAAAACTGAATAATGATGTTCCATTTGGCCGAAGTATAAGTCCTTCAAAACTCACAGAAATAACAAGGAATATCTCCAAAATAGTTCACTCTATAAAAAAAAAATTAGACAAATTGTGTATTTTAGCAAGATCTATATTTTTTGTATGGTAAGATGGTCTATCTCTTACGATTTACCAGTTATACAAAAGTCATCCAGAGTAAATAGGACTACATGGGCAGTAGCTAGAAAATTCAAGATAAACATTTTATTTATCATAAAAATATCTTGCACATATTGCATTCTAATCAAAATCGTTAGCCATTTTCAAGAAAATCAAAATTTTCGAAAAATTTTCCATGTAAAGGATAGTTTAGGTTGGAGGCATTTTCTTGAAAATCTTTGTGTCACATCCTTGAAAGACTAAACTTAAATACCAACTTGGATTTTTAACCAACTTTTCGTTTTTGAGCCATGCTGTCCACAGACAGACATAGACAGATACATATAGATATACAGATGGATATACAGATACACAGACACACACGCGCACATGCACCTTTTCTAAAAATGTTCTTTTTGGATTCAGGGGTCCTGAAAACATATTTCTGGTGAAAGCTCGACATTGAATTTTTGGGTGGAGTACAATACTTCCTCTACTTTATATAGTATTAGATAAAGTAAAAATGTTGATTTTTTTTAAAAGAGCACAATTTGCCTTTTTTTTTCTTATTGTGGGGATAGCATTTTCAAGGTTCTCCTTGTCATTGATTTGAATTTTGAAATACTTATATAGAAGTCATTAGTTTTTTGTATTCTGGCCATGCAAAAGAGAATGGGATGTCAAAGCCATCACACAGCAACCAGCTCAGATTTGCATCACTAGCCAACTGTATTTTCTTATTCCCATTGTACAGAGACTGCCAAAGAAAACCTCTGCACCTCTGGTATATGTCACTTAATTTTTCATTGTGCAAAGGCATGGCTATTTCATTGGCTCCTTTAAGCCACGGTGCGAGGGTATGTTGTCTAAAGCATCCAAAGAAATGGTCATGGCTTTGTACAACAATAAGCAATGTGACATAGATGCGAGCGGAATGAGATTTTCTTTGGCGGTCATTGTACCTATAAGGAAGTATGCAATAAAAAAATTTCTACAAAAGTGTATTTTAACATGATGAAAGAAGAATAAGCATTTTTAAGTGTAATTTATGCAAGAATGAGTGGTTTTAGGCGTGTGTCTGTCTTTTTAAACTGTTGTCTAGCTACATTAAATGAACTGAAGTAACAGTAACTCTAGACTTGTGGGTTCCAGCCATAACATTGGATCCCTTAAACAGAAAGATCTTTTTCTTAGCCAAAGAGCTTTGATAGAGTTCTATACATATGCAGCATACCTTATGTGAAGCCTGTTTTGTCTTGATCAGCAAGTCTGATCCCGACGTATGCACAATAATCTTCTGTTTACAAAGTCAGGAATTTTTTTTGCTCCAATATATTCTCCATGAGTGTAACAAAACTTACCAGCTGAAGTATGATAGCCTATATCCTCTTATACATCCAATATCTACTGCAAAGAAGATGCCTTACTATCACTACAGTAAATGGAGTTCTTGCAATGAACACCCTGGAATAACAATTATCTCACCCGGGTTCCTGTGACAACCAATGTAAGAAGTGAACAATGGCAAGCAGTTGTAAGAGGAGGGATATCAATGGTATAACAGAAGTGTTTTTTCGGCAGACCTTAAAATTAAAATACTGATTTATGTGAAAATAATGGGTGATAGAGTTTTTACATTATTTTTTTCTGAATTTAATTCCCAAAAATCTGTATAAACCAGTGATACTTTGCACACAATTTTTCATTTACAGCCTGTTTATTTAAACATAGTATACGTCAATTAAAGTTCTTATAGCCATTTTTAAGGTTATCAAAAGCTACATTTTTTCTGTGTAAATGGGAGTTTGTGGTGGGCAAATCTTTTTGAAAATCTTTTTGTTGCTTCCTTGGAAGACTGAATTTAAATACCAAGTTTGGTATTATTTGTGGGACCTCAAAGCATGTACTCCTTGGGGAAATTAATATAAAATCTTAAATTGGAACGCACGCTACTTCCTTGACCCTACTATAAGTACAGAAAATAATACTGAAAAGAGCAACACAATGTTAATGATTCAAGTAATTCTGGGCCCTCCATTTGCACTACACTGGGAAGTGCAGCAGTGTTCTTCATCCAATCTTTGTGCAACTTGTACATTTTTTGGTCAGTTAAGAATTGCTGTTGCATATGTAAATATGAGGGTCACTACAAAAGTTTTTGAGATACGCCAATAATAATTCTTTTTTACATTATTGTGATTGTTGCACTTTTTCAAAGTACTCACCACCACACTATATACACTTAAGCATTCACTGAAACCACTTCTGAAGCCACTCCTGCCACATGGTTTTCTGCGATGATGTAGGTGGATTAGTGTTTTCAGGGGAAGAAAATCTCTTCCAATGGATGCTGTTTTTTATCATTGGGAACAGAAAAAAGTAACATGGGGCCAGGTTGCGAGTGCATGGTAGATAAATCACAAGGTTGACCTCTTTTGACTCCAGGAACTGAATGGTGATGTTGGCCTTATGTGTGGATATGTCATGGAGAAGGGTCCCTTAGTCCTGTGTGTGGCCCCCATTCTTGAAGCTTGGCATAAACTTTTGGCAGGCAAACTGTGGTGTACCAATTAGCTATAACCATGAAATGGTTCCTGCAAGATCACCCTTTAAGAAAAATAAGGCCACCATTTTCTTGTTGACACACTGGGAACACCTCGTTTTTGTCAGTGGATTATCATAAGGAAAGATCCACACCTCTGATTGCCGCTTGGTCTTTGGATTGGTTAATAAATTTGGGTATCATCGCCTATGACCATCAGAAACCTGTCTAGACACACCTTCAACACAGATGTCTTTGTTTTTCTGTTAAATGTGAGGCACCCATCAGAATGTAACCTTCCTCATGCAAAGGAATTCATAGAGGATTTTGAAAACTGCTGGCAAAATCTGCAATGCTGTCACAATTTCTTTAAATGTTATGTGATTAGTTTTGTGAAGCATTTTCTCAACTTTGTGATGTTTCCCTCAGGCATTGCCGTTGCCAGATGCCTACCACTCTCCTCAACTTTCAGAGATGTTTGACACCTATGAAATTCCTGAAACTGCTGGAAAATGGTCATAGAAAGGAACAATGACTCTCAAAAGCCAATTGCAAACATTCGAGACTTTTAAGATTGTAGAAAATCATTGAGCAAAAACGCTCCCCAACTCCTTGCAGGGACTGACTGCCTGTGTGCAGTGAGTTGTTCATCCTTGCGCTGCTGGAATTCCTGGAGTGGGAAGCTACCCGATACCAGTTTACTCTCAGAGAATGAGGCTACCCTATCCTGCATTCAATTCAAGTGGATCAACTTTCATTTTCTGACATCTCAAAACTTTCATAGTGACCCTTGTGTATTCATTCAGCCAGGATTAGAATGTGACTTGCATAGAACTTAAAAAAAAAAAAGAAAAATTGTGTGTTACATTCAGATGACTTTCTCTGTGCTGTTATTTATTCTTGTATAGTTTTTACAACATATTTATTTTTCTGTCTGGTTCATGAACGTGACAGTTCAACACAGTTAAACAAAATTATACAAAATTCAATAGATAGCAGTTTTCGGTTTGTAGGCCGTGGTTCAGTCGATGAATTATCTGACATTTCACCCAATTATCTGACGTGACTGGCCAGGAGCCACTCTCTGAAGATACCCAACACAGTCTTGGGCAAAACATCAGATAATTCATTGACTGAACCGTGACCTACAAACCTGAAAACTACTAAATTGGATTAATGCCGGCCGTGAAAGCCTTAGCCTGTATATACAAAATTCGTTGCAAATGGTGGACTTGACAGGATATAGTCAGAAAATTCAAGTTAATGTCTTAAATACATATGGTATTTTAATCAAAGTTATTATATCCATTTTTGTGTAAAACAAATTTTGAGAAATGTTCCATGGAAAGGGTGTTTTGGGATGGGTAGATTTTCTGAAAATCTTTATACAGTAGATTCCCAGTAACTCGACATTCCATGTAACGTGACCTTTGTTATTTTAATTTTTTAGTGTTAAAACTTGATTGTAATAATTTCTATAATGTACACTACGGTATAAATAGTATGGTAAATTTTAATTAGTATATGTGTACAATCTACCACATTCTCCCTCACAGTGACAAAAGGGCTCACCAGCTCACCTTCAGAAAGTGTCCTATAGCACTTGCCGACCAAATTCCAAGTCCGAAGGTACTTACAGCACATGCGCCGACAGTCATTAGCAGAATCGACACTCTGTTGTGCTGCATGCGCTAGCTGTCACTAGCAGACGATTTTCACATCTGCCAACATTGCTTTTTCAACCACACTAGTTTTTGTTGCCAACACACTAAACACAAATGCACTCACGTGTCAGCTAATCTATTTTTCACATCATGCCGCCACAGATATACCGCCAGCCATATCTTTTTAATTATAATTAGATTTCGGATAATATAGAATGCCAGTATGATAAGACTGGTTGTAGGTACCCATTTCCAATATACATTTTCACCTGTAACCGTTAGCACAAGGGACGTCACATGCATATTAAATATGAAGCTCCCAAATTTGTGAATTATTTTTCTTTATGGGGTTGAGCATGTTTTAGCATATTGCACAAGAGAATGTTTTTTTTTCCCCATACCTACCTCTTTTCCTTGGCCTTTGCCCGAATTCTCAGAGCATGACTCTGAAAACTGCTCAGGATGACCCCACCTGCAGGAAAACAGCTGGAATTTTCGACCCCTTTTGGTAAGGGAGCAATAAAACCCATTGAAGCCATTTGTAATGGGGAGTAGCACGGCATCACATTCCCTGCATAGCATTCGGGTAGCGCATTTGGGTTCTCAGCAGGCCCTCGTCATAGAGGAATTGCATACATTCTTCCTCATTATAGCACAAAGGCACTAAATCTGCTATGCTAATGAAGTGAGTCATGGCACTATCACAACTTGCTTCTAACAAGTTCACTAGCATACTGCCGGGTCCCACTAAAACATTCAAATTTCAGATTGGCAGCAAATTAATGGAGAAATAGTGCTGTTGGCAGTGCTGAATTAACACTGCAATAACACAGCAACTTCGGCAACTTTTGTAAGAATTCGTGTGCACTGCTGAGTGGGACTTAGACGAAATTCTCACGAAGTTCTCACGGGACACTTTCTAAAGAATATCCGGGCTCACCATGTATTGACCTTCGATATCTAGTTAGAACTTGTCACCGGCAGACAGTTATGAACCAAAAGCTTGCTGCTAATGTGCATACATAGCACAAACACTTGTTTGGAAGGTTTTAAGGTTCTTTTTTATCACATTTGTTTATACTTCATATGTATGTACCTTTTGCCCAGCCCATGCTGTACAAGCTTAAAAAAGCAGGAGTGAGTAAACATATTAGGTTCGCATGGTATGAGGAGTTAAAACTGATTTTTCTTAACTTCAGATTGCAAGGTTGCAGCAAAGAATTGCTATATTATCACAACATATGGCAACAGAACAGTGTTCTGGTGGACCTCATTGTTTACTCCAGGATGGAATGTTTGGACCAAGCTTTTTGGACGCAACTTTGTCACAGGTTAGTACTATGTTCTTTGTTTTGCACTATTAATATTAATAGTTGGCATAAATAAATAATAATTACTCTAAACAGTTTATATTCATAGTTGAGTTGAGGAGAAATGAAAAATCAATACAGTGATTTGTCTAAAGTTAAATTATAATTGTTTCACACAAGTTGCGAGTAGATTAAGTTGGAAAGATAGAATTAGACTGAAAAATTCAATGCCATACCCAGGATTTGAACCACAGAAGATTGGCTTTTGTGCCATTGCTCTAACCAATCAAGCTACCATGGAAACATGTCTGCACGGCATTAAATTCTCTACTGATTCACATTTTTGCACTACACCACAAGATGTTCTTACATTAATTTTGAAAAAACATCTAAATGATGGCCCACAGTATCAAGTCATTTAATGGTTGTGGGTATCGTTCTCATTAAACAAACCCTTCAGGGATATTCAGGTTACTGCAGTAAGAATTTGATGAGAGTAATCATCATACAACAATGTGCCAATGTTCATTGCAGTTTAGCTAAGCTCTACTGAATGCCCCTGGAAGTGCATGTCATTGTTTCTTACTTGCTCCACTTCGGTGCTTAAGCACTTGTGTGTACTTGTTCAGCATGCAATGGAAGAAAGAAAGATGTTCCAAGTTCTTTTAAACGTGATGTGCTTACATATTTTATTCAATTTAACGTGCAATTTTTAAGAAAAGAGATGCACAATAACTTAGATGGAAGTGTGGGAGTAAAAATTTATTCTCAACTATCACATATTTTTTTGTACTTCCCATGCGGATTAAAGTTCCATTTTGCTTAGTTGATGTTTGCCTTCTGTATGAGAGACAGAAAAGGCGGGCGATTATTTCCAGACAAGATTTGAATGTATTGCATATGTGGCCTGTGCACATGCTATGCCCATGATGATGCCTTCCGTGTTAAGCCTAACTTCGTTAAGTTGCTGGATTCTTATATACAGTAGAACCCCGCTAATCCGAATTGGAGTGTGGTCTGTTTGAATTCGGAAATCTTCAGATTATCCGAAAAATGGAAAAAAAAAGTATATAAATTCAGCTATAGGATTAGCAGCTACAAGGTAATGTAACATAGTGTTGTGATATGAGGAAGTGACAATGTTGTGATTACCACACAGAATATAACAGCAATGTTTTCAGCATAATGACAACTTATTCTTCAGACTTGTGGATATAGCCAGGCGCATGTGATAGTGATAGCATGTAAGTACAGTTTGTTTCACTATTGTTGGTGGTCGTTCTACAGTAATTGATGCTTTTCGCAAAAATTGAGAACTTCTGCAGCACTTCTTCAGCCTCTGTTTTACCACTATCGTGGTGTCAGGGTTTACCTTGGATTCATTTTGTAAACTCAGTTCTATCCTCTGCTAGTCTATTGAACTGGTTCCAAGTCTTTCCTTTATTGGCCACCACTCTTTTAATCCCTTCTTCCCAGGTTATCCTTGGTTTTCCTCTTGGATTCCTTCCCAATGGTCTTGCTTTATTTCTTCTAGGCACTTAATTGTATTTCTATTTAAGATCTTCGAAAAGGTACCAAAATTACGAGAAATGGTTTTTTGTAGGTAACAAGCACAACAGGTAAAGGGAGGAATAAATCCAGATCTCCCAAGAAGAGCAGAAAAAAAGCAACCGACGGTGATGCATCAATGATTGATAATTCTCTAACTGAAACCCCGGATATGAATGCTCTAAGCATTGGTGATTCCTCCGAAGAAATACAGAATGGAGAAAAAATGAAAAAGCCAAAATCTCCAAGGTAAGTAATGGTGATTACTGGATTCATCCCAGAAATACCTATTTATTGACATTTTATTTTGACATGTACCTGCATTAGTTTAAAATATAGATTCCCAGAATTGGATGTTAAGAATTAAACAAAAAGCAAGTTTTGACATACTCTGAATTCTGAGAGTTAAAGAGGGAGAGAGATATTCTAAAAAGACATGGTACAAATTTCCTTTATAATTACTTTGCAGACCTATGTGGCACTGCTACTACGAGGTGTTGCAGATGTAAATGGATGTTGCAGGAAGTTACTTAGTTTCTTTTCATTACATTCATGAATTATTGAGGATTTACAGGGTACCATCTATATAGTGGATCCCATATTTTACACTCTTGTCTGGGACACTCAAAAACGGTGTAAAACTGAGGAAGGAAATCAAGGAAAAGTAATTGCGTGCAGTCAGTTGTAAAGTGAATGCAGCAACAAAAATGATTTAATAACCAGTGCTTTTCAATTGTGAACTTGTGTGTATTTGTCTTGAAATTTCAATTAATGCATTTATGAAAGAGCTCTTACACAGACCAATTTTGAGCTGATTTAAAGAAAAAGACCCCATATTTCTATAAGCTGAATGCTATGTTTAAATGTAGTTTTATGAGCAACAAACATTCCTAGTACATACAGGGGAGAAGAAAGAAAAACTGAAAAAATTCAGCAATAGTGTAAAAGCTGTAAACATTATTTTTAATAACCAAGTTTTATTCAGCGAAGTGCTTGTTACATAATTTATTTAGAGAATTATAAAATTACATAACGAACTCTGACCTGAAGCTACAGTTAAAGTACATGCATTAAACATGCATTAGTCTGCATATGCAAGTGTGCTCTAGTGTTACAATGCTTACTGTGTTCATCCTCACTTTTTAAGCCATCCCAGCAAGATGTCTTCTTTTGTGTGTTCTTGTCCCTTTAGTCTGTACAGTTCATTTTCCATTTTTTGCCACATAGTAAGCGATTCATCACTAACACCGAACTTTGGACATACACCATGGTTGCCAACCCATATGATAATTATGGCGGTGTACGATAATTTCAATGTTTGTACTCATGGTTGCCAACCATACGATAATTATTGGGGTGTACGATAATTTGAATGAATGATAGTTCGATACTGGCGAAATATCACTTTTACTGGTTTGTCACGCCAGCGAAATGAAATTAATTACAAATAGTGACGCCACTTTTGCCCTCATGGCCTGTATCCACCCCTAAGGCAACCATTGCATATCCTACTAATCTTTCTACCCTTTATCCTCTTGTTGCTAGCATGCCCAGATCTGGTAATCTCAATGAACAAGGCACTATTCAGAAAATTGATGATCAATGGAGAAAACTCGGAATAAGTGATATTCCGTGCAAAATAAAGAACATGCCTGAACCTGGCAGTTTCTGGAGTGCTGTTAAACGCATGTCACCTTGGTGGAAATACTGATTTCAAAGAACTGGCGGAGGTTGCATTATCAGTGATTTCATTGCACCACAGAAACACTTCTTGTGAAAGAGTTTTTCCTAAACTGGGTTTGGTAAAAACCAAAATTAGAAACAGATTGGTGCTAGATACGGTAAATGGACTTATTCTGTCGTCTCAGCTTATGAAAGAATGTGGTAGATCTGAAAATCTGCAAGTCACCGAGATGTTAAAATTTATCACAACAAATTTCTATAATGCTGCAATGGTTGGGGAAGATGATGAACTTGAATAGTGCGAGAAACATAGGTAGTAAAGTTGTAATACAGATTGAGGTCATCAATCTTGTAAGTGATTACCATAAACATCAATACTATTACATTTTCATAAGTGTTATGTTGATATTTTTATTGTTGTAGCATTTGGTTTATGATGTACAATAATTTTGAATCCAAATCTATAATTTTGAGTGACTGGTACTATAATTTTACTTTTAATGTTGGCAACCCTGATGTACTCTTATCTTTTGCAAAGCTTGTAGAGCATCTACAAATTGAATACTCTCCATGTTTACCTCATAAACATATCCTGATCCAATTACTCTTCTTTTATGACTGACAAGGTTATCATTTAGCCTTCAATGCTTTGCTGTTGACAAATGTTCACTTGATCATGCACGCATGTGAACATAAACTTGTGCAAGAATGTCTATTTTCTCAGAGATGGAAAACACGTTCATTGCATTTTAGCCAGATTCAGAACCATTATTAAAACCTGGATCACAGAATCCAATGAACTGAATTGGTAACAAAAACCACCAAAGGGGTAACAAAACACCACAGAGCAAGAGACCAGCTGGTTAACATGTGTAAATGACCTCCTGCTGCCATGAGTGTGATTCAGTAGCAAACATACGCAAACATGCCAGACTGAACATGATTAAGCACAATAGTGATGGAAACCAGTGCACGCTTATGGAATTAAAATTCAAACGGAAGTAGAATGGTATGATCAGTTGTTGATAGTGCCGCTATCAACTGTATCATGTTGTTGCCATATCTTGCATATAATTGAGGTGTTAAGTACCCCAGGGCACAAATATTTCTGTGCAAGACTGAGGAAAATATAAAATCAGAGAAGTTTTTGTATTAAATGGACATTAAGTTGGGATTAATTAAGGAAAATGAAGCTACTAACAGTGAAGCAACAAGATTCTAAAGTAAGAATTAAGTTGGGACTTTCAATTAATTGTTTAGAATGCAGGAAAAACTTAGGAGTGTATTAAAAACCATTTTTGAGAAAATTGTAAATAAGCAAAGTTTTACCATGTAAAGGGCAGTTTAGGGTGGTGGGAATTTTCTTTAAAATCGTGATGCCACATCCTTAGAAGATACTGAATTTAAATTAAACATAGAAATTTGATATTTAACTGCCTTTTCAGTTTTGAGTTATGCTGTGCACACATGCACATACAATTACAGCTATTTTTCTAAAAATGCTTTTATGGGGTTCAGAGGACCTCTAAATGTGTGTTTTTTGTCAGATCTAGGTATCAAATTTTTGGCTTGCGTACAATGCTTCTTCTTACTACAGGCAAGTAGTAGAGAAAGTAATACAAACTGCCTAAACAGTGGTTTTATTGAAGAAATGTTGAAGCAAAATTGTTCCCTATTCACATTCTTTCTTAATTTTATTAATTGTATGTAATTTTATACAGAAAACCAAGAGAACCAAAAAAGCCTAGAGAGCCTAAGCCGCCAAAGGAGCCCAAGGCACCGAAAGAGCCAAAGCCACCAAAGGAACCTAAAGCACCAAAGGAACCCAAGGCTCCAAGGGAACCAAAAAAGAAGAGAGAACCAAAAGTACCTGGCGAACAAAAGGCAGCCAAACCAAGAAGGTAAGCATAGTTAGTGCATCATTGCTTTTTGGTGATTTTATGTTAATCATAGTTTCATTTACCAATATGACTTCCTGAGCTAGGCAGCGGTAGTTAAGGTCTAAGTTCATCTGCATCTTAGGTTAGCTTATTCCTGAGTAAGGAAACTCAGTGTTGCTTTAGTTAGTGATTTTATATCTTTGATTAAACTAGCGAGATATTGATATTTGCAACTAATATCAGCTTCTTCTGAGTGTGTTTGCATAGTGTAGCAAAACTTTTCAGAAAGCTGTTAAACTGAACCCATTCCGTGATCCGATTTCTTGGAATATAAACAAGGAAAGTGTTGAGCTACTGTCCAATCTTTCATTCACCTACTCTATCACCATCATCAGGAATCTTGAGGCAAGTGTTATGGATGGCATTTCTACTTGTTGGCGAGAGTCAGAGATTGACTTACACATTTTTATTGATCAACACTGACCAGTGAGATGGATTGGCACTTCCATGATGACTGGCAATCAATTCATGCTTATTTGGAGACCTGCATCGTAATTGACATCGTTTTGCTTTGTTTTAAAAGCCCTGTCACTAAGATCTCTGTGGATGAGAAATTTATTTTGTGGCCAGAGTACTGTGCAATGGTAGGCTTATTCTTCTGTCCTGGTCGATGTATATTTTGATCAAATTGCATAAGCTTTCATTACCGCTGTTACAAAATATAGAATGAATATTTGGGCTTGTGGGCCATGGTCTAGTGGAAATTCGTCTTCCATACGTTTCGTTTGAAACTGTGTCGAGCATCATCAGTGGTTTGACTGCAGTGCTCTGCTACTGTTGGCGAACTGGTAATGTATATTTTACCACATTCACAAGATATTTTATAGATGCTACCACTGCAGATACATGTTAACTTTGTTTTAGCTTTGCAGGAGGCTAGAAGACTGTTTTGGTGTTACATTGGGGCAATATTCCTGCTAGTTTTAGAGACACAGGTTCTTGCTATCCACAGTATATTTGAGAAGAACTCAACTTTTCATTTCAACAGCTAGTACAATAAACACTATGAAACTTCATATTTTTATCCATAATCAAGATTTATAAATAGAAGAATTCATTAAGCTTATCATTTATTCCATACAATTGTTCATATGTATTTATATATTTTAGTATTCTCCAATCAAATTGCCCAATTTCCTCCTGTTTTCCATCTAATTTTAGAATTTTATTTTAATTTGCTTTATTGCAGTTTTGAGCAAACAGAAGGTTTTATACGGTCATGAATAATACTTTAAGCTACAATTAACATTGTGTATGTGGAACTTACTGAAAGAACATAAATGTAGCCTATGCCAGTGGTGTCAAGGTTACAGACCCCTCGGGGCTCAACTGTGCAACAGCTACATATGACGGGCAAAACATGACGTAATACATATCAACACTAGAAGCTTTATCAATTGACACCTGTTTACTTGCAAGTTGGTTGCGTCCGCGAATAAAACCTTGGAGTTTGTACACCTTATGAGTTTTTGCCTTCAGAATTGCCTACAAGGATACATAGCACAGGTACAAGTTGGATCTGCGAAGGGGAACAGTACATCTCACGCGTAAATAGGAAACTACTTGACGTAGTTATTCATGTTGGTTAAAATAGTTGCAACCTTCTGATGATTAGGCTGAATTATAGGTACTATTAAACCTACCCTACCCCTTGGGTTAGCATTCTCAAACTGCAAAGTACACCACTTACACACTTGCATGCCTCTTAAAGATAGATGTTGTTATTACTTTTCAATCCCAGATATAAAAATGTCAATCTATTTTGAATGAATGAATAAATAAATAAGAGAATAATTACACGGTATTAATAATAGTGCTTTTAATACGAACTTGTATTATATATAATCTATATTTATATAAAAAGTAAATAGCAGCTTTCAAATCCTGTTATACCTTAAATGAATATTCTTAGCTACTTTGATTAAACATAATAACAGAATGTTTACTTGTATTATTTTTAAATAAGTGAAATAAACCGATACATTATTAGTAACAGGGGTTGTCGATTTCCTCCAAAATTAAAGGAAAGGACTACATGCAAGTTGTTTGAGAACTACTGTTCTTAAAGATACATATTTTAGTGTTAAGCGTTTGCATAATGAATGTAAGACAATCTTACTGAACACCTAAGTAAAATACATGTTATACATTTGTAGGATCAGTCATGTGGCATATTTTTCAATTCACACACTTCAAAATTTGACATACAAAGACAGATTCTAAGACTGGATGCCAAATTGCTATCCGAGAGTCTGTTTCTGTGGCGAGTTTTCAGGAGCTGCATTATAGAGAAACCCTGTTCACAAAGGTAGGTACTGCCAGACATTGCCTTACTTTTTGCTGCGTTGGGAATCAAATTTGGGAAATGCCTTGAAGTTTCCGGTAGAATTCGATCAGTGCGTCTGAGCATGAATTGTCAAATTTCTCTTGAAAGCGACACTCACACTGTACTTGTAACAGCTCCAGATGAACTGCTGTATTACTTACTTTATCTATGTTCATAAGAACTCTGTATGTTGTATTTTTTAATGAAAGATACTGGTTGCATATTAGGTACTGAATACTACAACCACAACTTTGCAGAGGAATTGTTTTCCCATTCGAAACATGCGAATCCAAATGACTCATGTCTGTGCTCTCGGACGCAGCCATTGCTCTGCCTGCATCACACGGAAAACTGCACTGAACTGGCTTCTAACGGACTTGCCCTCTATGCCCAGGGCACGGCGACTTGCTCTCTCCGTGGCATTGCCACTCGGGGCCACGATTGACACCACTGGCCTATGCAAATAAAATAAACCAGTGCAATTATCCACAATAAAAAGAAAAGATCTTCAAGAAATTTACATACCACCCAACAACGTCCACAAGTTTAAAAAATGTTCAGTAGCATCATTTTGACCCTTAAAAACAATTACTCCATCAAAACATTAAATTCTAAATTAAAAGATATCCCACTGGATAACAAACCAGGAATATACCAAATTAGCAAATAGATCTACATTGGGAAAACCAAAAGAAACATAAAAGCAAGAACAAAACAATACACCGGAAACACAAAGCAAAAATTGTAAGACAAGTCAACAGTACCTTGGCATTTTTGGAGAGACCATTAACTGACTGCCTTGGTAACGCACTTGCCTCTGGCGCAGAGGACCCAAGTTTGATCTCCAGTACCAGCATGGGGATTTTGTCCCCTCTGGGAGGTCTTACACGGGGTGCACTCAGCCTCGTTAGGTCCGGGGTACCAATTGAGGAGCTACTTGATGAAGTAACAGCCCCTGGTCAAGAAGGCTGTATAACTGGCCGGGAGGGCTCGGGGCACAGACCACGTCCCACTCTCCAGTACTGCACCCCACCAATGATGCCTGTAGTGGGCAGAGTGGGGGATACAGCAGCTGGACGGCAAGCCTTTGGTCCTTCATGGACTGTGAGCTCTAGGGGTTTAGTTAGTTTAACCACCATTAACTAAACTAAAAACATTTCAGGAAAAACAGAACTTGCAGTTTGGGAAAGCATTTACATATGGAGAAACAGAACATGCATTTTCAATGTTGAAATCCTCCAAGCAAAGGTTCATTTAACCACCAACCATCACTAGGGGCAAGGCCAACCACCACAGTGAATTAAGCAGGCAGCTGACTGTGAACCCAGAATGGGAGCGAATAGCTCTTGGAAATGATTTCCTAATTGAAAAAGAATGTAGTGTCAAAAGTTGACAATAACATAAATTTGTGACAGGATTATACCCTGGGGGAATTAACCTGGTACTTGACATTACAGCTGCCTGCTGGCCGCTCTGTCGCAGCGTTGCCACTTTTTCACTGGCTGTCCATGGCCGGTGCTTCCACCATTCTTTTCTTTTTTAAAAGTATTCTCTTATGGCATATACCATCTTCTGGGCCTGACTTCTTAGGGTTATTCCTGTACTTAATACGTGCTTTTTGGCTTTACCAGGGCTATAAGCCATTTTTAAACAAAACCCAGCGTAATCAAGATTATTTAAATCTGTAATGAATGCAACAAAGCAGTGAAATATCCAGCAGTAAACTATATGAAATATATGAAATAATAGGATTACAATCTCCTCCAGATACACCGTTGTATGTAATTCGTCTGTATGTTACCTTCTATCACTGTACACTTACTAACAATCAAACAATATATTGTTGCAAGCAGCAAAGCATGTGGAAGGCAGAAGCCAGAAATACACAAATACACACACATATTGCAACATGGGTAAGTACATACCTCACATGGTGTATTTGTAACACCATTGGATGTGATAATCTGAGCCTCCTTACCCACCCCTTATGAACCACGTGAGCGATGTGGCTGTCAAGTGCCAGTTAGTTCTCCCAGGGTATAACTGCACAACTTCACAGTTGAAGTACGTTATATTTTAGAGCCCTTTAAACTGGTATTTTGCATAGTCAATTCAATGTAATCTGCTCATTCACATATTCAATTTCATCTTGTACTGCAGTATCATCTCCAACAACCACTAGTGTGAACCTAGTTCTTTATTTCCGATTAAAAAATCTCAAAAATCTGGAGAAGCTTCAATATATCTTACTCTTTTTGTGATTGGATGTTGTAGTGACAGTTCTTAAATATCTGTGCCACATTTCAGCACATTTCTCCACAATGCAAATGAAGTAATGTATCTGTAAACACTTTTATATTTTTGATGCTCATAGTGATTCCTCTAGCATAGTTTTTCATTGCAGATGTACACTGCTGAACATTATTATGTGTGTTCAATGATTTAACTTTGTTGTCCTTGATTAGATGCTTATCCAAGAGATTCTCAGTTGTCTTTTCTGCACTTTAATTCAAAATTTAAGCTTTAGTCAGAAATGGTCACTTTTCAGCTATTTTTCTGTGCCCTTTTGTATTTGTATATGTAATTTATTTCTTTTCTATATCCATATAGGCTGTTTGCTAATTTGAGGCTTTTTGAGGTACCTACTTAATACTATGTTTAATATTTACAGGCAGCCTTTGCCATGAATGTGCTCATAGTTACAGTTACCATTAATTTATTTGTGCTTGTTTTTCTTTTTAGAAGACCCGTGAAAAAGAAAAAAGAGGAAGATGTTTTAGAAGACAAGAGCGGTGAATCTCAGTTGCCAGATGTTGAAGATCTTGCTGGTGGTGAAATTGTGGCTGCTTCTCCCTCGTCCACAGCAGGTGGTGAAAGTATGAATGCAGATCCATCTGTGGATGTAATCTCTACCACTAGCATTGGTAATACAGCTGATTCAGATGAAGCTCTTATGGGTACTGCAGATGAAACAGTGGACAAATCTGCTGATGAAACTGCTGAAATACTTACACCAGCTACAGGTTCTGAAGACATGGAGAGCCCAAACAAAGGAACGTCTTTGGCAAAGAAGCTAAAGAAAGAAAGAAAGCCAAAAGTAAAACCAATCTTCCCAGCAAAAAAGACAAAGTAAGTTTTTCTAATGCAGTTGGTGAACTGTGCAGTTTCCTCATTGCATATGCATCTATCTGCATTTTAAAATTTTTTCTCAAATTTCTTAAAAATATGAATGTTCTTTGTTGTTGATTCTAGAAATGACTTCCATTTCTATTTTATTCCATTGCTTTTATAAAAGTGAAAATTTGCTTAGGAAATCGTAAGTTAATATTGAAATTTTTTCTACAAGGACCATTATTTTCTATTTTTTTTAACTTTTACTTGTTCACAATTGTTAAAATGCTGCAGCAAATATTTAAATTATTTCAATACAAATTTAACACTTTCAGACCCAATTTATTTGTGCCCAAAAGTAGTTTCTGAATCAGTAGGAGAAATCCAAGTAATCCGAACTCAGCTTCACAGTCCAGTTGACTTGAACATCTTTGTTGGAGGTTTGGATCTTGCTACCAAGGACAGTTTGGGTCAGCATGAAATAAAAAGTATTTGGCATACAGTTCAAAAACAGTGCAATAATTGCATTTCATTGAAAAAGTGAACATTTTTTTAATTTTCCTTTATTTTGATTGGTATTATAATCTATGGTTTTAAGCAAACTGTCAGTGTACAGCAATAAAGATGGTCTAGTCAAAAGTTAATAGAGGATTATTAGGAAGGTTAAAAGTAGATTTTGTTTTGTGAGTAGGAATGTTTGCAAAACGAAGGCTTTTGCTAGAGTTTTGCATTGCACTTTAACATGTGGCATATACTTCTTTTTGGACAGTGTTGGAATTTGTAAAACATCAATATTATGAGAGGTAGAACTGGAACTTAAAAATTCAATGTCACAGCTGGGATTTGAACCACAGACACTCCGCTTACCAGGCGGCTGCTCTAACCATTGAGCTATTGTGACAACCTGCCAGAATGACATTGAGTTCTCGAACCAGTTCGTATTTCTCCCAGTAATCCACAAAGGTAGACTCACATCAGAGACAATTACCCCAATGGTGACTTACTATTGCAAGTACTTCATGTCTCTAAAACATTGCCCACACATGGCTTGTGTGTTGAAAAACACCAACAGTACAGAGGTATTTTTTAGAGGAGGCGTGTGATGTAATGTTGTGCAGTAGTTCATGGTCGAGTCCACTTGCCTATGCAAGATAAAAGGGGTATTTGGTTAGTATCTCTTCGACTTCTAACCCACTAGCCAGCAGGCTGCTGGTGGAAACTTACCCCCACCATCGCTTTGCGTGATGTCACTCGTGCATATCCGAGCAAGGTCACGCGCCACCTCTAAAAATACATCTAAGTTGGTTGGCATAAATAAATTATCAATATTATATTGATTCCTGAAACTATTGTATGGCCAGTGGATCTCCGGCTTTGATGTTTAACAGCTTTAGGAACTTTGTCAGTACACTGCAATACAGTTTTGACAAATTCAATTACATAAGTAAAATACGTATCTTCCATTACAAATTTATAATTCATGCATATTATACAATGACTTATTTATTAAATAGCTATTGAGCTGACACTTAAAAGTATTAGTTGTGCTAGTTTGCTTTACTGAATTTGGTAACTTGTTATAAAGATAGCCTCATTACACAAGGGTCTTTGTAACTAATGTTTAATGTAAAGCCTTGTCTATGAAAGTCATAGTTATGCCGCATGTTATAATGATGGACAGTGTTGTTTCATAAGTTGTCTCTTTGTAGTGCATATATTATTACTTTATATACATATAGTGAAAATATTGTAAAAATTTGTTCTTCCCTAAAATACTGTATGCATGAATCCCTAGGGTGTAAGTGATACATAGTTCTAATTGCTTTCTTCTGTAATTTAAAGTCTTTCCATGTGTGATTTAGTACTATATCTCCAGAGCTCCAGCCCATATATCATATGTGGGTATATGACTCCATAATATATAAATTTTAATTCTCTTCTAAGGAACTTGAAAAATGCCTGAGCAGATATAGTTATTTGCTTTATTTTCCCACAAATAGAATTGTGTTCCGACCAAGTCAACTTTTGATCCAGTGTGATTCCTAAAAATGTATGTTTATTGGTACTAACTATGCTGTGTTCTGATAATTGTGAAGTATTATGTATAGGTATCATTTACATTTCTTAGATTGAAATTTATTAATGTGGTCTTAGATAGGTTGCATTTGAGATTATTTTGTTTAAAGTATTTAAAAAGTATCAGTACAGTTTCTTTCAATTCTTCAGTTGTAGAACCCCTGCATAAAGCAGTTGCATCATCTGCATAGGAAATGATTTTGCTTTTCTCTACCATAGGAATATCATTCATATATAGAATAAACAGAAGAGGACCTAATACGGAACCTTGAGGAACTCCATACTTTACAGTTTCGAATTTTGATGTAATTCTTGTTGTTGAATTTCCGTGGTTGTGATATATTTGTGTTGCCTGTTTTCTGCCTGTAAGGTATGAGCTGATTAAATCTTTAGCCAGTCCCCTAATCCCATATGCTTCTAGCTTATGCAGTAAAATGTTGTGATCTACACAGTCGAATGCTTTTGTGAGGTCTAAAAATAAAGTTGCTGATACTTCTTTATTTTCCAGGTGTTTCACAATATTATCTGCGCACTCCAAGATTGCTGAAATTGTAGAGAAATGTTTTCTAAAGCCATGTTGTGAATTTATAATGGTGGTGTTTTTTTCAAAGAAGTGGACTAGTCGTTGCAAAATGGTATCCCCCTTTTTATGTACAGATCGAACAACATATTTTCAAACTGTCTGAGAAACTCCCCTTTTGATATAGAGTAGTTGATCAGGTGTTCAAGAAGGCTTGCAAGAGCATGTCTACATTGTTGTAGAGTTACTGTGTTAATTTCATCCCATTTACTAGTAGTATTTTTTTGTAATTTAGTAATGATATTATTTCATTTATTGTGATGTTTTGCCTTATGCCAGGCAATGAAGCAATTAAATGCTATTTCGTACTGTTTTCTAGATTTTTTTAGGTAATAGTTCTGGAGATTTTTCTGTGGCTTGTGTAATTTTAATAGGTTCTTCCATTTCATTTTCTTCTAAATTCATAGTTGCCACCATTTAATCCTTTGTAAGTTATACTAGATAAAAGAATAACGTTTAAAGATTAGGGAAGGTAGAGACTGCCAGTATGACATACAGGCTAACTGTACAATGAATTATATTACATTCAAGTATGACATTTGCATTGTGAGCGCCATGAGAAATTAATAATGTAAAGACATAATGAAAAGTAGTCAAACCAAATCAAATTATAGAACATATCTAAATATGAAGCATAATAGCCATGTGATTGAACTTGAAACCAAAGTTGGTCTCAAAGGAGTGATACAAAAATGTTGCACTAGTGAGATTATCTAAAGCTTTTAGCTTGTACGCACTGTATTAAAAGTTGTACTTCTAGGCATTCTAGAATTCTGTCGATAATTTCTTATCCAAACTGATATGAAAGCCATCTCCATTAAAGTGGAACATCATAGGGTTTTAATGTTTGATAACATTTAATGTAAAAGTACTCCTCTAATTTTCTCATTCTCTTAAACTCCCTTGTAAACCTTAACTTTTGCTATCTATAATCAACATCCAGCAAAAATCAATCATCACAACCTTAATTGCTTTCTCCATCTTTTCTATTAGTCATGATAAAAACATTAACCTTGCCCTTCGTGATAGTTTTTGTAAAATTCTTAAGGTTCTAGAAGGTTCATGATTTTTTTTTCATTTCTCTGTTATCAGTCTTTAATTGTAGATGACTTTGAGTTTGAAGACCAACAGAAGTGCAGGAGTAAACTTTATTGAAATTGATTAAACTGGAGCCTGTTTGAGGGTCATTAAAACTTTCATGTTGGTGAGAGTAACGTAGAGTCTGCTATTTGTTTATTCAGGAGGTTTCTTGCTCTGTCCATACTCCACTACTGATAAAGACTGATCTTCTAGATTCTCTCATCTTAGAGGAATTGCAATAATAACTAGGATGCACAGTTTTTCTTTATCCACAGCCGTAAACCCTTAATACGACCAGGTAATACTTATTTTGTTGTCCATATGTTTTATAAGTCTCCGAACTTTCAGTTTAACATAAGTTCAGTAAATTTAGTTTTATTTCTTTAAAGTCCTGGCTCTGTGGCACTTATCTCTTCTGGATAGTTGATATTTATTTCTAGGAAAAAAACATCTTTTACATTGTTATCAACAATGAATTTCTTGTTGTTGTTGAACTGGCATAAAATCAAGTGAAATCACTTATCAATTTTAAATCCTCTGACATTGCTATTCATGGTGGTATTCATCTCATTTAGTGAAAGTGCAGTTTTTGTGCATGTTGCATTTCTATTAATGTTTTTAGTGATTTTAGTATTGATTCTTCAGCAGAAGAAAAGGTGGTATGAGCTCTCAGAATAGACATTAAAAATAAAGTAGCTAGCCTATAGGAGATATTTTTAAGGCATGTATATTTGAAAATAAATAGCTTGTATGCAGGACATTCATTAGTGGTTAACAGCCAAAATATATTACAAGGTGAGTTTTGTAGATTGGACTAATTTTAGCGTGCTTAACCTAAAATCACCTTCGTTTTGTCAAGTTAATTTACATTTTTGGCAATGCACTAATAAGTTTTTATCAAACCGTATTCGTTTGCATAGAAAGTTTTTAAATGGCCTGAAAGAGGATATAGGATAGATTTATCGCAGCTTGCAGATGCATGCAGGTAGAACAAAATATTGAAACCAGAAGGATTGAGTATCTCAGATGTATAGCCAACAAGCCAGTGGAAAAATGTGCTGTAGCAAACCATTCTGTACCATAAACAATGAAATCCCCCCCCCTTCCAAAAAAAATGGTATCAGCAGACTTGCAGAGAAAATATACACATCGTAAAATGCAAAGAACAAATAACGAACTTGAAAATTCTGCCTTTCAAACCTGGAGTGGGTTCATCAGGGTGACACTAGAGCACTCAATCTCCACATCTAGTGTATCCTGAAGCTTTTGACTCCAATGTCCCAAGTTAGAACAAGTTAAAGATGAACTCAAGAATTCAATGCCACAGCTGGATTATCCACCTGCCAGAATGACATTGAATTCTCCAACCGACTTGTATTTCTTCTGGTAAACCACAAAGGGAGTCTTACATCAGACAGTTACCCCAATGGCGATTTATCATCGTAAGAACTTTATGTCCCAGGATTAAATAACCTTTAGATGGTAATTATTATTTATTCATGCTAAGAGTAAGTTTGCTAGCATAAATAAATAATAATTATCTTTCTTTCATAGAAGTTTGAAAACAGTGTTGTTGTAATTAATTTAATTTAAAAGGTGAGTTAATTAATAACACTGAACAACACTTACAACATATTTCTCTGGGACGCGTTTCGAAGGTAACTTTCCTCCATTATCAACCGGACAATAACTGGGTTTCCATGGTGCTTGATGGTGCAGATGGTGATGCTTCTTCTGATGTTTCTTCTGGTGGCGGTTCGATGAACTCATCAACGAACTCAAGATTCAATTAAATTGTTCTAATCTTCTGTTGTCAAAAATTAAGTCAAGTGCCTAATTTCTGAGTGCAGAAAGTAATTCATTAAAATTAATCAGTGTACAAATGGTACACTTGTATAGCTTTGAGAATGAGTTGGAGACAACTTGAAACCCTGGGTCAGTTTTGTGCAAAATGAACTGCAACATTACTAAGATAAGTGAAGTTTTTAGTTTCTAATTTGTTCTTACTTTAGAATGGATGAAATTTGCTGGAAGGACATCCAATAATGTAGCATTTGCATAAACAAACAACTATTCCATTTAACGTGTATGAAGTGAGATATAAATAGCGAAAACTTGTCAATGATTTTGTAGAAGTATTTGAGTCAACCTGTAAGCACTTTGTTTCACTTAATTTACTGTTTATGTGCACACGTTTCAATGACCATAATCTTCACTATCAACAGTTTCTGGACTGGCATTTGAAGGATCCGCTGTGTTTGTGATTGTGCTGCTATCTGGGTTGCTGGATCAGTCGATGTCTGGTTGATAATGGAGGAAAGCTAGCATGTCCAAAATAATGTTCACCATGTAGATTATTTTCTTGTTACTTATTATAATTTTTGTTTCAGGTCAGCATTTAGCAGCACAAAGAAAAGAAAATGTAAATTGGCGACAGGGGATGAATCTGATGCTGAAGATATGATGGCCACACCACCACCATCGCCTGAAGATGATTCTGAGGCATCAAAAAATGTAAGTAATGTTAACATGTGTTTCATGCTGGTTCTTCAGACCTATGAAGCCTTTCATGCCAGTGAATTGTCAGCTCAATACTTCTGTACTGTGAAGTGAGTTTATCACCAATGCCTCCACAGAGAACTAAAGAAAAGTGGATATTAGCAAGTTCAAAGTCATCTTAGTAAAATGAGAATTATATTGTACCATTCTGCATACATCTCGTAAACTTACAATCTCGAAGGGTACAATGATAGTACCTCAAATAATTGGACAGCTTTTGTAGTGTGCCTCTGCTTTAATGGCTCAACAGAAAAGCATGTTCATACATTTTGCAGCAGTAAATGAAAACTGAGCTACACAGAATAAATTAAGGAAACACAAAAGGATAATAATGGTATTGTAATAAAAACTACAAAACAGTTGAAACACTGCAAGGACACATGAAAATATAACATTATATTAGGCATGTGTAATTTTTAATTCTTTGTACCATGTTTTGTCTCAATGGCTTGATGAAATTCTGGTCAAGAATGGATAAAATCATTCCCACAATGGGCAATATTGTAATAGATACTCTCATATATCCTTCCAGTTCGAAAGTAGCATTCAACCATGCAAATGCTGTGGTTGGTGGTCACTTGCATTTTGTGTGTAAAGAACACACAATGTTCTAGTGAAAAAGTTTTGCACTGCTAAACATTAACCTGCTTATGAAGTTAGTAGCAAATGCAGTCACTCTCGCACCTCCACTTCAGACATGGTACTTGCTGAACTAATGTCATTCATTTAAATTGACTGGTGGTAAAGGCTGAATAAATCTGGGCTATAGTTTTGATCAATTTATGTGTGCAACTACCAACTCTTCTACTATCTGTTTGCTCTTAGAATAAAGTGAGGTATTCCGTACTGAGCTCCACCTATAGTACGCTATTGGTTAACATATCTGCATGTGCCCATGTAAACTATGGTGTCACCGTATAACCATTTCATTCAGATAACCTGAATTTAACTGCTATCTTGGTTGTTACATCAGCTGTTGCATTGTTGAATATCTGAGAGCTGCTGTTTTTGCAATAATCATGTGTATCACATGCTAAGTCTCTTCAATATTTATTTAGAGAAAAATATTGGAGAGCAAGAGGATTAATGACTTCATTGTCAGAAATCCAGCATTAGCTAACAACAACATTGTTAGAAAAAATACTCAGTATTTTCTGTAATTAAGTTACTAAAGTTAAGAAAAACAAAACCTTATATCAACTATGTACACAAAGAAACAAAACGAAGCTACTTACAGGTGTTAATCTGAATCCAAATGTGACTCAATTCCTCCAAGTCTGAGGTCTCCGATTTGCTGTTGTTGGTGTCATTTTTTGATTCCACATTGATGGCCAAATGATCTGCTACATTGTTAACCATTCCCTCCAGATCCCACATTTACTGCTCTTCATTAGTCACAAGTTGAACAAATTTATGCCACCTTTCTTCAGTGAGTGAGTGAGTGGTTAGGGTTTAAGGGCCCGTCGACAACCTTTCTTCAGTAATTTCTTTAAATGCTTAGTACGAGGCCTGTGTAAAAAGTATCTGACTTCAATTTCTGCCGTACAAAGTTGTGATGCTATGGCAGAACCACTGTGCACGGTGGCAGGAGTAACCCTAATGCACACGTTTGAATTTTCTCACCACGTTCATGTGTCGGTCGCTAGGTGAAGTTCACTAAGAGAGGCGCTGTTATAAGTGTTTGTCAGATTTAGTTTTCTTGCAAGATGGCAGAACGAATTGGGCAAAGATACTGCAACAAATTTTTCCAAAAACTAGGTGATTCCCAAAAACAAATAATTTATAAAATTCAGCAGGCATTTGGAGATGATGCTATGTGGGTAAGACAAATTAAAGAATGGTTCAACTGATTCAAAAGTGGCTGCACTCCAGTGGAGAGTGATGGATGAAGAGCACAAACCGCTCAAAATGCTGTTGTTGAGAAAGTGAGAGATCTGATACTGGGAATTTGACATTTGATCGTGTGAGAGATTTCCGAAGGTGCTGGGATCAGTAAAGATTCCATATATGCTATTTTACGTGATTTGAACATGTACAGAGTGGCTGCAAAGTTTGTGCCTAAGCTTCTGTCGGTGGAACAGAAACAACACCCTCTTGAGGTTGCACAAGTCCTGCTGGACATTTGCAACACCTGAGTTTTTTAACACTGTGATAACTGGAGACAAGGCTTGAGTTTATGGGTATGACCTGGAAATGAAAACACATTCTTTGCAATGGTGGCATCCCAAGTCTCCAGGACTAAAAAGTGCATGATAGGCGCAAAGCAAAATCAAGGTAATGCTAATAGTGTTCTTTGATATCCATGGAGTTGTGTATATTGGATATGCACCATAAGGACAAACAGTGACATCAAAATGTTCTCCACCATCTCTGTGATGCAATTGAGCGGAAAGGACGAGGCCTCTGGAGGCCAAAGAACATTCATCGCAAGTAATCCAGACTGTTTTGGTGAAACCCGAGCTTCCGGTTGTTTGCCAACCTCCCTGCTCTACAGACATGGCTCTGTGCGTCTTGTGGTTGTTTTCTGAAACTGAGTGTGCCATTGAAAGCATCCTGTTTTGAGAGCAGAGAAGAGATAATAAGGATTGTGACGGAATTGAATGCATCCCAAAAGAAGCTTTCCAGAATTGTTTTCAGAAGTGGATGGAATGGTGGGCGTGTGAATGTGCAAGGGGACTACTTTGAAGTAGATTAGGGTCCCAATCCCATCAGGTAAATGATCTATTTTTCCCAGTCATAGGTCGGATACTATGACTGTCACTGCATACCTTGGAGGCCACATGACCCTCATTGATTCAGGTTTCATTTAAGCAGTATAGAGGGCACACCTCCCTCCTGAATTACCTTATGTCCTGCAAATACTGCCTATGCTACTTTGCTATATCCTGCCTATTGGCTATTACACATTTTTAATTGCAACTAGCAAATTCAAAGCCCATCTCCTTAAAGTGAGTACAAGGCAGACTTCTTAAGTTATGCAAATCACTGTCACTATTCATTGCATGCAATACTTTATTTATGGTAGGGGATTTGTGTTTGAAAAAAATTCATGCACTTTACGCTGCACAGCTGTCTTCACAAATTCATCACACTGCCCTAACACTGGCCGGTCACGCTTCCGTTTCTTCCCTGGTGTTGTCACTGCACCTGAAGAAGCTTACACATGCTATATACTGCTGCCATTGACACTTATGTTAGCTTGACCAGGTCATTTATGACTACGTTAGGTAATGACTCAAAATAACCTCAAATACGTTAGGTAACTTCTCAGAAAGCTTATTGAATACATTCATTTAATTACTTTTTCACCACTCCTTAAAGGCTTTCCTTGCATTTGTTTAACAAAAGCACTTGTAGTGGATTTGGCTTCCATCTTGCAAGCTTTGTATGCTAAGATAGTGCTGATGCAACAGACACTGCGGTTGATGACTGGTTGACTATGTGGTGCTCAAAATAAGAGAACTCAATCTTCTCCGATTAGCGATAAGATACAAAGTGTATTATTGTACAATATAATTTTATATTCTATATTATAACAACTTGAATGGTTTATTGAAAGCAGGTAAAGCAAGAAGCTTAAACCGTGGAACTGTGTTGTGGAAGAATATGGGAGTATTAAAATGCACCAGCCATTGAGGTTTATTTCCGCCACCTACTTCCTCTTATATCTGCTTTGTTTACAGTAAACAGATGGAGGACTCCAGTCCACACTTTATCCAAAAAATTAGCACATGTATGTTTATGCAAAAAAAGAAAAAAAAAGCTGATTTTATTACACTTTAAATTTCTTGTGTAATCTTATATCTTCTGGTTTATTTTAAACACCTCCATATTGAATATTCTATTTAGAACACTTACTAAAGAAATTTTGGGATGTTTACAGCATATTCTAGCATGTATTTGTTAAACAAAGTTGTACATTTTTAGCAACATAACTGTATTTTTCTCTTCGTAGATGAGCATATTCAAAGAAATCATTAGATACTTTCTTAAATAAGGCTTTATCACATTGATGAATGCAACTTAATACAAATAGCATAGCAGTAAACATGTGTTTTTATGTAATTAATTTTAAGTTGCATGAATAATACACAAATATACATGTGGGTGTAGAGGAGAAAGCTGCAGTTCCTAATTTTCAAGGACCTTTGCCCTAATCTACAACACAATACTACTTGGCAAAGTGACAAGGTGTATTGATCTTGGTAGTTGAGTGCTGTGATTGCTTCTTATCTTATTAGAAGAGCAAAGTAATAGTAACATGGCATATAGTCAGTCATAAAACACAAATTGATAATCTCTCGTGCCTGCCACTATATGAGACGTTGCTGTCCTGTAGATATGATTGCATCTGAACAGAGTGTACACACACTGTCTCGCCTTGTTTGTGTGTTAAGCTCGCATAAACAGCTGAGCAGTTTCACATTCTTTCGACACGCCTCACAGCTTTGCCAAGTAGTGCTCTATAGAACAGAAATCTTCAATTTGCTCAACTTTTATAGTTCATTTCTCTTTGTCTTTTCGTGTTAAGGCAATGGTTTTTGTTTCAGAAGAGAAGATCTGCAAGAAATACTCATCGGAAAAAATATGTGGATGATATTATGCTGAGTATTTCAGATGATGATTCTCCAAAAGACTCTATACCTCGACCAGATATTACTAAAATAAGTACTACAGATGAAAATGCAGACCCAGTTGTGAAGCCAAATTTTGTTTACATAGTAAGTTTGATTACTATTTATTCTAGCTTGCTTAATACAATGGGAATAAGAAATTTTTACTAAGCACAAATCATTATGGTCTCCAAAATAAACTTGAATTCTTGAGAGGTAGAATTGGAACTGAAAAATTCAATGCCACAGTCAGGAATGGAAACACAGACCCTCAGCTTACTAGGTGGGTGCTCTAACCATTAAGTTGCTGTGGCAACCTGCCAGAATGACATTGAATTCTCCATTCACACACAGCTTGTGTGTTTAAAAACACCAAGAGTAATTATTATTATTTATTTATGCCAACAAACTTACTGTTGATGTTTTTAAACACACAAGCCGTGTGTGGGCAAAGTTTGAGAGGTAGAACTGGAACTTAAAAATTCAATGCCACAACTGGGATTTGAACCACAAACCTTCCGCTTACCGGGCGGCTGCTCTACCACTGAGCTGTTTTGACAAACTGCCAGAATGGCATTAAATTCTCAAACCAATTTAGTATTTCTCCTGAGACTGCCTTTGTGGTTTACCAGGAGAAATACGAATTGGTTTGAGAATTTAATGCCATTCTGGCAGTTTGTCACAATAGCTGAGCTGGTTACTGCCTTGGAAATGGGAAGTGAGAGGTGATTCAGGTATTGTAGAGTGGGTAGAAGAAAGTGCTTGCATGCTTGTCAGTGCCATAAAGTGGAGGAAAAGGATATAACAAATTACCTGTTTTTTTTAACCTAAGCAGATAGTTTGCAGAGATGCGTTGGTGAGCAAAATACCCTTCAACTTTTAATTGGAAATATTGATAGGAGTACTGGAAGTTTCAGATTTGATGAGGAAAATTATATCTTGCTGACATTAGTGTATCAGCAAAATTTAGTTGTCAAATTGACTTTACACCAGAACTCACTAGAACATTTTTTGGAGACTATTGTCTCCATCCTCAGCCTTGATTCTCAGTCACGCTTTCCTTTTCATGAAAGAGATTTCATTGCACAGTATGTTGAGCCAAAAGGCCATCTACAAGTTACAGGAGGAAGTGCTGCAGTGGACCAAGGCTGAGGACGGAGACAAGTCATCGAGACATGTTCCAGTAACTTCTGGTATAGAAAATGAAGCTAGGAGTTAAAAACCCCTCCAAAGTTTACATTTATTAATATGTTAAAAGGTTATCTTGTAATCACAGATATATACTAATTAATTTAATCAGTTTATGAATTACAGAAGTATGCATGTGAAAGAGAATGGAGACATCAATTGGTTTATATATGCCAATTAACAAATACATATATCATTTTGTTATAATTAAAACCCTTGTTTTATTTTTAGAATACAACAGATGAAGATTCCATGGTGGTACAATACATTCTTGCTGTTCGAAAAGGAAGACGAGAGGTAAAATTGGATACTCCTGCAAGCGAAATTAAAGAAGAACCAAAACCTGAAGGTGGTGATACAGCTATAGTTGCTGTAAAAAATAACTATGAGAATAACCTAAATAACAATATGAACAGTGCAGTTGTTCCAGAAGACTCTGGCACAGGAAAGCTAGATGAAACTTCTGATAAAAATATTTTAGCCAATAGAACAAATGATACAGAATCAAAACCACCAGTAGACACTATAATGAAACCTGAAGCATTGCAGCATTCAGAAGAAAGTAAAAGTTGTGTCAACAGAATACCAGGGGAATCTCCAGAAGCTAGATCTTCAGGTTTGGCTCTTGCAGAGATGTCAGTCTCAAAGGAGCCAAATGTAATAAAAGATCGTCATAATAAAACAGATGTGCAGTATGTTGAAGTGGAAGAATACTTTGTGAAATACAGAAATTTTTCATACTTACACTGTGAATGGAAGACTGAAGAAGAATTATTTAAAGGTGACAAAAGAATCTCAGCAAAGTTGAAACGTTTTAAACAGAAAATGGCTCATCATGCAAATATTTTTGAAAATGTAAGTACATTTCTCAAATTATGCAGTAGCTTTACTTGGTGTCAATGTGCCCTCTTTCCCTTCCTCCTTTCCTATTGAGCTCCCAATGACAAAACTAAACATACAGCATATTAATGATAAAAACCAGGGATTGGTCACAGCAAAGCAGTTTCCAAATATTAATTAAGAAATGCATTTGCTACAGTTGTGACATTACCTAGGGACAGGTTTTCACTTGGCTGTCTACTACTGCTGGTGCTTGGTGAGTAAACTAGAACCTCTGGTTCCTCTACTGTTTGGGGAAGAATTTGAGTTGATTAGGCCTTTTATACACCACTTGCACTAATACATTACTTATACACTTGAGTATTTAGTTTCAATGGTATACCAAGTGAATCAGCTGACCCTATTTTTTCATATCTATGCAACGTGTAATCTGTAGTCTTATTTGAAAACATAATTCCATTTATGAATATTACAAATAGAAGCACTATCAGCAGTGAAGTATTCTTCATGTTTGAGGTCATTTTGAATCACTTTTTTTACACTCACATTCACTTAAATTGTTTTAAGAACAGGAAATGTTTTCAAGACTGTACAGTCCCATCATCAGCCGTTGGGTGAGTGATGCTGATGGGACTGTACGATCTTGAAAGCGTTTCCCGTTCTTAAAACAATTTAAGTGAAGGTGTGTGTAAAAATGGCCTCAAACATAATTCCATTTTTCAAGCCAGAATTTGTTTTGCAGCTCTATTGTGTCAAAGCTGTTCTTGGACTATTCCAATAGCTGTGATGTAAAGTTCTGTGAACACTAATAAGCTACCAAGAGCTAAAATATGAAGATCTTTCAGAAAATTAGCAAGCAGCTTGATACCTAAATGTTTTGTGTAAAAGAGGTCATTAGAGACGTGTGGTCGAAATGGCTTGACATCAGTTTGCTGTGAACTAAACAGATATTTTGTAGGTCCAAACCTCCGCATAAGTATGTTCTCGTTTTAATCAGCAATTATCACACTGTATGTACTAACCGAAAATGAAAAATGATATATGCAGTAACTGGAGAAAAATGATTACATTGTTAACATTTTATCGCATTTAGTGACATGTAGGACTAAAACGAGTTCAGAAGGTACTCAATTAATGAATAAGTGTTCAAACAGCATTTTCATCTGTTTAATGTAATTTATTGGTAGTTTATTTTGTAATACCTTATCATTGGCCCAAAAGAGTGAAATGGAGGTTAAGAGAAAACTTTGACCTGTTACTATAGATTTGAACACATTCCTTTGAACATCGCAGCGACCAAAACATAGTTCTGTTTGACCATCACAACCCTGTAAGCACTAGTTTTTTAAACCTCAGTGCTATAGTGGGCACAGTTTATCGGCAGTCCCCAAGAGTTCAAGATGGCCAACATTACACTAAACAGCTGATGAGGGAATTCCAAAAAGCAGTCCTGCCAATGTACATAGCAAAGGTATTTCTAACCTCAAATATCACGGGGTTAAAGTAATATTCTTTCAAACGATAATAATACTTGAACATCATTACCATACAACAAAGAACGTATTCACCTTCAGTAAATCTTGTTCTGCAATAACACTTTTGGATAAAATCACTTGCAAGCACTAAATATCGTAATATATATTTAATGCACTACTATGTTGCAAACACAAAAATAACAACAGTAACTAGAACTTCATATGTTGCTCTAAAAGAATTCAAGAAAAACTATGCAAATACGAGCAGTACGCCCACAGATTGATTAATTAATCAATACGGCATCTAAACAGAATCTTGTTTTAGAATCTATTGGTTGGCCTTTCTGCAATGCGTTCATAAACGACTTCTGTGGCAACACAACAGATGCAATAACACCAGCTATGGCTGTAGCTTTACCATGGTATATATCATGAACAGTTGACGGTACTAATGGAACCTAACGGATGGAATATCACCAAATGTAACCAGACTGCACCATAATGGGGAGAAAAACGTGAAGGTTGTTTTTTGGGTATGTCAATAAGCTGTGCCTACTATAGTTGAGGTATGTGGGAACTAGCCATCGCTTTGTAACTTTACTAGTCTGTTACAAGTTGTTAGTGCAAGTTTAAGATTCTCTTGGTGTTTTAACTTTATTAATAAACATGAGTTAAGGTAGTATGCTTGCTACACAAACGAGTAAGTGCTGTGATTTATGCCAACATTGAATTGATGAACTATTTAACATTTGTCGATGTGATCGTACAACTCCATTATGAATGTATGCATGTCTTTAATTGGTCATAACTTATCACTATCCCTTGGCACATCCACCATTTTGTTTTGACTCATTTTGAAAGTGGCTCTGTTATGATGGGTTCTCGTTCATCAGGAGTTTTGAGAGGTGGTATGTAGAATGTATAAGTGGAATTCTCAGTTTAAGAATACCATGTTTTGGGAATGGATTTGTGTAGGAAATGCCTTTTGCCCTTTAAATTCACTTATTTACTAAGATAGATCTTCATAAGTGAAGTGTGTAGTGTAGGTCAAGATAGACTCAAGGCACACTTGTTTCTTAGTGGGTTGTATAAATTAAAAAAAGAAAGGGGAGGGAGCAGATGATTCATGTGGAATAAAGATAATTGACTCTAATTCCTCCCCAAATATTAAATTACTCCATTGTTCTTAATCTCTTAACATGAAATATTCTTGTAAAAGCTCCATAACTCTAATTATGGGTATTGATTTCCAGGGAGAGCTTGTAAATTGTCACTGGGGATTTTTCGGCCGTCCTGTTTGATGTACATTCTAACGGGGTAATTCCTCCATTTTTTTGTATAGGAAAGTTGGGAATCAATTTGGATGAACTTGAGTCTGAATTCCTGCATTACTTACATTGAATGTTCCATAATGAATCAGTTTTAAATAATAAAATGTATCTTTTATTTGAAAAGTGTTTATATTATTTATCATTTATCAAAATTCAGTTCCATCTGTCTCAGATTTCTGCCCTGAATTGAGGTATGGCATACAGTGTCCACATGAGCACAAGATTTTACCTACCACCACAAAAAGTTGTGTTACGTCAAATAACATGATCTCAATCTCAGTTCTAATCACTGTTGCTACAGATGAGATGGGCAGGGCATGTTTTACATTCCTTTCCTTTAATTGTGCCCACAGATGTATCATGCCGTTATAACAATCCAGTCACCATCACTGTCAACAGTTTTCTAGTTTTTGAAAATGTGTGGTCCAATCAATGCAACAGCCCATTCTCATGGATCCTGCAAGGATTCTCTGTGACCCAAATCTGACATTGTTTATTCAAATGGCTAAGCTGGAAGTATGCCTGAACACTGAAAATAATTTTCTTATGAAAATCCCTAATTAATTCTTGTTTTCTAAATATCCCATCAATAAATGTTGGACAATGCAAATGGTTTGTCACCCTCAGTTCATCAAGTAGGAACTTGAATATAAACAATAAATGTGTAGAACTTAGTGGAAATTTGCTGCAAAATGCTTTCTGGAATGGTGACAAATTAACTTTAATGGGTTCATAGCAATGCTTTATCTGATTAGGATAACATTCTCTACCAATAGATGGATGTCCAAGTGACTCGCTGTTCTCTGTCAATTCTGTGTCACCAAATTTGCTTCCCAGTCCTGCATTGTTGACGTTACGTGTATTTTGTCTCCCAAAAATGACAGTCTTCAACAAACTGTCTGTGCTATCAGTTACCACACTTTAAATGCAGTTTCAGAATATAGATGTGTTGATCTCTTGTATTGCTCCATTTTAACAGTGTATATTAATGATTTTCACAAATGACAATTGTAAATGAAATACAGATGAGTCTTGAATTTCAGGTTTGGCAACCTAGCAAACCAATAGGTGTTCAGTTTAAAAATTACATTCATTATGGAATAGGTTTTACATAACTGTATCATTAACTTTACACATTATACCTCAATAATAGCTCATCTTCTTATCCTAGAAGCCCACATAAGTATGGATTAACTTTTTCATAACCAATTGTGTTAGTACAAGTGCTGTTTAATACTCTTAATTGATGATGGTGATTGAAGATTTTCCATTTTTCTGCTCATTAGTAATCTAGTGTGGTCCAGTTTGTAGTTCTAAACTGCATACACTTGGTATTGTGACTTCGGTCCAGTTTCCACTGGCACTTTGCTGTCACTGTCACTGACTCACAAAGTCAGTATGCCATATCACAGAATGAAGAATAATAGTATACACTACAAATAACAAAAAGGAGGTAGAAATTGATAGATAATAATAAAGAATAACAACTTCAATGTATGCTATTAAAGCAATGATGTTTGATAAGACTGCTTTTGCTGGAGGAATTGGTGGTAAAAACTATGTTTCCAAAAACTTTTGCTGTATCAAACTTTCATATTTGCTGAATTAGAAGCAGATGAACAAAATATTGGCCTGTTACAAACATATGTCAATACACAAAATTGGCTTTAGACTTTTTAATGATGGTGGTCATTAATATTTGCTCTTCTCAAGTTAAGTGAACCAGCTTTACGTTCATGAGTGCTCTGCTGAACACTGCAACACAAGTGTGAATATACTGAACATCCTAATATTAAGAGTTTTATTGTACATGTTAGTAGCTAAAGAAATTGTTTCCCTTGTTCTTCTCAGTTGGAAGATGAGCCATACAATCCAGATTATGTAGAAGTGGACAGAGTTTTGGATGTTGCTGAGCATACGGATCCCAACACTGGAAAGACAATCAAACATTACCTAGTTAAGTGGCGTTCCATGCAATATGAAGATAGTACATGGGAGTTGGAAGAAGATGTGGATCCTGTTAAAATTCAGCAGTTTGAAGAGTTCAACAAGAAACCACCAAAAGAAAAATGGAAGGTTTGTGAATTACAGATTATAAATTGTTTAAGCTAATGTTTGTATGGCCTTTATACAAATTTATATTAGATGAACCAATGAAATTAGATACACTAAACATGTATGAATTTTAATATAGCAGAAGAAAAAGCCAAATCCTGAAGAATGGGTTAAATTAGAAGAATCTCCTAACTACAAGAATGGAAATAAGCTAAGAGCTTATCAACTGGAAGGATTAAATTGGTTGTTGTTTTCTTGGTATAATGGGTAAGTGTTGATGCATCTGCTTTGAAGCATTGTTGAAATTATCTTTATGATTTTTATATGGTTTCTCTGTTGTAATTTTTAGGCGAAATTGCATATTAGCAGATGAAATGGGTTTGGGCAAAACAATTCAGTCCTTGACTTTCATCCATGCTGTTCACGAGTATGGAATTAGAGGCCCATTTCTGGTTATTGCACCTTTGTCTACTATTCCGAACTGGCAAAGAGAATTTGAAGCTTGGACTGACATGAATGTTATTATTTATCATGGATCGTAAGTATTTTGAGCATCTAAATTATATTTAGCTCCTTCAATTTGTCTCTTTAAGTTTAGATGTATAAAATGTACAATTTGTTGCAGGACTGCAAGTAGAAATATGGTGCAGGAGTATGAAATGTATTATAGAAATGAAAAAGGGCAACCAATCAAAGAGATTCCCAAATTTAATGTGTTGATTACAACTTTTGAGATCATTATTGCTGATTGTATGGAATTACGAGAGTTTCATTGGCGCCTTTGTGTTATTGATGAAGCTCACCGCTTGAAGAATCGAAACTGCAAACTCCTTGAAGGTCTACGCTTGTTAAATCTGGTAAGCACATCAAATTGCATGAAGTAATGGTTTTGGGGGTAAGTAATGGTAATCAGTTTATTTATAAGAAATTATTAATTTGAAAACTGTGGTTATTCAAGTGTATGAGCCAAGGAACCAGCTGCTGCTACATTTTAACCAAGCCACTTTTCTTACACAGCAGGTTCACAAATCCAGTGACATTTGAATCTGATTAGCCAAGCAATTGCATTAAATTCTCCCTGTAACCCTAGAGCTTTATTTAAAAAGTGGAGCCTTTTTGGCATACATCAAGAGTTCTGCTGGTTTTGGCTAAACCATTGTAAAACAGCAACATGTTATTGATTGAATGTGGATTTCTTTATGCTTTTATGAGCAGATGGTCCAGAATCAGAATCACTGTTGCTAACAAAAACCTGTTCTTTCTGCTTATGCTTTTTAATGTCTCAAACAGTCTGCACTTCAATCCCATAATCAGCACTTAGTTTTGCAGCAATGTCCTCCTCGAAGCTACAGTGAATTCCAATTTAATTTCAACAAATGTTTTTAGTTTCTCTGAGCAGATGGTCCAGAATCAGAATCACTGTTGCTAACAAAAACCTGTTCTTTCTGCTTATGCTTTTTAATGTCTCAAACAGTCTGCACTTCAATCCCATAATCAGCACTTAGTTTTGCAGCAATGTCCTCCTCGAAGCTACAGTGAATTCCAATTTAATTTCAACAAATGTTTTTAGTTTCTCTGCCATCTCTTCTTCACTTTTGAACCTACTTTGTTGACACTTACATGCTTATTAACACCATAAACTGAGCTTGTTTTTAAATTTGTAGTAATAGGTAGGCCAATAACAATGGAAATTACTCTGTTGTCATGTGGCAGGGCGTTCAGAGATGTCTCGTTGAGCCCACGCTCTCAGTTACTCAAATGCAGAAAGCTTAGTACTCAAGTGTAAATGAAATAATGTAGTTTTCTGTTTTAATGCTCAAATAACCAGTACTCGAATGACTGGGAGATTATTAATCACAGTATGAAATGGACATAATACCAGAATGCCATCTAATAAGTTATAAGAACAACCAAGCTGCATTCCTGTATCAAATTATTACCTTTTACAAACAATATTCAGAAAATTAACACCTACAAAAACACTTCTTGATGCTACAAGATCTTTGTTATGTGCTAACCTGAGTGTGCCAATGCTGAGTGTTTTTCTATATCACCAAGGGTCAGGATTATGTGTGCGTAATGAAAAATAATCAACATTGTCAATGTGTGATAGTGAATATTCCCAGGTGGGTGAGAAATCTATATTTTAAAAGCTTGATTTTGAAATTTTGCTGTCCTAAAACCTGGTGCTCCCCTCCCTTCCCTCACCCAAAGAAATATGGCCCTGATGATTTAGCAGTATTAAAAGTTCTCCTAACTATTCAAAAGAATGATACTTTATAAAGAAAAATGGATCATATGCTATTAAAGAACGTAATGTGAAATATTTACTTCTACCTTTTGTGGACCACTACATATTTCTTTTGAGAATGTTTTCAACATCTTGGCCAAATTCCAGAGATTCCCTCGACATGATGTGGTTAAAGCAACTCATATGCATAATTCTGTACACATCACCACCATCTGTTTGATTTTATAATAACAGACTTCGGATATTGTCTCTTCTGCTTTTGAATCCATCTTTCAAAAGCACATTTTCTGTAAATAATTGAGTGATCCTTTTCTCTTTTGGCTCCTTCTCCCTCTCTTTCCTTATCTGTGTACAGTCCTGGCTTTTCCCGAATCCTTTGCCCTTTTAGTGTTTTACCTTTTTTTTTTATTTTTATTTTTATTTATTTTTTTTTTTTTGTACTTTCTTTATGTTCTACTCATAATTCTAAAGAAAAGAGAGGTAATAGACTTAGCAGAAATAGTAATTAATTCCTCAATTCTGAGTAACACTTAAATCTACTCTACAATATCCCTTACATATCCTTATCTCATTTCTTTGGGTTGCTGCATTACAAAGAACCCGTAGCATCAACACCGTGGTTATCATGCTATTGGGTCCTCTGTACTTCTTCTTTTCCTCGACCCACTTTTGTTTGTAATCCTTACTTCTAATTTTCTTTAACCACCTGTTTCTCACTATACCTAAATAGTTTCCTATTTCTATTAAACTTTCTTTTGATTTCACTCTTAGTATCTTTTTGCTAATAATTTCGTTTGGTAGTCTGAACCAATTATTTTTTTGTACTTTCCCTCTCAAACTCTTTGTTTTTTCACATTCCAGAATTAAATGCCAACAATTGTTTACTTTCCCCATAACCTTTCAGCCTAGCCCAAGCAAAGCCCTCTCTTGCAGACTTGTTACATACATCAACATAAATTTCTCTTTCCCGTGACCTTTTAATCTCTATGTACGCCATGAACTTTTTGAATTAAAACTATCCATTATTTCCTGTCTCTCCATGTCCTCAATTCTCATTTTAACTCTTCCAACATCCTTTCTCAAGTACCAGTCCATCTCTCCATATATCCCCACACCCTATTTCATTTAAAACTCCTTCTAGGCGCTTATACCAAGTAGCTTCTTTATAAAGCTTTTGCTGAGCCTCCAAACATTGTTTCACTATACAGAAATAGTATAAGAAAAATAAAAGCTGAAATTAAGCTTGGGTTATATCAACAGGTACCACTTTATAGTCACCTCCATGCTGCTATATTGACACATTCTGTAAAGAATACAATTGTGATATTTAGTTATTTTGCATTTTTATCAAATCCATGTACCGAAAGGGTGACATCCAGTAAAAGTAATACATGTTTTTGTAAGTAACTAATTAAAAATGAAAAATTGTTTATTAAACAACCAGCCAACAAAATGTAACATGATTTCTTTTTTTACTTGTGCTCTTAATGCCTCTTATGGAATTCAATTATATTACAGGAGCACAGAGTTTTACTCTCTGGAACACCATTACAGAATAATGTAAATGAACTCTTTTCACTGCTGAATTTTTTGGAGCCACAGCAGTTTTCCAGCAGTGAAGCATTCCTTCAAGAATTTGGTGCTCTAAAGACTGAAACGGAGGTGCAGAAACTTCAGTGTATATTAAAACCCATGATGTTACGAAGACTGAAAGAGGATGTTGAAAAATCTATTGCACCTAAAGAAGAAACTGTGGTAGAAGTAAGTTGTAAAAAAAAAAAAAAAAAGCTAGTTAGAAAGCTTTGTAGCTTAATGGTATATTTGTTTGAGCTAGGCGTATTTACCACTGCTGAAAAATAAAAGAAACATTTTTTTCTGAATGAATAATTATTTCATTAAGTTTAATATGAGAAGTTCTTCAAATGTTGACTAGCTTCTTCATTTGAAGAACTTGCAATAATTACTAAGATAAGTGAAGCTTTTAGTTTCTGATTTGTTCTTATTTTAGATTCTGTTGCTTCACTGTTAATTGCTTCAATTTTCCTTGATTTACTAGGTGGAGTTAACAAACATACAGAAGAAATATTATAGAGGAATTTTGGAACGGAATTTTTCATTCTTGTCAAAAGGAACAACTTCAGCAAATGTGCCAAATTTAATGAATACAATGATGGAACTAAGAAAATGCTGTATACATCCGTATCTTCTTAATGGTAAGTGCATATAGAGGCAAAGATGTCTGTTTAATATGCTTCCTGTTTACATAATCATGCTTATCCTGGCAGCTCTTACAGTCTTAAAATAAATGCAATCTTAAATCATTAGCATGCAGTTTAGCATTGTTGAAGTTCAGTATAATCTTCATTAAAATAAGTTTGTATGAATGTGTCAGTCAAAATTAGTTAGTTCCCTTTAAAATTATTAATGCTAAGATGGGTTATAAAATGTCTTACCTTGCAGTTTTATTTATTGATGCAAGTATAACAAGGCTAGTATTGTTTGTAGGTGCTGAAGAACAGATTCAGTTTGACTACCGCCAAACAAAGCAGTTAAGCAGCGATGATCCAGATGGATACTATCAGGCATTGATTCATTCATCTGGTAAAATGGTATTAATTGATAAACTGCTTCCCAAGCTGAAAGCAAATGGTCACAGGGTTTTGATATTTAGTCAGATGGTTCGTTGTTTGGATATTTTGGAAGACTACCTAGTTTACCGAAAGTAAGTTTTCCTCTGCTTCTTTCAAGAAGAAAAGCGGATCTTATTTAAGTAATCAAACATGGTAATGTATTTCTAACTTTCTCTGCAGGTATCCATTCGAAAGGATAGATGGGCGCATTAGAGGCAATCTAAGGCAAGCTGCTATAGATAGATTCAGTAAGCCTGATTCAGATAGATTTGTATTTCTTCTGTGTACCAAAGCTGGTGGCTTAGGAATTAATCTTACAGCAGCAGACACAGTTATTATTTATGACAGTGATTGGAATCCACAAAATGATCTCCAGGTATGTATATTTTGAGAGCGAGAGTAGTGAGTATGAGAGAAGTGTGGACAAGAGTGAGAGAATGAGAGTATTCAGAGTTAGAAAGCCAAAGTGATAGTATTGAAAGCCAGAGCAAGGGACAGCCAATGATGCATTCCTTTGGTTTTTGTTTCAGGCCCAGGCTCGTTGTCATCGAATAGGACAACAAAAAATGGTGAAAGTGTATAGACTACTGTGTAGGAATACTTATGAACGTGAAATGTTTGATAAAGCTTCTTTGAAACTAGGTTTGGATAAAGCACTGCTGCAGAGTATGAACACAACACAAGGAAAGGATCAGAATAACAAACAACTTTCTAAAAAAGAAATAGAGGATCTGCTAAAAAAAGGTAAACTGTTAGTGCAATTATTATTCAAAATGCAATTTGATGTAATTTTATTAACAAAATTTGGTAAAATAACCTGTAGTATGGTCCTTTTTTTTTCTTTCTTTTAATAATGAATCTAGTTGCCTGAATTGTCATGTGTTGATGTCTATGTATCCATTAAGCTGGGCGAGGCATTTAAATTGGCTTATGATTTAATTTAGAACATTTGTGTCTTCCTTATTATCTATTTTTCATTTTAATTTGCAGAGCTAAATGATTTGCTTCTTACTGTGCAAACATTTCCCTTTCCTCTTGTTTCAGTACTACTATGGTGTATAAGACTTGAAGAATAGATATCTCTTTACTTCAGAGTCTGGGACTCTGATAAAAGGCTTTGTAAGGTGAAAAGTGTTAGATTTTGTTGTCGGCCAAAATTCAGTTAGTGGCACTACATAAATTTCACTATTTGTACCATTTCTCCCTTATTAATCTTTGTTTACAAGAAGCAGTGAATTGGTACAATAGCTATTTCATATAGCTACTCAATTTGACATTGGAGAAGCAAGTATCATAAAATATGAAAAATTAATGCAACTACCTTGTAAGGATTGGGTTAAAAGAAAACCACAAGCAACTTATAAACAGCAAAGCATGCTTAATAGAAGGGCAGATAGTTTACAGTTCGTTTGGTTTATGTTGAAACATGGGAATTAGAGAACGCACTACTGCCCGCGCTTTTGTGGGTACTCCATGACTGCCTAATCCCATTTCGCATCGGTTCCATGCAACATGCAACGGTGCGATTGACTGCCTGACTATAGCGCAGCTATCAGAGAGCAGCGCTTTAATAACTGCTGTTAGATAGCGTCAGTGTAGAGATCCTGTCCAAGAAGGTTTCCTTGGAGAGTCCCGGTAAGCTGGTAAGATCTTCGGCTTCATGGATATCGGATGCTGGATCACATCCGCAGTCTTCACACGCATCTTCCGATTCAGAGTAACTGTCTTCTAAATTTATGTTGAAACTGTCCAATATGTCGTCCAATAATTCGTCTTTTTCCCCAGTACATTTCTTCTACGCGCTTCACATGCTCACAGACAGCTTTCCATTTTTCGGGCAAGAAATGCGATGTGTACAACCTATAAATTATACTACGAATAGCCGCCTTTATAAATGAATCGGCTGCTGTGCTTGTTGGTTGTCTGTTTGGTCGTTTCCTTCCTGGTGTTCTAACAGCGGTCCCATTTTCGTCTGCTTTCTTCTTTTCTTGCAAAATTCTGTATATTGAAGTGCGAGATACACCAGTAGCTGCGGCGGTTCCTTCCATGAGCTGTGTCACGGATATTGTTGGTTTACCCAACGCCTCTAGTTCATCAGCAAAACACTTATGTACCAAACATACAACTTCCCGTGCATCAGATTGAAGAGGTTTCCCCTTTCTTCCAACACCAGCTTGGAACAATATGATTGTCAACACAATGAGCAGGATTAAACGCATCACCAGCATTTCCATATTTCACTCTCAATATTAAGGGCTATATGTACATAAGCAGCCCGTACACTCGTCACCAACGGACGCAGACTAGGCAGTCGCGGATAGCCGCGGCGATGTGTTGTTATCCCTCCCCTATCACAGGGAGGGGTAGCGCTAAGTAGGTCATGTTCCAACTTAGACCAGACGGACTGCAGTAACACAAATTTTTACAAAAGAAGTTTAATAATTAAAAAAAAAAATCACAAATGTACTTTAACATCTTTTATCTAATTTTTGATGTAGTCACCAACTTTCTCAAGACATTTCTCCCATTGTGGTACCAGTTTCAGTATTGCTCTGTTTGGTTGGAGTATAGCCATCTGTGGACTGCTGATTTCACTTCGGCATCTGTTGCAAAGCACTGGCTAGCTAGCAATTTCTTCATGGGGCTAAACGGATGAGTGATGGTGCAAGGTCTGGACTGTATGGTGGATTCTGGAGCACCTTTCAACCAAATTTGGTGATTTTCTGACGAGCAGTAGCAGCAGCAGCAACATGGTGGGGGGGAGGGGGTGTCATGAAGTTTGAGATAGTCAGCATTAATGTTGTGTGTTTGTCACAAAGGACCCGACGCAACTTCACCAAAGTTTTAATGTTGTTAGCTAATGCTGGATTTCTGACAATGAAGTCATTAATCCTCTTGCTCTCCAATATTTTTCACTGATGGATGGGGCATTAGAAGTGGCCGGGCATATTTGAAGGTGGTCTCGATCCATTTCCTCTTGCAGATCACATAGAGGACAGAGTGGTGAAGAATATATCCCAATTCTGTTTAAATGTTTTGCCAGACAATCATGTCCTGTAATCAACCTGAAGGTTGCAACTGCTGTTTTTCGAGGATACTCAGGAATCACTGTTTGAATGTTTGGTAGTTCCCATCTTTTATTCTTTGATTTTTCATAGTAATATTTTGCAATAATTTTTTTGAATTCAGAGTTGACTAATCTTTTAGCTGCATAAAATGGTAGATTAACTATTGATTTCTGCACATTGCCGGTACCCTTTTTTGCAAGAAAATCAGCTTTCTCATTACCACTCAGTCCACAGTGAGCTGGTATCCATTGGAAGACTAGGTGTTTTTGAAGTGCTGTTAGATGGCTAAGCATCTTCCAACATTCTATAATAGTTTGGTTTTTTGGTGACAACTTGGAAGTAATTGCTATAATTGCTGCCCTGGAATCTGAGAGAATAACTGCTTGCTGAAAATGTGAAATTCTGTACAAAAGATTTTGTAGGGCCATTCGAATTGCTTCAATTTCTCCATCAAAGTTAGTAGTTCCATAACTTAAAGATTTGTAATAGGAGAAGAGGTGACATGTGACTCCAGCACCTGCTCCATCTTTGTTTGATATAAATGATCCATCAGTATAAATATGGAGCCACACATGTTCTGGAAACCTAGTATGGATTGTCTCTAATGCCAATAATTTTAGAACACTAGTTGGAGTATCACTTTTTTTAACTTCTTCTGTCAGGTGTAAATAATATGTGATGTCTAATGTATGTGTTGGATTGACTTTAGATATGAAGTTTTCCTTTGAATTAGGAAGGTGTACATCCTTCTTGATGTCTTGAATTTTGGAAAGAAAGCTCTCCTGAGTCTTTAGTGTATGTGTAAAATTTCTCTTGTGCCATGTATTGAATGGGAGTCTGATCAACTTTTCGTGTTGAATAAGAGCCGCTTTTTCTATTTCATATTCAATGGGATATTGGTTGGTTAGTATTTCCATAGCTGCTATTGGTGTGGTTTTGATAGCACCTGTAATTAATCTCAGACTTTGGTTTTGAAAGATTTGAATTTTTTTTGTGTTTGCTGTTACAAGAACTTCGCTGCAGTAAATAAACAATGGTTTTATATGTATATTATATGTTGTGTTAAGCATTGCTCTGGAACATCCCCACTTCATTCCTGTTAGACGTTTTAACAGTGAAAGGCGCCTCTCTGCTCTTTGTATTACATTTTCTATTTGTTTGGTCCCTCAGGGGTCTCCGTCTAGGGGATATGTGAATGGCAACCACAAGGTACCCAAGCTGAGCAGAACATTACTTCCACTTACTGGTGTTTTGCTCCTCACTGTAACTTTCCTATCTGACCTTACCTTGGTCATCTCTTGTTCTCTTCCGACCCCGATGCTATTAGGGTTTCTGAGGGCTAGGGAGTCCTTATTTTTCCAACCTCTCCATTTCTCTAATTTTTCTATAAAACCTTAACCCCTAACATGCTGACCTGTCATGGCATGTAATACGTCCGCTGATTGGTAATCAGAGGATATGGTCGGTGAATTTATTTTGATAATTCTCCCGGTCAGGTCGGTGAGACCCGTAAACCAACGACAGGTGTGGTCCCCCAGACATTCTGGGGGTTGTGAGAGAGCGATGTGACCGCCAAAACATAAAAATATAGTGCTCTCTAAAAAGCGGTTACTATTACTGCTATTGCTCTCTTTTTTTATGAAAGTTTTAATGTAGGCTGCAGCATTCACATGTTCAGCAAAGTCCACCAATAAAGCCTGCATATCCCAGAACACTATCACAAGCACTTTCCCAGCAGAGAGTCACTTCGAATTTTTTCTTTACTGGGGGACAAACTTGCTACCACTCCTGAGAGGTCCGCTTTGTTTCTGGTGTGTAGAAGTACACCCATGATTCGTCAGTGACGATTCCTTTCAGAAAGTCCTGCTCTTCTGCAGTGTACCATGTTAAGTGATCCAAGCTTGTCATCATTGCTGGCCCTTGTGGTTGTCTGTCAGGTTCTTAGCCAACCATCGTGCACTATGATACCGAAATTTAGATTTCCAATCGAATGGGCTTGATAAAGACACGTTTTAATTTAAGTGCCGGATGTGAGATTTGCGATAAGTGTTGAGTAATAACATACATAGATAATAGAGCAGGAAGTGTTGTAAGGTGGGCAAGATATGAGTAAATAATAGTCGTTAAATTTGTAGGATAAACACATTATTGGTTTGAAATTAACGAGTCATGACGTCATACTACATAGTTTAAATACACGTTTGAAAGTCAAGTCTACCAACCTTAAAAGTTGCGCGATATATTTAATAAAATATAAAGTAAACATCGTTTAATCCTAAAAAGGTAATTATATATTCGAAATTCATCAAAGAACATGTTATAATAGAAAGGGACATTTCTAAATTGCGGGAAAAGGAAATAGCATTTTGGATACGAGGCTTTCTTGGATGACGTCATGACATTCAAAATTGAAGTGAACGGTTTTCCTAGCGTGGGTAAGCGAGAAAGCGTCTGGTCACCACTCAGCCCAGACCAGTACTGCAGGTTGTGCTGTGCAGACGTGAGTGCGATTCCTCTACATATACAATCGGCATAGCTCCCGAAAGTATATAAGATGCAATAAATAATATGCAAAGGTTTCTTGGGTTGTCTATCACACACCTACGCAGACCCGAGATAAAATAAAGAGGTCTCAAGCTGAGCTAGCTGGAAAGAACCAAATCAACGGGCGACAACGAGAACCGAACAACGACTTTTAGCTTCAACTAACTTTATAAAATTGCAACATGTCATGAAGAATATCACACACTGCACTGTAGGAAATGTTGAACTGCTGTGATAAGGTTGCACATGCTGGTCATTCAAAACTGCCACCTCAGTGGCTCTGACATTCCATTGGGTTGCAGCTCTTAACGACCGCCAAAGTGTGACAAATCACTAAGGTTCACGCAGCCCTCTTGAAGGATTTCACACCACGTGGAGGCATTGCAGTCCATATGATCATCCCCATACATGTTGTGCATGTCCCTGTGATTTACACTAAGTTGATGCCCTTTGGATCATAAAAATAAATCAGATATCTCACTGCTCTTCACATGTAGACAACAGTAACATGTGTACTATCTTTGTTGTGTAGTTCAAGCTTCTGTCGCTAGAGCTGCGCATGAAAAAGAAATTGCATCTGAAGTGAAAACTTCAAACTATATCAGTGTGACTGTCAGATGAACCATTTGAAATGCAAATCAGAAGGCGCAAATGGAAGTGGAATGGATATCCTCTGAGAAAACCAAGAAGCTGTCAAAAGACAGCCATTAGAGTGGAATGCTCAATGTGCTCAAACTGGGAATGCCCAAGGGGTACATGGAGATCTGTAAGAGAAGAACTAGAAAGCATTGGAAAAACCTGGGATGAGGCCAAAGTAATCACTGCCAATCATCTCAGATGGAGATCTCTCATTGATGCCTTATGCTCCAACTAAGAGTTAAAAGAATTTACCATTACTGCCACCACAACCACCACCACTAAGACTTCCATTTTCTATGAAAACTCAGTACAAGTATCCATAGAAACTCGTGCTGAGACCATCACTCCACCACCTCCAAATGGTAACATTTTGGTAATGCAGCATTGTGAAAATTGTTCTCCCCTTCGTCTCCAAACTCTCGGTTTCATCAGATGAGTGCAGATCAAAACGGGACTTGTCTGTGAACAGAACATAGCACCTCTGTTCATTTCTTCAATTCTTATGATCATTTGCAAAATATAGTTGTTCAACTTGGTGCATACTGAGCAACCTAAAACCAGTTGCAGATGTACTAGATATCAGTTCACTTGCTTTCGAGCTTCCTCTAATGGTTTTGGCAGAAACCAGGTCTCCATGCATGTTGCCAAATTGCTAAGCTTTGATCATAGCTGGCAAATTGCAGTTGAACATCGTGTACAGTCCTCATTTTAATTTGTAGCTCTTGACTGACCTGAAACTGGTCTTATGGTATATTCTAGTGTATCACTAGGCTGTTGCATGGCATAATTGATTGTGCTTCAATTCATCACATTTGCAGTGCAACACACATTGTGTCCATCATTGTTGTGGGCTGCTGTGGAGCTACAACTTCAGGTCACATGTTTTTAAGATAAAGTGTGACAACTCTATTTACACCATCATCCACAGCATGTTTATATGTCCTATGACCCATTACGCTTCTCTTAGAATTGCTGGATCCAACATAATATAGGACGACCAACATTTCTTTATACACTTGCAACAGTAAAAATAAAGAAATAATGATGAAGCAAAAGATGATAAAAACAAATTTGACTAAATTTTCTACATATGTTGCAATAATTGTACATTCTGCTACAATGCCTTGTTTTTATATAAAAAAGCATTCAATATAGCCTACGATAAATGACGATTAATGGCTACCATAATATTTTGACAGGCTAATGTATTGCAACATACGAGGAAATATAGAAGTATCAACAGTTTTTTTGTTTGAGTGTATACATCCTGAGATAATTTTGCAATGCCAATTTTGAGCACTGAAGTTCTGACATGTTTGGATTGACATTGTTACATAAATACAGCTTTTCTTCAATATCTTTTACTGTTTATATGTTCCATTTTGTTTTTATACATAGTGCATATTATTGAGACCGCATCTGTAGTGCAGCTGGTAGCGTGCTTGCCTCTGGCACGGAGGACCCGGGTTTGATCTCCAGTACCAGCATGCGGATTTTATCTCCTGTGGGAGGTCTGGTATGGGGTGCACTCAGCCTCGTTGGGTCCCCGGTGGGACCAATTGAGGAGCTACTTGATGGAGAAGTAGCAGGCCATGGTCAAGAAGGCCATATAAATGGCCAGGAGGGCTTGGGACACTGACCACGTCCCATCCTCCAGTGCTGCACCCCACCAATGATGCCTGTAGTGGGCAGAGGTGGGGGATGTAGCGGCTAGGTGGCAAGCCTTGGCCCTTCATGGGCTGTTGTGCTAGGTTTTTTTTTATTTTTTTATTTTTATTTTTTTATTTTATTTTTTTTTTTTTTTTTTTTTTTTTGGTAAGTGTATTATTGAAGTATCCTTGAGCATTGTTGGTTCTATTATACCTTCCCTGGCCTTACTTTAGGTTGATGTGTAAACAAAGTGCAAAATTTTATTCCTCAGTGGGCACCTATGATCAGCAGAAATATGGCGCAACTTAACATGTGCGTTATTTGAACTACCATCGCCAGCAAGTAGCTTCTGGCTTTTGAACTGTGTATTGCATAGGAGCACCACTGCCATCTAGTGCTTTTGCTTACAGCCATAGAAGGAAGTGAAGAAGCAGATATATTCTTCACTTTTACGTAATTAAAGAATAACACATGAGGGGCATTTAATAAGTAATGCAACAATTTTTTGTCTTAAAGCAGGTTGGTTTTATTCATGATTCAAATGTACCATATTATTCCCTAATCTTTAAGCTGCAAAAACTTATTTTTCAACAAATATGTGTTCAATTTCACAGCTGTATGCCAACTTAATGAGAGGGCCTGTATACCTGCATGTTACCATTCTACTGATCTATGTCAGAGCCAATGTCTTGCAACTTCCCCATCTCCGTCGTAGTGTTTCCCACGCAGTACATCCTTCTTTGGGTCAAACAGATGGAAGTCGGAAAGTGCGAGATCCGGGCTTTAGGGTGGATGAGGAAGAACAGTCCACTGAGTTCCGTGAGTTGCTCCCGGGGGTACAGACGTGTGTGAGGCCTTGCGCTATCATGATAAGTTCATTTGCACGAACACAAAGTTGTTTGTTCAATTTCCACTGAGTATCATAATACACTTTAGAATTAATCATTTCACTATGAGGGAAAACATCAAACAGAACTTCTTCATAGTCCTGGTCAAAAGGCAGGAAATCAGACAGGTTTGCTCGGCCTTGTGATGATGACAGATGCCTTGACCAATGACTTGCTGTGTTTTTGTCTACTGCCAGGTCTCTGTACCTGTGGTGCTCTGATTTTTCTGCCCCAAAAAGTTCAATACCTGTTCTCCGTTTGGAATGCACCTCAGTTGCTAATGCCATTTGAAGGTTAGTTGCAGCCACCAATTGGAAATTAAGATAGCTACATGAGATGAAGTGGGGATATTTAAAGATGTCCCAAACAAAATATCAATTTTTTTCAATCAAAATTGCCAGAGAAAAGTCATGTGTTGCATATTGAATGCCCCTTGTAAGTATGGTGTTAATACATTTAAAACTATTCACTTTTTACCACTTTTTAATGGTTTTCCTTGGGTATGCTTTGTTCTCCAGCACAGATACTATTTTAAATAAGCTTTGCTTTGCTCCATTTCTTCACTTCCCTGTATGGTTGCTTGCACATGCATTTTGTTTCGCAGTAAAATTTGCTAATAATGAATTTGCATATTAGTATTCCATTTATTCTTGTTTGCAGCTTTTCAAATAATTTTTGCAAATCATTCTGGTAGTTATTTTAAATTTAATGTTACTTTGGATGTTAATACACCATATTTTCTTTCGCACCTGCTGGTATGGAAGTTGTGGCTTCCATCAACCATGAAGTTTACTCAAACAGTGCTGTTTACACTGCAACCTAAAGTAAGGTTGGGGAAGGTATAGTTATAAGTTGCTACAGTAGCCTTCTACATGTATGATTAATTCTAGGTGCTTATGGAGCTATAATGGATGAAGACAGTGCTGGAGATAAATTCTGTGAGGAAGATATTGATCAGATTCTGGAGCGTAGAACACAAATCATCACTTTGGAGTCTGAAAAGGGATCCACATTCTCTAAAGCTAGCTTTGCTTCATCAGGAATCAGATCGGACATCGATATTGATGATCCAGATTTTTGGAAGAAATGGGCAAAGAAGGCAGAAATAGAAACTGTTGAAGTTAATGACAAGGTATTTATGATTAAAAACTTTCAGTGTAATCTCACGTATTACTACCTGTCTGATGAATGTGTGCAGACAGCAGGTAAGGAAAACTAGTGCAGAAACATAACAAGTAAGCCATATTAGGTCCTCATTCCTGTTGTATAGCATGGACAGGTCCCATATATACTTGGCCAGAGTACAGATGCACCCTTGCCTGAAAACTGTACTCTTTCGTCAGACAGGCTTCCTAAACATTAGCGTAAACACAAACTTGATATTACATTCACATGACTTTCTCTATTCACTGTCATAATGTATCTTTATAGAGATTCTACAGACTACTGTTAGGAAAGCTTATTTTTCTGTTTCATTTTATTTGATATGTTTGCAGAAGCAGTTGGTTATACATTTTATTGTAGGTACAAGCGTTATGCAAGAAATCAAAGTGATAGTCAAATGTTTAAAAATGGGTTGGCATGTGCGGGCCTTAAAATTCAAACTGGTAACAATAGACATCTCAGAAATGGCTGAAGTAACCAGAAATGCTATTTGAATAAAATCGTTTTTCAAAGAGAGATTAGTTCATTTTTGGTTTACCACTTGTGTAAAAATGTGTAATTTAGAATGAAGAGGACTTTGCAGGTTTTGTGCAAAGATAAAAACTATATTTTCTCTTGTAAATATCTTAACTATATTGTATTTTAATCAAAACCCTTAGTACCATTTTTGAGAAAATTTTTCATATAAGGGGTAATTTGAGAAGGGAGAATTTTCTGTGAGATGATAAATATAAATATCAAGTTTGTTTATGTTGGTCATTTTTAGTTATACACATTCACACACTGGCATGCATATCTTTTATGGCGGGGGTGGGAGGATAATTTAGTGAGCCTCAAAAAATGTATTTCATGTGAAATACTGATATTAATTCTAAAGTAAGAACAAATTAGAAACTAAAAACTTCACTTATCTTAGTAATGTAAAAACAAAAAAATAACTTACAGCATTACTAAGATAAGTGAAGTTTTTAGTTTCTAATTTGTTCTTACTTTAGAATCTTGTTGCTTCACTGTTATAATCTACGCAAAAGTTAAAGGCATATGGAGGCGGGTCGTACTGCAGACTCCAGCGAATCCTAAGCTTGCCCCTCCTACCAGCGCTGCCGAATGTGGTACATGCTCTTATGTACGTGCATTACGCTTGGCAACAGCGCTCTGCTTGAGCATTGGCCAGCGTTCATATGCCTTTAACTTTTGCGAGCACTATAATAGCTTCAATTTCCTTAATTTACTGATATTAAATTTATGCATTGCATGGAACATTTTCTAAAAATGAAAAATATTTGCTTTATACTCTGTTTTAATATTCAAAAATGGATTTTTACCATAAAAAAGATTTTTGGTTGGCCAGCTCCAATGGAACACTGATAAAACTACAACAGTGTTGTCACTAGCCAACCTAGAATAAATTGCATGTGTCATAGTACCAGAGAGATGTTTAATTCTCTCTCTGGGTCTCCTAACCATGTTACAATATTTATATTTTATTGTGTGTATAGTTCACATTACATTTGTAGAGTTTTGCTTTCTCATATATTTGGTTTTAGCTTTAAATTAAATTATAGTTAAAGTAGAATATTGTTTCTTTGTTTTTTGGTGTTTGTAAGATCTTTTTGTAAATCTGTGTACTGGCCTAAGAAAATCAAAGAGTAACTGATTCTCATCTTAAACTCACACCTGCCTGTCTTAGCTGCAGTGCCTGGGCAATAAGGGTACCCTCTGTATAGGGGAGATGCCCTGGGGATTATTACTATATTGAAGAATAAATCAGGTTTTTGAGCAAGAAAATGTTTTTACATTTTGGTTGGCCAGCTCCAGTGGAACACTGTTACAACTGCAACAGTGTTGTCACTAGCCGACCTAGAATAAATTGCATGTGTCATAGTACCAGAGAGATGTTTAATTCTCTCTGGGTCTCCTAACCATGTTACAATATTTATATCTTATTGTGTGTATAGTTTACATTACATTATCTAAATTTTTGTTCTCTAAAATATTTTATTTTAGCTTTAAGTTAGATTATACATAAGGTAAAATATTTCTTTGCTTTCTGGTATTAGTCACGTTTAAAATGTTCTATATTGGTCTAAAAATACCAAAGAGTAACAATTCTCTTCTGATATTAGCACCTCTCTGTTGTGGCTGTGACTGGGCAATAAGTGTACCCTGTATATAGGGGAGACGGCCCAGAGATCATTAACCCATCCGCATCATTTGACGACCAGGGCTTGCATGCGTCTTTTTGGCATATGAGTTATATGACGAGCTCAGCTCACGTGCTGCATTGCTCCATGTAATTCCACATAGTGTGTTTCTTCTCATAGATGTCATTTGTATACATCTGGAATGAAATGCTAACATGTGGTCTTTGTAATTCTGATCAGTATGACGTAACCACCTGTGTTTCAGTCAAGGAAAAACAATTTTATCTTAGCGTTTCACTTGCCTCAGCAGCCATCATGGCTGCGAAAAAAATTCGCGCCAATGACGAGAAGGGTTTGAGAAAACTGATACAAAGTATTAGAGAGTGAAAGTGATGATTTTTGTGAATATGACAGTCTGAAGAAGATTCTGATGACAGTGATAATGAATCTAGTGCTGAAAGCAGGAAAGAAAATAATTATGAAGCCATTGATGGTGCATCAGGCCCTTGGAAACTCGTTCGCATTACAATGCAGAAAAACCAGTGCAACTGGCATAGGATTAAAACTGACGACAACCTCATTCTCTACCCTTTTACTGCAAACAGTGGTATTTGCTTATTGAATAAGCACACGTCATAGATACCGTCTGAACTTTGTTTTTTTCAGAATACATGGAGGCTTTGTTTGACAAAATATATGATGACATGAATGCTTACACAATGATCCAGTTGAATAATATTGGCAGAAATTGTTGAAAGACTATTAAAAATGAAATCAGGGCCCATATTACTTTAGTTATTTTGATGCCTCAAGTGCAAAAATCGCTATTCAATTGTACTGCAGCAAAATCCGATGCCTTGAAACCCTAATTTTTCGTGAAATAATGAGTAGGGAGAGATTCAAACTGATTTCCATTTCTTTCACACACAACTGCAGTATTAGGACAACAGTATTGGCAAGTGTGTGCTTTTAATATTGTGCACCCAAATTTTCAACAAAAAATAGTTAATGGCTGATTTTAAATGATTTTTTAAACATTTAGCCGTTACCGTCCTCACAGCTAGGCAAATTAAATCTGGTTTCTTGGTTAGTTGCCAAGGCATTTATATGTGATGCGAATGGGTTAATTGCATTGAAAGTATTTTTACCATAAATCAGATGTTTGAACATGTAAAAGTAATTACATTTTGGTTGGCCAGTTCCAATATAGCACTGATACAACTACAACAGTGTTGTTACTGGCCGACCTAGAATAAATTGCATGTGTCATAGTACCAGAGGGAGGTTTAATTCTCTCTCTGGGTCTCCTAACCATGTGACAATATTTATATCTTACTGTATTGTGACAAAATGACAAAATCATTCTGGTGATCTTTTTATCACTTTATTATCTTCTAAAATGTTACCACAAATACACTGTCTTCTTCTTGTTAACACAATCTGCAGTCTTTTGGGCAATCACAACTCACAATTTTTACTTCTCATAACTTTGCTCAGTCCTTTTAGTGTCTTTCTTCACTTCCTCTGTCTCTCATGCACTGATTACGATGTAATCACTTCCAATGCTCTTTGAATCTTCTTACGTCTCACAGTTGTCTTGTACTTGCTCAAACACTGACCACCTTGTGTCTGTAGCTGTAACTCTAAAAACTCATTCCTCTGGCATCTTTATATACTGGAAATGTCGCGTGGGCCTTTCTTGATTTCTACGTACACTTGCACTGGAAATCACTCAGCTAGAAGTCTCGCAAACGTTCTCAATACCCCTTTTGTTTCTGCTACCTTAGTTGCTAACAGTCACATACACACAGCAGTACTGCGAGGCAGTCTAGCCCTATCTGTCCCCCGTCGAGACCAACATTACAGCATGTATAGTTTGAATTAGATTGTATAGATTTTTCTTTCTCAAATGTATGGTTTTAGCTTTACGTTACTTAAAATAAAATATTATTTCTTTGCTTTCTGATCTTTGTAACATTTTTTAAAATGTTCTTTACTTCCTAAGAAAGCAAAAGAATAACATCCTCATCTGGTATTCACACCTATCTTGACTACAGCTGAAAGATGATACCTTCTGTATGGGGGAGATGTCCTAGGGATTATTATTATTATATTGAACACATTATCATAAATCAGATTTTTGAACAAGAACATGTTTTTAAATTTTGGTTGGCCAGCTCCAATGGAACACTGTTACAACCACAACAGTGTTGTCACTAGCCGATCTAGAATAAATTGCATGTGTCATAGTACCAGAGAGCAGGTGCGGCTCCTCAGGGTAGGCAGGGTAGGCATTGCCTACCCTATCGTAATACATCAACAAATAATGTTTAACTATGATTCTGCATTTTATCATTTGAACCGTCATTTTCTCCCTAATTGCAGTTCAAGAACAGTTTTGTCGGTTATAATGACCAGCGCATGGTCAAATCCTTTAATCTCAATTCCGATTCATCAAAACTGCGCTGCGTGTTTGAAACGCGCGGCAGAAATGATACGCATGGAACCTGGGTAGTGGAGAGCAGGCTAGCTTAACCTCTGCCTGCCCGGCCCCATTTCCTCAGTACGAGGCCCTTGAACAGGGATAAGGAAACATTCGGTCTGTATATGCACTCCGAGCATGCGTAGATGCGTCTGCCAGCACTCCGAACACTTGCCTGCCCAAATCCGAATTTATGCGACATTTTCCTAATAACCATACTCCACGAACGAAGATCTCAGAGAACCGAACGTGTTGTTATCACTCTGTAATACCAGTATGACCAATTTAATTAGTGAACTATTACAAATTCCGCTTTCGCGGCGCACTGACAATGAAAAGAGGAGTGTTTTAGCCATTTAACACAAAGCTGCAGTCAGACAATTTTTCAATTTCTTAATCCATTCTAGTCATGGGCGTCGCGAAACAGGGGCAAGGGGAGCCACGGCCCCCCTTGGAAGTTGGTGAACTTAATGTGCAGTCAGTTACTAACTATTAAACTATTATTTTAATTTTGATGTAAAGAACAATTTTTGTTTAGCACAAATTAATACGGTTATCTGCAACAAACACTATAAATTTTGACAGTAAAATAATGATTTAATATTATATGATTGCAAATTTCCAACGTGTGCTCCCCCCTCCCGGAAAAAAGTCTGCCGACACTCGTGATTTTAGTTTTGACGGTAATTCGTCCGTAAGTCACACTCATTCACTCTGCTCTTATTAAACAACCAAACAATATATTGTTTGCGTTATCCGCAATAACTTCGCCCCCTATATTTCGGATAAACGGGTTTTTTAAATTATTATTATTAGTATTATTATTATTATTATTATTATTATTATTATTATTATTATTATTATTATTATTATTATTATTATTATTATTGTCATCGTTGTCGTCGTCGTTGTTGTTGCTGCTGCTGTTACACTTTGCCTACCCTAAAATTTTGACTGTGAGCCGCCAATGCCAGAGAGATGTTTAATTCTCTCTCTGGGTCTCCTAACCATGTGACAATATTTATATCTTATTGTATGTATAAGATTGTGTAGATTTTTGCTTTCTCAAATATTTGGTTTTAGTTTTATGTTAAATTATACATTAAGTAGAATATTTCTTTGCTTTCTGGTCTTTGTAGGACTTCTTAAAATGTTCTGTACTGGCCTATGAATATATCAAGGAGATAAGGAAAACAGCAGTTCCCAAGAATTCAAAATTGCTGACATTACACTAGACTGCAATGAACATAACACCATAAAGCAGTACTGACGATCTAGAATGGAAATTACAAATAAGTCTGAAAAAAAAAACCGGGAAATGGGATAAGATTTTCAAGGCAATTTTAATAAAAGTGAAATTAAAATGTATGGTGTATGATACCAACAGTTGGTGGTGCTAATGCAACATAACCGATGTATTACCACCAAATATAATTAAACCACATCGTAATGGGGGAGAAAATGTCACAGTTGATTTTTGGGTTAGTTCAATAAGCTGTTTGCTCTATAACTGACCTCATCTCATACTTGCACATCTTTGTCTTGGCTGTGGCTTGGTGATAAAGGTAGCCTCTGTATAGGAGAAATGCCAAGAGTATTATTATATTGAGCGTATTTTTACTGTAGGTTCAAATTTTTGAACAAGAAAATGATTTTACATTTTGGTTGGCCAATTCTGATGGAACACTGATAAAACTACAACAGTGTTGTCACTAGCCAACCTAGAATAAATTGCATGTGTCATAGTACCAGAGAGAATTTTTATTTTCTCTCTGGGTCTCCTAACCATGTGACAATATTTATATCTTATTGTATTATAGTTTGCATTACATTGTATAGATTTTTGCTTTCTCAAATATTTGGTTTTAGCTTTTAGTTAAATTATACTTAAAATAAAATACTATTTCTTTGTTAGTTTTTAACACCTTTTTGTATAATGTTTTTAGTTTCCATTAGTGCCATTTAATTACAATAAATGTACCTCTTCTTGACTTTTTTCATGTGTGATTACATTATGAACTATAACATTCATTAAAATGTATGCTGGCTTAAGAAAATCAAAGAGATAACTGATTTACATCTCATATTAAGCACACACCCTCTAGTTTCATCTGAGCTTGAGTCACACTCCCTCCCCACATACGCACACACACCCATACCATAGGATACTCTTTTATGTTTTTCTGAAAATGCTTATTTTGGATTCAGGGGCCTCAGAACATGGGTGGACTGCAGTACTTCCTCTACCTTCTAGGGTAGGTCTGGAATAGCTCAGGTTATGTGCTGGCTTAAGGTTCAAATGCAGTCCAGGCCAATCGTTTTTAATGTACCTAAAAACAACAGCCCCATGTTAATAGATTTACTGGAATTTAAAAGTACTCCTTTGGGAAGAAATTCTGGCACACCGGTGTCACTGATATGATCCTGGGAATTGACAGCCTTGTTAATAAAAAAACAAAATACAAAAATATTCTACATTCTAGTTACGTAGTACATATTGTCTTAACCGTGTGACAATATTTATATCTTGTTGTACGTGGTTGAGTTTGTTCTAAAAGCATAAACATCTTTCTAGTAATAAAGAAATATCGGAGGTTTCCATGCCTGTTGTTTTGAGGGTTCATTCTGTATGTAAAATGAGCTGCTCTTTTCTATTGCACTTCTCAAAACTGAAGTTAGAATTTTTTGTCGCGTGAGCAATGTAGCACGGCTCCACATCCCTGTGGGAGAGCAGCTGGCAAGGCAGGGTGTTGCATTTTGTTGGAGACTGTTAAAAGATTAACCTCTTGAGCGATGGCCATTTAAAACGTCCGCGAGCCAAGAACTGCTAGCATTTAAATTGTTAAATGCGCTAAAAGCGTTTCGTATATACACAGCTGTATTTTGTGTAAATATTAAGTTATTTTAATGAAACAAAAACTGGTATAAAACTCGTTATATGCAGTATAAATGTACGTCATCAGCAAAGTTGAGTTGTATTTACAAAACGTTGAAATGGCACAATTTTGTTTCACTGTTGTGAAAAGTCAACTTTGCTCTGTCGAACGCATCTAATATAAGTTCTCGGAAAGATACAGTAAAGAAACACCCATTGTATGTGTGGCTTATGCGTCGGCATACTGTGTAATAAAGCGCTACTGCATGCGTTGTCTCTTGAGTCATCAGAATAGATCAATATTGCAACTTTTGCTTATGCGAGTTTCGTAACTTTAGTAGAGTCCGTGTCTTTCTTTGTTGAAATACATACGTATTCTTTCCTGCTTGTAGCTGAAGGGAGAAGTGGTATAAAAAGATATTTTTGCACCAACTGGACATAACCATATACAATTGTTTGGGGATTTGGAGAGCTCTCTAAACCCACATAGGACAATGACCGACCTTGACTACTGACTATAAATAACTCGCAGCCTAATTGAATAATACCACGTTGGGGGTTGAAAATCCAAAACCCCTGCACCCCTCAGACTTCAAGGAAAACATCCTAAAAGGATACCACCAACAGCAAAGAAGTCCCGCCAATCTCGAAAGTGTTTCGTGTGCCGCAAGAAGGGAATTCGCAAATGTGGAGATGTACGTACCCTTGTGTGTTTATCCCTGTTTTGAGGTAAATCACTGCAGAACGAACATATTAAGGTAAGCCAATAAAGTATGTAGACCTTACTAAAATGTTTCATAAAGGGAAAATTATAATAAGTTGAGTTGGATAAGGAATAAATAAGGGTTAAATGCTTAAACGCACAGGACGTGTATACACGCCCATATCGCTCATCCGTCATTTTAAATGGACGTGATTTCATGTCGATATCCCTCAAGAGGTTAAAGGTAAAGTGCTAGAATACAAAAACGACTTCAGAAAAACAAAAGATACCTACTGCTTCAAGGGTTAAAATTGATACAGAAATGTAGGAAACAAGTCTTTGACACCACCCACAATGAATAAGCACTGTTGTTAATGGGCACTGGAACTCAGGTCACTCTTTTACACATTCACAGCAAACTAGGGATCCTTTATAATTTTAGACTAATTAGACAGTGCATTTTGTTTTGCCACGAGATGAAAGTAGGTGTTCTTTACCAATTCACATATGCTGTTGAGATGAGATCAGAAAAGCTCCATTATGTACCAGTTTTACTGGAAAAGATATGCCACATGAACCACTTGGCTTATATTTGATATAAGTGGCAACATAGGTTCAGTCCATAATAAAACAAACTGGTAACTTTAAAGACTATTTACAGACTATTACAGTAGATGAGGAGCTGGTTGCTGAATAAAATATAATAAAACACCTCTTGCCCCCCTGCAAAGAAAAGATATTGCTGAATAAAGCATACAGTATACTCATAATTTAGAAATTTTCATTTGTGGGTGGATGATGAAATTTCTTGTAGGCGCATCGAGCAGTAATCCACGTGCAGTTTTGGTGACTATCTTCTCTTATATCGTCTTTTCATGGCAGCTATATCTTAATGAAATCTCTCACCATGTTCATCACTTGTATCTCCAAGATTAGGTGGGAAAAAAAATCCAAATGAAATAAAACTGTAATCTCAAGAACATTTTGCGCCCCATAGCCTTGTTACAGTTCAGTATGTGTTCTGGCAGTTCCTTGTGATTCTCAGACCTGCCATTTCCCAAGAAACTATTGCACATATTTTTTAACGTAAGCCAAGTTGCATTTAGAGGCAATATATTTATCACAAATCTGAGGCTCAATAAAAATCTTTTATTTTTGCATTACTAATGGCAGGAAATTTAGATAATATTGAAAACCCCACCCATCTTTGTATATTGCTTTCAGAAAGTTCTTCATAAAACCCAATTTCAGATGCAGCAGTGGTAACACGGTCTTTGTTAACAATAGGTTCATGTGACATTTCTTTCACCAGGCTTGATTCTTTCTGTTAAAAGCCACTGTTTGACTACATCCTTTCTTGCCTTATTGTCCCAGTGACACAAAAAACACTGATATTTTTACAACCAGTTTGCATTGCAAGAAACAGTCCTAGAATTTTGAGATCACTGCAGATTTTCCATTTGTGACTTGAATAGCTAGTGTATTTTAGAAGCAGTCTCATGTTATCGTAGGTTTCCTTCAACTGAGTTGAATGAGCCACTGGTATGGAAGGTTTCTTGTTTTCATTATGTAAGAGAACAGCTTTGAAAATGCTTTTTGAGGAATATATAAATGGGCACCATTTTTCTGGATTATGAATTATCCCAAACCTTTTAAGCAACCCATCTGTCATTACAATATACCAGCACCTCTGCCATTGAGGAAAAAATGGATATACCAAGCTATGGAATGATATACTGGCGTTTGGTTGTAGTCTCATATTTTTGTTCCGAGGTAAACTTCATTGTTGCACTGTTATTGAGGTAATTTTTGACACTATACAATTTACTTTTTGATGAAGAAAGTAGGTTTCAGGAGCTTATAGCTCCTATCCTCAGTTCCTAGTCGACTGCCTGCATCATTCATCATGGTGGTTGTCCTTGTCCCTGGTGGAGGTTGGATAAACTTCTGCATAAGTGTGTTTGATTGATGGGATTTCAAAATTGTTGTGCACATTACTCCCAAAGTCCAACAGCACAATTTTAATTGGAAGTTAAATCTTCTATTATGGCCTGGAATGTTGGAGCTGAGTACTGATATTTGCCTGATTGATTGTCTTGCCCATTCCAATATCTTGGAGTATTTTCTTTTTTATTTGAGAAACCAACTTCTTTTGCATTTTGCTTTCTCTTGTACCTTAAACAGTATGACAATACTTCCAATTTCCTTTGATTCGCTCTTATGCCAATATTTCAGTGTTTGTGACCAGTATACTTTTCTTACCAACTCATCCGAATTGAGCTAGTGTCATTAGGAGCTGCACTAGGTAACCCAAAATCATTTTACAAAATGCTCTATGAATGTGTCAATATTTTGTCACCCCCAAACTTCTGCCACATTTTTTATTTGATACCTGAATAAATTCTCTCTAATATTGCTATACTTATGGTTATTTTCTTAAATATGTTCTTCTGCTGTAAATTACTGGGAGTTTTCAGTGTCTGTAATGTGTTTCAGAATGAGTTGGTAATATCTGAGCCTCGGCGCAGAACTCAGATAAAAAGATACGGACATGATGAGAGTGTTGTAGATATGTCTGAATTGGAAACTTCATCTGAAAGTGATGAAGATCCTTCAATTGGAGTTGGGAGAGGGAGAGGTAAGTGATATACAATGATTAAGTGTAAATATCTTATTGTTAATACCAAGTTTATGAAATGTAGCTTGTTGAATTGATGTAGGCTATGTGAAATAAGTCATTCTATACTCTGTACATCAAGAGATTAGAGGAGACGTAAACAAAGCACCGGTTTGTATCACTCTGCGGCCACGTGCATTTGCAATGATGCAACACAGTTACCGCTACGTGTATGTATAATATGCATTTTAAACTACTAAAAGGATATATTTACTTGATCCAAATAACATTTAGCACATGGAAATTAACTGCTACTTATGTCATTTCTGTCCACAATAAAACTTTTTCATTTCCTTCTCACAAAATCGAAACCAATCTCCAGAAGCAGCTTGTGGAGGGAAGTTCGTTTTAAATCTGGAAGATTGGGATCAGAGTTACAGGTCACGCGTTACTTCCTGACGAATGAAAATTTTATATGAAAGGTTGGATGCGAGTCACTGCTCAGTTTTTGCGGGAACGTTAGCATCAAAAGAGAGCGCGGAGGTACAGTCTGCAGTGAGATGACGCACATGCTTCTGAGCTGAAGTAGTACAAGACTACAAATCAATTTATCGCACTTCCAATAATATCAGCCACACGTATTATACACTATACCTCTATAACTGTTTCCACTTAACTTTATTGCATTTCTTCTATTCCCGATATTTCTCCCTCGTCTTCTTCCTTGTCTGAATTGCTGTTATTTTCGTTGCATGCACACATCCGTACCGCACAAAACTTTTGCAGTCGACTGTAAACACAAACGCGACAGAGGAAAACAGAGGTGTCTGTTATCGTAGCATTAAGGGTAGGCCTACTCACTGGATTTCTGTTCAAGGTCATTCAAGAACAAATGCGCAACCTATAACTGTTTAAGTTGGAGGTACATTGTTAACAAAGAACTGGTGAACTTTTCAACGGATTGCAGATCTCACAAATTTGTCGTAAACTACATCCAACATTTGCCTGACACATGGTCACTTTTTGTCGGGAGCTCTGACTTCACCACCTGAGGATTTTTTTTGCATGTATTGTAAATACTTGCAACTGACACACCGGTAAACTCAGATGTTAATTTCATCATGTCTTTGATAGCAAGTTCGTGATATTTCTCGCAGAACTTGTTAAACACGTTCAATAGTATTGTCTTTTCACCACTTCAATGGTTTGTTGCGCTTATGTTTCACAACACTCACTTGTTCCGCCATGTTACTTTCATACTGAATAATGCACTCACAGAATGAATTAGGCTGGTTTTGGATTCACTTAACTGCATATTTTTACACTGTAACTATGCTTAGTACATTTAGTTTGTGCTTTAGCAAACATTAAGTGAGATTTCAGACCTTAGTAACCGTATTTCTTCAAGGGACTATTTAGACAGCGAAAGCGTCAAGAGTGTGCGCTGTGGTCAAAATACACTAGGCTTTGTTTACGTCTCCTCTGATCTCTTGATGTACAGAGTATATGCCAAGCAATTGAGTGAATTACTTTTGTATATGCAGCTCCGTGTCATATCCAGAAAAAGCAGATATATTTGTTCCTCTTTTCCAAGTTGTGATGAATTGAAATTTAAATAGTTTTATGTACACCTTCGTAAATTTTCATGATTATAAAGAACATAGTAACTTTATGAAGATGCATTAGGAAGAACAGCTGCGTAACGAAACTTCGAATACAAAATATTGAAATGCTTAATTTAGATATAAATGAAACATCTTTATAGCATTATAATCTGTAATGATTACAGAATCTGTAATGATTTTCATAGCTGTTCTATGTATTATTCACACAGATTTATTTTTCTACCTGCTGCCTGCTAATCATGATAAATATTAAATACAAATTGTTTATGTACAAATTTATAGGTATACAGGAACATATTTAATGCTCAGTTTCACCAACTAATGTCAAGGCTTTTGACAATTGTGAAGCTGGCGACAAAATTTCATTTTATCAATCTTTGTGTTTCAGGACGAAGAAGTAAACATGGAAAGCACGGAAAGAAGGCAAGATTAAAATTTTTGGGCGATGATTACGTACCAAGGGATGGTGAAATAGTTTATGGCAGTTGGGCAAGAAGCGAATGTTTCAAAGTTGAAAGAGGACTGTTAACATTTGGGTAAGTTAAATGAATAAGACTTGTTCTTAAATCTGTTTCTTGGTTATATGATGCAATTTTTTTGCCCTTCATTCTGAGATACTGGAGAACTAGAAAACCTATCAGAAGGGCTAATCTGCTACAGAACTTTCAGATGTTATTTTTGTCATGGATGTCTTTGAGATTGGTCAATAAACAAGTCCCAAGAATCGTAAAGATATCTGATGCTTCATAAATTCAAAATCAGCAGTCAGGCAGGAATTTTAACAAAGTCTTAAAAAACCAGAAGAGGAAAAAGCAATCGTTAGAGAGCCAATTGATGTGAAAGAAAAACCAACAACATAAACACCCACCCACCAAATACCCCCACCTTAAAAAAAAAAAAAATCCAACACAAAATATGTATTTTATGCATGGGCATATAAAGAAAACAAGCTTAGTGATCATGGACAAACTGGATTATATGAGACATATGGAAACCATGTTGTATGGCAAAAAGTTTGCACCATTAAAAATAGATCCAATACAGAAATACACAAAACACTGCTATCCACTCTGACAGAGATAAACATTATAGGAGAGCAAGAGAAGAAAACTATGATGAAGCAATCTAACTACACCCGGGATATATGGATTACCAAAGATTATCAAAGCTGGCAATAGAATGCACCCAATCATCAATACCATAGACTTGCCCATGTACTATTTAACAAACTGTTACTCTGAAAATTTCGGAACCACCACATCCAAAATGTCTTTGAGTGTAACGCCTACATCCTCATTAGTAGACATTTTTACAACCTATTGTTAAAACAAAAGAGTAGATAAAGAAAAGGAGAATGGTTTAGTTGGGATTTTAAAAGAAAATGTCAGCAAGGTATGTAAGACTTTTAAATCAACTTAAAATAAATAAGTAAATGGAGCCAAAAGAATGGCTAAAGCATTTTAAAACTCCCTCTGGTGAGCATAGATGTATTGATATGAAGCCAGATCTGGAAATTAGTGGTTGTCATGTAGAAATTCTGGACAGTGGAGGAAGAGGTGGAAATCATAAGACAAATGAAGAACTGAAAGAAATAAAGCATCTGGTGTAAATGGTATTCTAACAGAATTTCTCAAAGAACAGTGTAGTGATGCTAGTACAGCTAAGATCCTAACAGGTTTGCTAAATTCATTTAAAAGAGGTAAGTGCCAAAAGGTTGGAAGAAAGCAGTAATCTGCCCAATATACAGAATAAGGGTAACACAAAATTGCTATCAAATGTAGGAAAAGTCTTGGCATTTTGAGAATTTGTAGAGCTGAGTTGGGATTTTAATTGGGTAGCAAGTAGGTGATAGTATTAATACATAAGTACCTAAAGGATAAAGGCAGAAAACTTGTTCATGGTGTTTGTTTACTTAGGGGAAGTAATTTTTCTGGACCAATATAAATTTGATTTGCCTGAGAAAATGAAGCAGTCCAAGTAATGCAGTCCTCTTTGACATGCAATATGTCAACAGCAAAATCAAATTTTCTGCTTATGAAGTTTCATATGCAGGAACTAAACTTTGCACAGAGCCAAAGATTCTTGTATGTTGCGAACTACAGCAGGTGCATATGGCACTCGCTGTATGTTCTCTAGAGTTGACTTGGACTTTGTTGATATATACTTATGCAAACTATCTTTACCTACTATTCCAAGTCATTCACTTGTTTTCTTGTCAAGAACACTATGGTCTTAAACTTTTTGTACCAAGGCTTAATGCATTTTGGAGTTGAGTTCTGCTGGATGTCGTTCTGAATTTTCTTATGCTGGATTACTGATTGTATCTTTATATACTTTAACTACATACCAAATTTTGTGGGATTTTCAAGAAATATTTACATAAATGATTTTCTTTTGGGGCTATTTAGTCCTCCCGGCTAGGTCGGATGGACCCGTTGACCAACGATAGGTGTGGTCCCCCTTGCAAAATGGGGGTTTAAGTCGGGTGATGTAACTGTTGCCACATTGTAAAACTGGTGCCCGTTAAGAAAACAGTTACATGAAAGCCACATACATGAGTACAAGTCCTAAAGATAAACGTTCAAAAGTATTGGAAAGCACGAATGCTAATGGCTTCATTGCCAGATGCAAGGCACTAGAAAACATTTTCTTTTGGGGTCTTACAATATTCTGTCTCAGCGTGTAATATTCAGTGAGAAAGGTGCAAATAAAAGTGTTATAGAAAAGTTATATCCTGTATCCGCATTATTTCACCCTGTACTACGACCCAAGATAATAAGAGTCCCAAAGCTCAGCTTATTCAGCGATAATATTAAAAAACAGCACCAATAGCTAAGTCAACTTTCTTTAGGTTTTCTGAAAGCTCTTGACGAGACCTGTAATATCCTGTTAATAATATATTGTTTGTTTAACCCTGGAACACTAACCCTATTCCTATAGTACATAAACACTAAGTCTCGTAAAATTTACTACTGTTTATTTCTATTACAAAATACATTACTATTATCTCACAAATGTTTATGCCTGCCTCATAAAATATTATCTTGACTCATTTAAACTGTTATGAGACAACAAAGACAGTTCTATCTTGCCTCACTTACATCAGTGTGTGCAGCGATTTGCCCTTTGTTCTTTGCAGTGTCCATGGCGACATTCTTTGCCTAGTTAAAGGAGAATTTCCATCGTTGCTCATACACATGTCAATATTTCGTCCTGTCATATCTTCACCATCTGTATCAGTCATTATTACATCATCAGACTCCACATTATCAATTTCTTCGTCGGAGCTAAAATCAATCTGGGGCTACTATCTTCTTCAAGAAGCATTGCCATAATCTTTTTTTCCAAAATTTGGGTCATCTGCACGCAGAATACTCATCTGAAACGATCGACAGCAATGATTCAATTGCTTTCCTGAATTGTTATTACATGTCCTGCTTTCCTGAATTCATATTATTACAAAAATAAATCTGCTTCCTTATGAAATTCTGGATACGTGAACACTAATCGTCGTAAAATTTACGACAAAGCACTTACTAACAATGCACTGTTGCACCCGATTTCGACAATGCACACCCACTGACTAAGCTCTTCAAAAGCTAGGAAGCTACTGAAAAGGAAATTATTGTGGCGCGAAAACTATAGGAGTGAAAGCAGGATTGCCAATCGTGCGTCAAAAAAATTACAAGGCTTAGCGTTCTAGGGTTAAATTGGCCCATTAACAGAGAAATTATGGCCAAAATGAGGTTTAAAGTAATTGTGACTGTTTATGCATAAAATCAACTTAATAAGCAAAACCCTGTCTAAATACAAAATTTGATTGAAATCGTTAGAGCCATTTCCAAGTTGCACGGAATATATATACAAGAATTGCTTGTTTAAATATATAAGATTTAGGGTAGGAGTAGTCCCTTAAAAATCTTTGTGCCACATCTAAAGAAGATACTGATATTTTACTGTAGATACCTATACCACCTTTTTTTTAAATGCTCTTTTTTAAATTCAGGATTTCTGAAAAGGTTTTCCATGAAATCTTGACATCAGAATTTTTGAAGTGAAGTACAAAATTGTTGTATCTAATGGTAGAGTAAGAAGTCTAAAACTGTGTGTCCTACTGGAATTGTAGAGTTATGTAAGGAAACAATCTATTGAAAACTAAAGAAAAGTAATCAGGGGCCCTGTTTTCATTGTTCAGTTATCATAAATTTGATGCCTTTAAAAATGAAAAAGTTGAATTAAATTGGAGATATGTATGGCATTTGGATAATGGATTTTGATCCTTGTATGCTGACACTACTACAAAACTCTTTTAACCCTTTGTTAGTCATGAATGTATGTGTCAGATACCGACTTCATTTGTCCTCAATATCCCTCCAACAAATAAACGTATGTGCTTCACATCCCAGGACATCTTGCATTTTGTTTTTGCTGCACCAAAGTTTCAACTTGATCATGACATTAATTAGTTTGCAACAGAGGCATACAAAGTACATATATCATGTTGTGCCTGATGAGTACATTGTACCAGCTCACATGACACATTGTCACCACTTTGTAATAAAAAGAGGATTGTATGTTACTTAGGTTATGTTACTTTTGTGGCAAATATTGTTAAGCATGTGTTTTTTTATTACTTCAGATCTTAGCCTAGAGGAATATTAGGAACAGTTCATAAAACGGTATACAAATAATCGGTAGAGAAATTCCAGTATAAGATTGAACTTAATGTAACCTTAAACACAAAGCATAACAATCTTTTGGTTTTAAAGCATTTTAAATCCTTTGACAATGTACCCTAATGTTCTGATTATTTGATTTTGTATTAAATGTTTATTTATTTGCATGCTCTTGGGACACAGAAGCATTTAGACATAACTGAATTCAGTGTTTTAGACACATTGGTTTCATCATTTACATTTGCAAATTTTATCACCAGTATAAGGAATACAGTAATGTAAGCTGCACTACATTTTTTTCAACCATTATGAATTTTCAGTAAATGGCCTAATAACAAAATTGCTTACATTTGTAGTGTTAACAGACACAATATATTTCTCGCCTTTATTCTGCTGCTAGATTATGATTCTCTTTAAGAAATGTTTCCTTATAATTTGCATTTCAGTTTCCTCATGCTTGCCTCCTTTGAATTATAAAGCAGTGTGTTTCTTTGAGGTGTCCTGTGATACTGAACAAATTAGTTTTTAAGTGTCTTTGTAGTACTTAGAAATGTATGAATGCAGTCAGTGATGACTTTGCCATGCTAATACTGAGGAAGTTTCTAGCTTTCATTGAGTTGAAGTAATTTAACTGAGATTGCAGTATAAAAAGTTGGAAACAGTAAGCTGAAATATTAACACATGGTGCTAATTAGTTTTGTGTGTTTTTAAGGTGGGGAAGATGGCCAGAAATCCTTGCACATAGTCATTTTCGTAGGGGATGGAGAGAGAGTGATGTGGAAGATTGCGCCCGAGTTATAGTAAGTATCCTCCTGATTATATAGCATAATGAAACATTCAATGGCGTGGACAGGATTTGAATCATGAATCTCTTGCTCAACATATGGCTGCTCTTAACCACGGAGCTACCATTGCAACATGTTGGCACAATCTTAAATTCATCTGATTCACAATTTCCCGGTAGACCAACAAGAGAATTTGGGTCACTTATCCCAATGGCAGCTAATATCGTAAGTGTTTAAATACCAAGCTTTATATAATAGTAGAGCAGAGGATCTGTGATTCAAATCCTGGCAGTGGTATTGAATTTTTCATTTCTAATTCTACCTTTCAAAGTCTACTTGCACATGGTTTTTATGTTTTAGAACAATCAGTTGTTATTGATAGCCTGATATATGGAAACTGATGTAGCATATTTGTTTACCTAGTTTGTGTAACTACTTCCTTTGTAAAGTTAATTTGCATTCGTGGCAGATGGAAGATTTCAAAAATTAGGAAGAGTATTATAGTCATGATCAATTCAAGAGAGATACCAATTCTATTTGAGGGTGTGCTGATCCAGTAATGCAGCACATCTATCTGGAACAAACAGTTAGCATGGTAGAGAAAAGGGAAAATGAGCTCCAAAGATGAGTAAGACTTGCCTGGGGAAAATTTTAGTGTTTAAAATTAATTCTAATGGCAAATAAGATTAGCCTCAAAACAAAATTTGAAGCTCTACAAACTTGTGTCATCCCAGTGCTCTCTATGGCAGTCAGACTTGGACATTTACAAGAAAACAGATTGAAATGGTACAGTCTCCAGCAGAAAATGGAAAGGAAGATATTGGAGATCAAACTCAAAGACAACATGAAATGAGGTAAGAAGAAAGAGTGGAATGGAGGATGTGGCCACCAGAGCAAGAACTCTTAAATGGCAATGGACACATGGCCAGGATGTCTCAAAGCAGATGGGCATATGCCACAATGACCTGGGATCCTAGGCTTGGAACAAGAAGCAGAGGACGTCCACGACAGAGATGGTCCCAAGAATTTAGTGACGTGAGTGAATGGGGATCATTGGATGAGTGTAACATGAGACAGAATGAGGTGGAAACAAACTGATAAATTTAAATTAAATTTGAACTTATCTTTAGCTTCTAAGCAAGTTTTCAAAAATTTAAAATTTGGTGAAGTTTAAGAAGTGAATTGTAAACAAAACTATGGAACATTTTAAGTATTCTCTAGTATGTAGGTAAATAGAATTTAAATGATTATGTAGACTTCCACAGCCTCTGTCCATTACTTTTTTGGTTTCCGGTATGGGCAGCGCTTTGTTGGCTTTTAAGAAATTAAAAGTTATGCCAATGTTTCGCCGCAAAAAAGGCATAATTTTTAATTTTTTAAAAGCCAACAAGACATGGCCCATACCAGAAACCAAAAAAGTAACAAATAGAATTTAATCTACAGGAAAATAAACTTGCAGGAACTAGCTAAGCCTGTGAGTACCATTGAGCTAGCCCTACCTTGGTAGGAGCCCCTTGCCCCAAGGGATATTACGGGCTATCTTTACCTTTTATTGCAGTAGCATCATTTATTTTTAGGTGGACTAAGTAATTGACACTCGGTGAAAGAGAGTGTCTTCTCTAATGAAAATATTTATGTATTACTTTGTGTAAAGCGTATACAGATGTAACAAACAAATGACATGCTGATGGTAAAGAGACCAAGAGACATTTCTGATGTTTTACATTCACATCCTTTTTTTTCTCCTTTTTTATTTAAATTTAACTTCAAAATCTATTCTTGCAAAAGCTTATTCTTTTATGCACCTCATGTTAATCAAGAAAGATTGAGAAGGGAGTCATGTGAAAATATTTTATTATTCTAGCACCTTTTCAAATGAAAAGTGTCTAAAATTCCAGTGCCTAAAATTACATAAACTCAGTAATAATGGGTGCTAAAGTTGTTTAAAAAATATTAGCTGCAATGTTTCTTTTCTTCTAGCTGCTGTATTGTTTGCGTTTTTATCGTGGAGATGACAAAATTCGCAGCTTCATATGGGATCTCATTACTCCTTCTGAAAATGGAGAGTCAAGATTCCCAAGAAATCATTTGGGTAAGTAAAATGAAAGTATAAATCACCTTTGAGTTACTTCAAATCTATTGCAATTTTATATGTGATTTACTGCTTTTGTATCTTAGTCACTTTTGATCTGAAAGAATAAGTTTCACTGAAGTAAAAATATTGTGCTTGGGACTTGCATTAATTCCTCTTGCCCTCCAACATGTCATTGCATTGTCATGATTGATCTAACATGCCAAAAGGATATTGAATATATTGCCACCACATATGAGCAAGATACATTAGGAAGGCTTCTATTGTTAAAAGATGTACAAGATAAAGCGCGGTCATACATCATTAATATTCTATGGTTTTGAATATATGTGCAAGTTTTTAATGTAACTTTCTTAAATTACTTCTTGTGTCATTTTCTATTAATAAGGTTGTTGAATTTATTTTTCAATCTAAGAGTGCAGTTTTAATTCTTTTATGGCTTGTATTACTGTCTCCAATTAACCCTTTGGTGGAAGTCCTGGGAAGAAATTTCCCGCAGTCAGGACGGAGCATTAAATTTGCTGCTAGAGCTATGCAAATGGGAGCAAAACTTCATGCAAAAGTGGTCTATGTTACTGTACCTACCTACACTGCAGATGATTATCAAATGTAGCTGAACTAAACGGAGAATTGTTGACAAGTTTGTAAACACTTAAATCTGAGATAAAGTATCCATGTTATAAAAATCATGTACCAATGAAATAGCGCTCGACCATAAATAGTAATGTATATAAAATATAAATGGATACACGAACACTATGTACACACATACACGTCACACACTTCTCATTATGACAGAAGAATTATTTTTTATAATTGACAAGCGTGTGATAGCGCTCGAAACATTTGCTGATACACATGGCCGGTTTATTTGCACATGTGTTGCAGCAGAAATATGTTTCTTTTCTCGCCCTTTTGGCTTTTCGACTGCTGCAGACATTACAGTCTTTGTGTTTTTTTCCCCTCAAAGTATATAAAATGTGGTAGATTCTAAAGTTAATAGCTTCAATTCTTCCTTATGTGGTACATTGTTTAGCCTTTCCTCTCTCTCAGCCGTGCTGGGGAGTGTCCTTGGCCTTGGGTTGCTTATGCCTTTCACCAGACTCTTGACAAGCGGCCTTCTGTATTTTACATGTGACAAGGGATGGGTGCTTGCTTGGGAATTATGAACCTTGTACAAAATGTACGAATTTACTGTTGCTACTTCCAGGCACCAGAAAAATAATTTGCACCACTACTTCGACGATTTTTGCATAAAAGCATATGTTGCAGAATAATGGTCACTGTGATCCATGCCTCCCATGTGTTTGGTATAATCGAGTACACACAGTGGTTTTTCTTCATCTTTCCTTGTTCCTCGCTTCAAAATTGTTGTAGTTTTCTGCATAGAGGTATCATGAAATGTAGAAATCATCAACACTACCCTTTTGTCTTTCCACCACATAACTAACACATTGCCATTCCGGTAAGAACTGGTTTCACCACATTTTAGTTTTTTCAAAACTCCCTGCTTCACAGGTTTTGGGTTACCTACCCTACCAGCAATTATAGTGCCCGTGGTGTGGCATTCACGCCTGTCTAACTCCTGTGCTAGGTCTACACTACTATAATAGTGATCTGTAAATAAATGATAGCCACTAACTTCAAAAGCACAAAGTCCAAGGCGATCTATCCGAGATAGTACAATTCTCGTACAGAATTGCTTTTCAGGATACGATAAATTACAAATTTGTCCTGTGTACTTGCCATTGTAGGGAATAAGATTGAACATTGCTAGCATCGCTATGTGCCAAAACAAAAATTCTGATACCCCATTTTGTGGGTTTTTTAGGATTGTACGTTTTAAAATTTATTTTTCTTTTGAATCCCACAGTTGATTATTTTTGCCTGCTAAAAAGTGTTCTTGAAATTTTCTTTGCAGAAATTCAATTACACTATGAACCTTTTTGGTTCTTTTAAGGAATGGAACAGTGACATTCTGTGAATCATCCCCTACATGTGGCATCCAAAAAATCTGCAAACATTTATCCTGAGGGATAACATCATGGAAAAACTTTATTTCAGTTGTCCTATCAGTGGACCAGTAATCCTTTAATGCCGGAAGTGAAACAAGCCCCATGTTCAATATCATGTCCAAAAACCCTTTCATTTCTACTACAGACATCAGCCCAAGTTTTCCAAATAAAGCGTGGGAACAATTGTAATGTGGCAATTTTTTCTCTCGTGTATCTGTTTTCTTGGTAATTTGAGATATTAGCTCATCAGTAAAAAATAAATTAGAGTATTCAATTGGCTCAGCATCAAAGGCAAGATTCAGTTTTGGACCTACATTCTTGGAAAAGGTATATTCTTTGGTTTTCTGGTCAGTTTTGTCTATCAATTTCCTCATATCAGCACACGCAACATTTGCAGCACTTGTCACTTTCACTCTCACTTATGGACTACTCACCACCGGATAGTTCCACATCATTCTCCTCTTCAAATTCATTGTCCACATCGTCATCACTCATGAATCATTAACCTTAATTCTTCCACATCTTCATCGCACAACACATCAAACTTTTGTTTCTTAACCTCTTCAGCGATGGCCATTTAAACGTCCGCGAGCCGAGAACTGCTAGCATTTAAATTGTTAAATGCGCTTCGTATATACACAGCTGTATTTTGTGTAAATATTAAGTTATTTTAATGAAACAAAAACTGGTATAAAACTCGTTATTTGCAGTATAAATGTACGTCATCAGCAAAGTTGAGTTGTATTTACAAAATGTTGAAATGGCACAATTTTGTTTCACTGTGGTAAAAAGTCAACTTTGCTCTGTCGAACGCATCTAATATTAGTTCTCAGAAAGATACAGTAAAGGAACACCCATTGTATGTGTGACTAATGCGTCAGCATACTGTGAAATAAATCGCTACTGCATGCGTGGCCTCTTGAGTCATCAGAATAGATCAACATTACAACTTTTGCTTACACGAGTTTCGTAACTGAGTAGAGTCCGTGTCTTTCTTTGTTGAAATACATACGTATTCTTTCCTGCTTGTAGCTGAAGGGAGAAGTGGTATAAAAAGGTGTTTTTGCACCAACTGGATATAACCATATACAATTGTTTGTGGATTTGGACAGCTCTCTAAACCCACACAGGACAATGACCGACCTTGACTACCGACTATAAATAACTCGCGCCTAATTGAACAATACCACGTTGGGGGTTGAAAATCCAAAACCCCTGCACCCCTCAGACTTCAAGGAAAACATTATCCTAAAAGGATACCACCAACAGCAAAGAAGTCCCGCCCATTTCGAAAGTGTTTCGTGTGCCGCAAGAAGGGAATTTGCGAATGTGGAGATGTACGTACCCTTGTGTGTTTATCCCTGTTTTGAGGTAAATCACTGCAGAACGAACATATTAAGGTAAGCCAATAAAGTATATAGACCTTACTAAAATGTTTCATAAAGGGAAAATTATAATAAGTTGAGTTGGATAAGGGATAAATAAGGGTTAAATGCTTAAACGCACAGGACGCCCATATCGCTCATCCGCCATTTTAAATGGACGTGATTTCACGTCGATATCCCTCAAGATATTAATCCCAGAAGGACCTGGTTTATACGCGCTTGAAACTATTGCAAAATACTGTGCAACCCAGACAGAAGCATTTTCTCTGTATGTTGAAATAGTTAATATAATTTCCAAACAGATGGCAGTATAGGCTGGGTAAAGCTTCCACGAACACTATGATGCCTGTAACATGCTGCCAGAAGCGTTACTTCTTGTAACTAAGACGAGAAAACGTGAAGAGCATTGCTGTCGATCATTTGTTGACATACAACCATACAGGCATTACTGTCGTGTCTATCATATATCAACATACAACCGCAAAGGGTTAACATCAGTTTGCTAGCCTATCCAGGCAATTCAGTTAATCTTGAGTATTTATATTATATATCCAATGAATAAATAATTCAATTTTCAATCTTCTATCATGCTATTCCTCTTAGAGCAGCTTCAAAATAATGTTCATTTCTGTCTCTTTGAAAGCCTTCATGTAATCAATATGTTAGCAAGAGGAGTCTCGATTTGTTGTGTTCTGTAATCGAAAGTATATTCCTAACATTTGGTTTTGTTAAGGAAGTTACAGAGCATAGAATAGTCTGTATGTATTGGCTTCTCTAACAACTTCCAAAGCTTTAACAAACCATTATAGAACAGCCCAGATAGTTACTGTTGATCTTATGATGACCAAAATGATTTTCAAGATTCTTGTTCGTCACTCTCCTTAAATCTTTCTTTCTGGGGTTTAAGTATTTTGCTTCTTGAATTGTTATATTAATATTAAGTCAACTATCATCCTTGGAATCACTGTTGGTTATTAGTCTCGGTGAAGATAAATTTTTGTGGTGAGATAGGATATAGCGAAATATCGCTAAATGTTCAGACATTAAATCTCGGCAATGCTAGGGAAGGCGATCCACTGAAATAAAAGACTTGCTACTGTGATACGATTTAAATATTGTGAACAAGAAGGTGCAAATAAAATATTTCACTAAAGTTAACCCCAAGTGTATGTTCATTCCATCCAGTACCACGACCCGAGATAATGAAAGAGTCAAAAGCTCATCACCATCACCTTGTATAAATTATAAAAGCAGCACCAGTGGTTAACTCTGAATTAGCACTTTCAGCTATCCAAGGTTTACCAGTAGGGATAACTCCTGCATAGCTCTTAACTGAGGATCTAATTAGAACTCAAAGGTTCATGCCCTAAGAAACTATCACATATGCATGCAAGTATACTTTAAAAAATCTCAAAGGGCCTGTATTACGATCTCCGGTTACTAGTCACGGTTTGTTACCTCTCAGTTATCGCTAACTGTTAGTTAGGCTCAGTGCCTCGTATTACGAATTCAATTTAACTGTAGGTTTGTTACCCTGAAGATTATGATGCCCTGAGAGCAGTTGGTAACATTTTTCACTAGGCTTTTGCTGTGTTTGCAACGCTATCTCGTGGGTAAAGCACATCACAGATGTGTGGAATGGTTTGAAGATTTGTACACATTGCATAACCTAAAAATAGCTTCTGTTTTATTCACTATTCATTCAGAGCCTTGAAGTGCTTTGAAGAAGTGCAAAATCGTTGTGTCCACAATGAATATAATGCAACTTTACTATTTAAAAGGTAATCGTTCTGCCCACAATGAATAACATGCAATGTTAGTTAAAGATAATGATCTTATTCCGTGTGTTTTTTGAACTTGTGTACCTACATATTGTTTAGTTTTCCGTGTATTTTCTGTTCGCAAAATGTGTAATTTGCCATGCTCCATTTATTACATTTGCGTTAGTTAAAACGTGGTGCCGATGTAATGAAAATTGCACAAAACATTGTATTGTTTGTGTCAATCCACTACACTTACTGGGCTCCAGAATTATATTTCCCTAACCTAATGCCCATCAAGAAATACCTACAATTTATGTTGGTTTAATTTATTTCATTTTAAGAAATTCGGGAATATACAAATATGCTGGTATAATGTTATATACGTGCTGAAAACTGCCATTCTGTCGTAAATTCTATTCGATGCCTTATTTCCGCTAAAATTCCAGATGTCGAAGCTTTTGATAACCTGTATATTTGTTGGAACTCTTCCACGTTCACTCCTCGAAATTATCTTTGCGCATTCTGAATCTCTTCGCTCTTGTATTAAATAAATAATGAGCCAGCATTTCATCTTCAGAGTCGCTGTGGACATACAATTGTGATAGGAGGTACACCATTTTTGTGTGTGAAACACAAGTAAACTCCAAGTTAACGCACTAACCCCTACTTGAGGTTGCGGTTAGTGTACCTCCAGAAATAACTCTGTTAGCCCTTAACCGAAGGTCGTAATACTGACATCTGGGTGTAACTTCAAGTTAACTGTTAGCCGAAACCTTAACCGGAGATCGTAATACAGGCCCAAAATGCGTTACTAACATATGTGCCAATAAAATGCATGGAAGCAGAGGCCTTGTTATGACTTTATGGTAAAGAAGGCATTTCTGTGGTTTTGGGTTGGTGCAAAGTGTTCCAGATTTTCACCATGGACATGTGATACAATTAAAATTGTATTGCATTATATTGTAACTTAAGAATGCACCATGCCAATTGACATTCTGTGTTATAAAGTAGAATTTATCAATGCATCTATCCCTTAACACCATCATGGTCACCCTTTGTAGGCAGCAACAAAATGCTTAGCACACAGATTTAAAATTTGATTGCACCTCTGGTGATCATATGGGTGTGAAGATACAATTTTGGACAATGTTGTTAGAGCCACTCCCTTAAATAAATAGTTTAACTTACTCATCTTCAATTTGAATGATATGATTCTGGTTTTTGAGAAAGTTTTTGTTTATAGTTATTATGAAGCATGGTTAGAAATCTGTGCATAGCCTAGGAAGCAGTGTTCTATGCTTTCATATGTTTATTTTGATACCAGGAATAATTTCAACATGTGTGACAGAATGAAGCAGTACTTTCAGGTCTTCAAGAATTCTTATAAAAGGGAATTATTTGTTTTACTAATTTTTTGCCTTTACTTTACCAAATGTTTTGCAGATTCTAAATTTTGTTGCCTTAAAATTATTTTGCCTTGCTGGATGAGATAAAGTTTAAATTCCAGGAAGTTGGCAAGTGTGTGAAGACACCTCAGTGCAAGCTTTTGTTGCAGAAAGGTGCTGGTGGGAGTCCACTCTTATGGAGTGAAACACCATTCATGTGACATGCTTCTAGGTCATGCTGTGTCTTTCAGAAAAGCCCTTTGAGCCAAAAGTCCATGCATCTAATATGACTTACTCTTAATCCATTTTTATAACCCATGAAAGACCATTGACCGTCAGAGATCTCTAATTATCTATCTTTTAAAATTAATAATCATCTTTGCTGAATGAAATGGATACCTTTGGGTTCAAAATGTTTGTCCCTGTTTTTGCCAAGAAAGTGTGGTGCACTCTAAAGATTATAGAATGGAACAAATGGTCAACTCTATTGGGAAGCCCGAAGACTGGTGGCAAGTGTTCCACAAGTCTAGAGCATTAGATAACTATCTTTTTTTCAGATATTAGTGAGCTCTTGATTACAATTTTCAAGTGAGGAGAAACCATACATCAGTCAACATATTAAAGAGTTAATAATGTTAGATATAATTTGATCATAAAAAAGTAAAAGTTAATTAAAGGATGTTTGCATTATTTGCAGGACTAAATACACCTGTTCCCAGGGGAAGGAAGAACAAGAGCAAGCTAAAAAGGGATTTTGGTGACTTCCGTCGTAATGATATAATGAGTATCAGTGATTGGAGCAGGCATGAAAAGTACGATGGTGACATATTTTTGGAAAATAATTACAAAAAGCACCTCAGCAGGCATGCCAACAAGTTAGTATTTTCACCTTGGTATGTGTGTGTGTTCATGTTGTAGCATTAGCCTTCTTACTCATGGATTGCTTCATTAAGTTTTAGAGAAGTGAAATTTGAGGGATGAACTTGCTGAAGCAACATTAACACAAAACAAACAATTTTAAACTTGTCGCCGATAAAGGAAAATGGGTGATTTATGTATAAATTAAATAGCCTCCAATTTTAAACCTGGTTATTCTCTATCAATTGTTTAAATTATTGGATATTGGTTTATCTTCCATCAGACAGTACATCATTAAAAATGTAGGAGGACTCAGTAGCTAAGGGACCATACGCCCTCCTTTATAGTGCACAAAAGGTGTTCACATGGATTTTCATAAATTTTAGCACACATCCTCTTTTTGTTGCTCGGAATAACATTTAAATTGCATTATTTTGCTTTTTAGCAATTGAGATATTGAATATCAACAAAATACAAACCAAAACAAGGAATGGAAATATTGTCACATTTGTAGTATTTTTCAGTGTGCTTTTGGTCAGAGCATCCTCTTTGACTACTAACGCATGTGGTACAATAATTCCATTTTTCTGTATTTTCTGTGTTTAACTTCTGGTTCTGAGCTCTTGAAAATAACAATGCTTTTTAGTACCTCCAGTCAAAATGTAAACATGGAAAGGTGATAATTATTATTTATTTATGCCAACAAACTTACTGTTGGTGTAAGAGGTAGAACTGGAACTTAAAAATTCAATGCCACAACTGGGATTTGAACCACAGACCTTCTGCTTGCCGGGTGGCTGCTCTTCCACTGAGCTATTGTGACAAACTGCCAGAATGGCATTAAATTCTCAAGTTAGTTCGTATTTTTCCTGGTAAACCACAAAGGCAGTCTCACATCAGAGACAAGAACCCCAATGGTGACTTACTATTGCAAGTACTTTATATCCCAGGATTAAATAACCTTCAGATGGTAAGTATTATTTATTTATGCCAACAAACTTACTGTTGGTGTAAGAGGTAGAACTGGAACTTAAAAATTCAATGCCACAACTGGGATTTGAACCACAGACCTTCCGCTTGCCGGGCAGACGCTCTAACCACTGAGCTATTGTGACAAACTGCCAGAATGGCATTAAATTCTCAAGTTAGTTCGTATTTTTCCTGGTAAACCACAAAGGCAGTCTCACATCAGAGACAAGTACCCCAATGGTGACTTACTATTGCAAGTACTTTATATCCCAGGATTAAATAACCTTCACATGGTAATTATTAATTATTTATGCCAACAAACTTACTGTTGGTGTTTTTAAACACACAAGCCGTGTGTGGGCAAAGTTTAAGAGGTAGAACTGGAACTTAAAAATTCAATGCCACAACTGGGATTTGAACCACAGACCTTCCGCTAACGAACTAACTTGAGAATTTAATGCCATTCTGGCAGTTTGTCACAATAGCTCAGTGGTTAGAGCGTCCGCCCGGCAAGCGGAAGGTCTGTGGTTCAAATCCCAGTTGTGGCATTGAATTTTTAAGTTCCAGTTCTACCTCTTAAACTTTGCCCACACACGGCTTGTGTGTTTAAAAACACCAACAGTAAGTTTGTTGGCATAAATAAATAATAATTACTGTTGGTGTTTTTTTTTAATTTATTTATTTATTTATTTTTTTAACACACAGATCTTCAATACTACTGTGACACTCTGCCAGAATGGCATTGAATTCTCAAACCAGTTCGTATTTCTCCTGGTTCAAATCCCGGCTGTGGCATTGAATTTTGAAGTTCCAGTTCTACCTCTCAAACTTTGCCCATCACTGCTTGTGTGTTTAAAAACACCAACAGTAAGTTTGTTGCCATAAATAAATAATAATTAACACCCGTATGTTTTCTTCTAAACCGTTGTAATGTTTTTTCTTAAATCTAAATGTCCTAATGCCATGTGTAAATGCGTAAAATTTGCAAATTCTTAGTGTAAATCTCAAAAAATTTGTCATGATTTGATAAGGCCTTAAGTGAAAGGGTCCTCTTTTTCTGCTGATGAGATATGGTCACCCTATCAGTAGAACTTCCAGAAATAAACCTTCTTTATAACAGGTTTCAACGTTGATTTTGCAGCCTCTGCTGTAGGTGCTTATAGCTGCTGTTAGAAAAAGTTGCATGTAGCTCAGAATGCAAATGAATATACAAAATTAATATGCTTTATTAATGGAATTTGGACATTGTAAATTGATAGCTCAAATATTTTGAAAGTTAATGAACTGAGTAGGTTTAGAACACAATTTGTCTTTTTCATCAAGCAGCAATTCCATCTTCTTTAGGCAAGATATGGTACTGCATTCAGCTATAGAACTGATACAAGTGCTCCTGGAACAAACGCGAAGCTCTCCTAGACTCTTCTATGAACACATTGTGACCTATGGTAACAGATTTAGTGAACAATTTCGAACAATGACATTTATTGCTCTTGGATTCAAGGATAAATGCCTCAAAATAAAACATTAAGTAGGAGGTAATAAAAAAAGTTCCAACTAAATATTTTAAAGCAACTTGTCAGGCAGTTACTGTTTGTGTATTAAATAAAAATGCCCAGCAATACTAAAACCATAGTAAGATTATTGGAAGATTTAATGGAATTGGAGACTTGAATCAAACTTGAGAAATTCAGTGCCATAGGATATTATCTCTGGCCTATCCATTGTTCAACTCTATTGCACAGCAGCATGTGCAACCCTCCATTGAACCTTCTCACAAGATTCATGAGTGCTTGTAAACCTTCAAGATGTCACTTACAATGTTCTGTTCAATGGAACGCACTTTTGGGCATTGGAATGGAGGATTGAACTCTGCATGCAGATATGTGCAACACTTTCCTTTTGTGTGATACTCCTTTATATAAAGGCCAGAAATCAGAAATCTTCTTACGAAACATATAAATCCTGAAACACCAGAAGAATCAACGTTAAGAAAATTGTATGTGGCTGCCTGTTACAAAGAAATGCTAAGAAAGAACGTGAAAATAAAAAAAATTGTAAGCATTGACAAATCACCAGATCCTAGCAGTAGTAAGTGTTAAATGTTGTGGTATGTATGCTAGAAAATGATGAAATAGTTTACAACCAGTGTTTTCCGTTAGCATATAGAGAAATATCAGCATTGAGTTGTGTAAAAATAGTTTGCTTATTTAGTAAATCTCTGCAGTTGCTATGGCTGAATGGGGTGAAATTTGATAGTACAATTGAACATGCTTTATACGTAACGCAGTTCTACATAATTCACATTTATACGTATCTTTTTGTAGGCCCCGGCAAAATGTAATTTAGAAACGTGTTAATAAAGCCTTATTTATACGTAATTTGCAGTTATACGCATTAGATTTCAGTGAAATACAACTGAGTTTTACATAATTATAAAGAGCATATGGCATATGTTATCGTAAAAAAGGCTTGAGGCATATTTTCTTTACCTCTGTTAACAACCCAACCTGAGCAGGTGGCTTTCAGCATGACTGTGGTAGCAACAAACAAGAAGTAAATAAACATTTCCAGTATCTGGTGTTTACTGTTGAACAGTGGTTTTGTCTTTCAGTTCTCAGTCACTTTTAATCACCCATTGAGAACAGAAAAAGGAAAAGTTATACATTAGATCGGAAAGTAAAATTCATATGAGAGGTGGAACTTAATGCACACGAAACCAAAACCAAAATTGCTTCTGAATTAGGAATTGCTTATATCACACTATGTACATCAGTAACAAAATGTGTATGCATTTAATGCAAGAAAAGTGAAACAAGCCAATTAACTGATTTCTTTAAGGGAGGGCCAAGTTCAAAATGTTTTCTTCATACACCTCTTTGTAAAATTTTACATATGTAGCCCACTGTATTTTTTTCTTTTTTTAAAAAATTATGCATTATCAAAATCTCAGTTGTAAGTCATTCTGAGTTATAAGTAACCTTTCCTCTTCCCCTTAACATATATAAATAATAAATCAGATTATATTTATGTATTTTACCATTACCTACCAATGCTGCTCCATGTATGAAGAAGGCAGCCTGGCCTTTCTGTGAGTTTCCCGCACATATACATAACTGGTACACCACACTAAAAAGTGAAGTGTCTACACATCTTCAAATTTGATGTTTTTATTTCACTCTTTCAAAAAATTAGAAACATCAACCAGGTAGTTCACTGAAACAGTTAATGAAGCACATGACAATGAGAGAAAAATTCATTCGTTCAAAGGTCCAAGAAGCGGCAGCTGTTAAATAGAAATTTAAAACCACGTTCAAAGAAAATTGTGAATTTCATACTATGTGTAAAATTGGCAAGGTTTTGGAAGGGTAAGTAGATGTTGGTGAAATTGAAAATGCATGTGCCCATGACATTCCTTTGAAATATGCAAGATTACGTTCATGTGATGTTGAAAGATTCTGCCAGTATCGGGCATTGTTTCGAGAGAACCGATGGAAAACCTGGCAACAGTTGAGTTGTTTCAATCCTCCACTGCCTCAGCATGATTGCTGAGCGATTTTTTAACATAAATATATAGTTTTGTTATACTGAAAATATTTTTGCATTTTTATGCATATTTTTTATATTTTTCCTTCATAAAAATGTTTCCTACTTATGACAGTCGATATACTTTTATGTTCCAAATACTGTGCCAAACTGGCTTAATATTTTCTTTATTCCAAGGATTAATACTGATTCATATAAACACATACCTATGCTTGCAGCCCTCTGCAATATATTACTTTATTAAACTTTGATATATTCAATAGAGTTTTAGTAATTTTGCCATATCCTATGAGAATTTATTAACAATTTTATTCTACATTGATTAAATTGTTGTGTATTTACTGTTACCAGTTTTGTCCTTGTCTGTTTGTTTCATTACTTGTTCAGCATGTTCATTTTGTAGTAATTTATACACTTTATTTTGTTTTTGTATTTTTCACTCAGTATATCTAATTTACAGGTTAGTCTACTTGATTTGGTGAGCATTGTAATAATTACCAATTATAATTTCCAATTATTGGAAACACCTGTAGTGTGTACACTTTGTACAAATAAATAAATAAATTGCTTTGAGTTGGAACAAGATTACTCAAATGAAGACTGCAGTACAAGTAAGGCAATTTATGCTCCATAGGTGCTAGACAATCAATGGACAATTGCAAATCAGAAGTGTGAAGAGTCATTTCAATGTCAGACACAAACGATGATTAGGTACTTGTTGTATTGAGGAATATCTTGTAATCTGTTGTTGAAGAAATAACATGTAATTTTTTTTTTTTGTTTTCTAACAGAGTGTTGTTGAGGGTACGGATGTTGTACTACATCAAACATGAAATCATAGGCGACTTGGTACAACACATAGCAGATGGAGTTCATGTTAGGTAAGAAGATAGCCAGATACCAATAAGGTGGTATTTGTGGCCAAGAGCTGTAGTACAGTTCTGGTAAAATATGCATTAGCTTTACAATCTGCTGCATGAGGTACATTGCTTTCCTGGTTTATTCTTAGCTGTGCATTTCCAAAAACTTACAAAAGTATAAGTTTTGTGACCCCAATTTCACTAATTGAAACCAAACCACTTCCAAAAATTACTGTAAACTTCATTATTTAATGAGGAAAAATTGGGTTAGGTTGACAGTGCACTAACAATGTGCTTCAATTAAATATAATTAATTATATGTGAACAATAGAAATCTTTATTCACTCTATTTACCTTGTTTCAAGCTGTGGTAAGCTGAAGTTTGTTATTCTAGAATATAAGTTGTTAAAGCTGTTACAACAAACTTGCATTTTGAATCATTAACAAAATACATTTTATTTTTATTGTCCTGAAGCTAGCATGCTTTGCTGCAAATTATCCTATTTTATATACCCTTATTTAACTTCCACTATGGCGAGTAGAATGATGTTACTGTATATGTAATAGTTTATAAACTGGTCTATACGCACCTTCTCTTACTGCAACTTCTCGTACAATTTTTTTCTAAGCAAGGTTTCTGTAGCTGACTTCCTGTGCATATCTCATTCCATTGGCTAACAAGGTTTCATAACCAATGTTATGATTGTTTTGGAAACCTGTACATTGCACCTTGGCAAGTGAGTTGTCTCTGCCTAGACTAGAGCTATCAGAAGTAGTAACTGGTAAACCGTAAGAGTTAGGCCTAATCTTGCCTCACAAAAATTGTAAATCTCATTAAAACACACAATTAGTCTTTTTTTTTTCTCCCTCATTTCTTTTTCTTTTCTTTACACATATATAAATTGGCTAAGTCTCTTACATTATATGAGTGTATTAATTTCCCTAAAAAATAACCTTTATTTGGACAATTTCCATTGTGAGTATAATCCTTTTTAAAAAAAATTCAGAATGGTCAAAAAATCATGGGTGGGAAACACTAATGGAGGAGCTAATTATTTTCCCTTCCATTAATGCCACAAAAAAAAAAAAAAAAAAAAAAAAAGCAGCATCTAACCCAAAAATCTTTGTGGCATGTATTAAAAAATACACACTTTTATGCCCCTCAGAAATTCTACCCATTGTACGGCCAGTGGATCTCCAGCTCTGACATTTCTCAAGGCCTTGTGATGTGGTGTTGCCAGTTCTTTAGTGGGAATTTCAAACAGAGTATTTGAAACATTTCATACATTTGCAGATCGCATCACTACTTTGTAAATTTACGTGGACAGTATGCATACAAATGATCACGGAATAGTAGAATATGTTGTTAGCTAATGCTGGATTTCTGACAATGAAGTCATTAATCCTCTTGCTCTCCAATATTTTTCACTGATGGATGGGGCACTAGAAGTGGCCGGGCATATTTGAAGGTGGTCTTGATCTATTTCCTCTGGCAGATCACATAGAGGACAATAGTAGGATATGGAGACAATTAGTATACCATTTACCTACCGGAAAGAAAACCTGCACAAACACCAAAGCAATTGAAACCACGTGGTCCTTATAGTTGTCAACACAGTGCTACATTTGGAAGCCATGCCTAGTAGTGAGACCGCTGATTGGTACTAGCAGAATGTTTTAACAATCGGTGCGTTACTTGCTTCCAGTATTGCCAAAAGTAACAGCTACTGTCCATAACAGATTTAAAAGTAATATTCAAACAGAATAGTGGTGTAATGAAGATATTGCATGAACATAAAACCGAAACCTGTATTTCAGTGTTTTAACCTTAATAATTATCATCATATACTTTCATTGTTAAAATAATTTTGAGAATATATTTTTCTGAAACTCGTTGCTTTACGTTGGCAACGTTAACCTTCCCCCTCTAACTCATCACAGCTGTGAAATGTCAGGGCCAGAGATCCACTGGCCATACAATAGAAGTGGTTTAACAAAAGGCATATGTGCATATGCTTCTCAGTTAAAGGTTGGAAAGCAAAGATCTGCAAAGAATTCTCATCACCCCAATGAACTGTTTGGAGGAAGAACAATTTTTAATGTCTTAAAGATTTTGTCCAAGTACTGTAACTTTGAGATAGTAGCGTGACAAAACAAATGAGTTTTGTATATAGAATCCATAAAAGTAGACTAGACTAGACTACCAGTTGGCAGGCTGAGAACAGCCCGAGGTGTGTCATGCGTGTACCTGTCCTTTTAAGGGCTTAACCACTTTATGACGGGATGTGGGGTTTTGCAGGGTGGCGGGTGAAGATTGAGGTAGTAGGTTGTAAGGAGGTAGCAAGATTTTGCTCCTCAGTGGCTGCTTATTCAGTGTGCAACTTCCGTTGGGCACTGCTGGTGTAGGGGTCCAATATGGAGATTCGTAAAATTTTGAATTTAGAATCCAAGCTTATCTTGGAGTACTGTCAAGGTTTTCAGCTTTCGCCCATAAAAGTAAAAAAAGCGTTTAAAGGATATGTAATGTGAATATGTTAGTGAAATATTCACTGTTATTCAATTAAATTTACATAGATTTTAAGTAGTACAGTTAACTAGCTCGTGCTTTGTAGTTATAGTCAAGTTAATTTTTACACGTCATTTTTCTACTTACCTTTTTAATCAGAAAGTGCTGCACATCACTGTTGCAAAACCCAACAAAAAATGTTAATTGTCATTTAAAGCTCTTTTTTTTTCCTGCGAGCTCATGCAAGTGCTTTGTGATATAGCAAGCAACATGCAGCAGTTGCTGATATCTCAGTCTCGTGGAACAAAATATGTAGTACCATAGCAAAAGCATTTCTGGCAAATATCAATGGTGATTTACAGGGGTTGAATAGAAAAATTTGTGAATGTACCTAAGTCTAACAATATATTTTTTAAAATGTAATTAAAAATATCTGTGAATTTTTGTACTTCTATTTGAATGTTAACAGCATGCTGTTCTGATTTTAAAGAAGAGTTTTGTTAATTTTTGGAACATGAAACCGAGGAAAGCATTGTACCAAAACATTTGACAGTTGCTTGGTGTATTCACTCCAGCAGTGTTAACACATCCAGCTTGAATACAGTTCTGATACCATTTATTATATGTATAATAAATGATATCTGAAAAAACTTTAGCCAGTTGGAAACCATTGTTGCATGCTATTGTTAGTTCTGAGCGAGGTTTAAGCACATTTTACAACAAAAGACATGAAGCTTCATTAATAGTGAAAGAAATTACTTAAGCACTGTTTTTTATAGTAAATTTTTTTTAGTATAAAACTTTTTATATGAAGCAATGTCTACCCAATAGTTCCCTTCTTTTATAAATTATAAGCATTTTGTTTGTTTTTAAAGCAGCCAAATAACTCATTTGCCAATTAAAATGCACAATATTCTTAATGTATGTTAATCACCTAAAAATAAAATTAACAATCCTGTTATAATTATTATTTATTTATGCCAACAAACTTACTGGCAGTTTGTCACAATAGCTCAATGGTTAGAGCAGCCGCCTGGTAAGTGGAAGGTTTGTGGTTCAAATCCCAGCTGTGGCATTGAATTTTTAAGTTCCAGTTCTACCTCTCAATCCTTTTATAATCTTAAGGTCCTCACTTCTTTGCTTTTTTATAGATGTACTTCCAACTTGCATCAGTCAATTAAAGATTACGGATCTTGGAATAAATTGGCCATTAACAGGAATTTGAAGTTTTTAAAATGTGGCTACATATTTATATATTCAACAGTTCCTAATGTTTTGAGCATTATATTTGTGCACCACAAAAATTGTTTTGATCATCACTAATTATAGAAGCAGAGTGCATGCTTATTACAGGCTAAAAGCATGTGACCTATCTATGAAGAGCAAAGGTACAGAGAAAGGAATTGTCATTCATAATCCCAATACCCTAAGAATGTTCTATGAAAAGTTTCAATTTACCACACAGAGTAACCTTTTGAATTTTTTGTACAACCATGGAACAAATTAAGTGCTATAACATTTGAAAGTGCATGTTACAGCACTTATGTTTTCCATTGCTGTACAGCTAAGATGAATGAAAACATTCCAAAATACTGAAATATAGCATTGCAAAACTAAGGAAGTAATTTAGGTTATTTGACTGTTTACGTTTAAAGATTAATTTATACTGGGTTTGGGCAGACTTTTGCACTCTGAGTGTACAACGTGCACTACGAGAATAGCATGCATCTACTGTGCATGGATGTAAGGGCGCTGATGACCATTTAGTTGCGCACCATTGAACCTACATCCTTCCTTCCTTACTGTGCATGGAAACCAGGTTCATTCAAGTTGCAGTACTTTGTTTCATAAAAAAATATTATACCAAACTAAATAGGAACACAACATAATGAAAAAGATCCCTAAACACAAACCAAGCCAAGTTTGGTGCAGATTAATTCATATTACTCAGTTTTTCAAGATTTGGAAAAAAGGTTACTAGCACAAGCTATGTGAAGAACTACTGTTAAAAGCTCATCTGGAAGCTGATTTTTAGGTAGAGATATGTTTATTTCCATAATAGAAAATAACTGTTTACATCCATATTTGGAACCTAATAAATGCATAAGCTGTGTGCAAAAGTTTTCTAAGTTGGGAAAGTGTCCTCTACAATCCTTCAAAATTGTGTAAGACCCGACCTTGAATTATATTTCACTTGTATCTCAGTCACATCTCGGGTCAATCAATTCACACTGTAATGAAGAGGGAATGTTATGTAATCAGTTCAGAATTCACGCAACAAACAAATGCAATGCCATTTTCAGACAGTCTAAATTGTGGGACTTTGATGTGAATTACTGTAATAGACTGATTAGAGTGCATTCGTACACTTATTATTTTTCATGTCCAGCAGTTCTTTATGCTTGAAGACGGGAAATAAGAAATATATTTCATCCTTTTTCATTTACAACCCATAAAAATGTCTTCTTAAAAGCTGCAACTTATCTCAAAATTATGTATTAAAAGTATTTTCCCTAAAATCCTAAATTTAGCTGATTTAAATGCTGTGTTATAGCTGTTAAAAATAAAATTAGAAATTCAATCAGAATCATTCAACTGGGGAACAAGTTGTTTCATTTCCATGTACACTTTTTATTACTTCAATTCCCACAGAGTTGCAATGTCGAGGGCCGCTTACATCATTCGTGGTAGCCATCTTATAACTCACTGGACTAACTGCTAGCATACTACGGTGCATGAACGCAGCAGTGACTGTTTGCATGGAGGGCAAATACACTCGTCTGCCCATCCCAGACTTACACATTCAGTTGCTCTGGACTAACTTTGAAAGAAAATTGCTTTCATAAGTAACGCTATGATGACCGGTGGTTCGTGTTATATAGCTTCCTGTTAATAAAAGCTTAATAAATTTTAATGATTTTATAATTTTTAACATTGTGAGAAATATTTCCAAAGTTGAAGTACTGAATAAAATACATAGTTCAAATATATGCATGAAAATACTAAATCCTAGGCAATGTTTGTCATTGCTGAATTATGAAGCTTCATGTCTGTTGTACCACTGTCTACAGTTAAGGTAACCATCACTGCAGAAATGAAATCATTTCTGCAGTGAGATGATCTTGGGTTGAAACTTTAAATGTGTGCATGCATATCTAAAATTATAAATTGCTCAAAAAAAAAAAAGCTAAGACCAACAGTAACATACCATTGCTGCTTTACTAAGCTCTTGCCTGAAATCTTTATGTGTGTTCGTTTCCAAACATATTTTGTAGATACACCATCCCCCACCAAGTATTTCTTTGCACTGTATGGCATATATGTAAATGATGTGATGACAAATCTAATTAATGTTGAGTATTACCTGCCAATGAATTGAAGCTTTTACTGCAGCCACTGCATAACCGTGCCACTGCAATAAGCTTCATTTGTGTGAGCCAAGAGGAATTGTTACTTAAACTGGCACATAGATGTACTTAAGTGGACCTTGAAATATTTTTCTCATCAAAATGGCTGCTTGTCTATTTGGAAAGCTTTTCAGTCCAGAGAGCCTTAAGTTCAAAATAAAGTAAAGAATTTAATTGTTCTGTGTGCAGAATTTTTAGCACCATTGCTCTAGCAAAATAACACAAATGAATCTACTCCATGGTGGTTTTAAAATAATGTATTATTTCTTAACTTACAACCTTCTAGGGGAGGGGGAGTTGACATTTGCTTTATATCGACATAATTTAATCTTATCATAATGATCTATAAATGTTTCACTTACTATGACGTCTCATTGTATAAAATATGAGATGGTTGTGATTATATGTAGCATTCTACCCAGCTACAGCTTAGGAAATTAGTAATAACATTTTAATTCTTAAATGTGTTCCACATGTGGATTTTAAATTGCACTTGCCTGATACCTTTGAGCAGCCCTCTTGATAAAGGATAGCATTGTAGATGCCATTGGGGCTGAAATTCTTATTCAGGTGGATATCATTGTAGGTGCCATTGGGGCTAAAATTCTTATTCATGTGGTTGCCTGAAGAGTTAATGGAGTCATTTAATAGATATTACTTGCTAACTTATATTTAATTTCTGATTTGAACCAGTTGCGAGTTGAGGTTTTTGTCCAGCTTTTCCTCATCCTTAAAAGGCTTAATGTCTGGTAATCATCTCCTTTGTTTATTGTCTGCACTAGCATTAAAAATTGATGTAAAGGCAAAGTGCTTAATAATAAATGCAACACTATCATAAATGTGCAGAATTCTCCACCTCTCTCTGCAAATGCATTGCCTTGCTTATCTTTATGGTCTTAAACAGTCTCGACACATTTTTTGATTAGTGTTTTTGGAAGTCTTGTATTACTTTGTTGATAGCTTCCAATTTGAACATGAATAGTGGCTTGCATTACCATTTCCAGTTAACTGCTAACCTATGGTTATGCTAACCGCTGGTTAAGTGGAGTACATCATGTTACAAACAATAGGTAACTGTAGGCTAGTTAACCTTTAGTTTTACAGTTTGGTATGGTTGTCAACATATTTGTGTACTATTTCTTGCTACTTCAATGGAAACTTGTAGCTTTAAATCTTAATTAAAAAAAAAAAAAAAAGATAGAAAACATTCTATTTGAATTTTGCTCAATGTGCAATCTGATTTCGCCTGTCTTTGTAGCGTGGTGGTAGCATGTGTGTCTCACGTCCAAGAGGTCACAAGTTTTAATCTCGCTTAGGGTGAATTCTCTCGATATGGATTTTTCTAAGGTTTTCACTTATCCTGAGAATGACAAATGTCGGATAACTTACAGATCTATGGACCTCAGGCTCATTTGAGCATCATTTCATCCATTTCATTCATTCACCATCCGATATGACACTACATTGGAGGATGTTAATAATAATAAAAATAATAATAATAATAATAATAATAATAATGAGAGAGCGAAGGCTTTCACGGCCGGAGTCAGTATAACTAGGAGTTATTTCCGGGCTGTTATGCCGTGGTCTGCTGGAGTTGAAGAACCCAGACGTTTCGTCCACATCTGCGGCGGACATCTTCAGTGGCGCGGTCGTAATCTCCTCGGAGAAGTTAGCGTAATAATAATAATAATAATAATAATAATAATAATAATAATAATAATAATAATAATGCAGTCTGATTTACAATAAAATGTAAAATGTTAATTAAAGTAGTGTTATGGACTTTTGGATTAATATAGATAGCTTCAGGTAGCTTTGTTAGGCAGAGGCATTCAAGCTGTTAGTGATCATGAATTGTATAGGTTAAGTAGCAGTTTTTCCAAGTACTAAGCTGTTTGTATAAAGGTTATGCCATTCATTTAATTTTCAATGAGTAACTTTGGAATAGGTTAGGTGCATTTCAAAATGTTTAAAAGAGTAATAATTTGTCAATAATATACATAGTTACTGGAGTTAGTAATAAGATTGCTGTATAGCTTTGCATATGAAGCACATTTCAGAGTATTAGGCTAGGTGGCAGTTTATTCTCGGTGTAGTTTGTCCGCAAAATAGATTTGGCATAGATAGGAATATGTTTGTAAATTTTCACTGTAACAAGAAAGCTGGAGTTCTTAATTGTAACATTTGCTAATAAACATTTAATTAAAGTTACTGTTAAAAACAATCGAAACTGAGTAAGGGTGAGTGAAATGAAGTACATGAAGTGTCTTTACTTTATTTCTGTGGCAGTGCCGTGGTGGAGCGGTTTGACCGTTCGCCTACCACCTAGGCGGCCCAGTTTCGATCCTAGGGACCTGCATGTGGTATTTGTGGTGTACAAAGCGGCATCTGGGCAGGTTTTCTCAGAGTTCTTTGGTTTCCCCAGCCATTCATTCCACCAATTCCTCCATCACCTTTCCAATCATCAATTTCACCTGCATTTCATATCATCCTCTTCCTTATTATCATACCTGGTGCGTGGCTGACCATCCACTTCCAGGTCCATAGGTTCGTCTGCTCTCCGACAGGTATCTGACCCTAGGCTCTGGCTTGTAAGTCCTACATAAGGGGAGGATAATCAGGTAAAGAAAAAGGAAAAAAAAAAGTCTTATTGTATGAAGATATCACTGTGAGGCTTACTTCACTACATTGAAATTTGTATAGATTACATTTAAAACACTAACAACACATGTGAGCTGAAAAACAATATCCAGTTACAAAGAGGTGCTGCTAGAAATAATTGAGTTTGAATTGAAATTATTTAATTGAAAATACTAGAGGCATTTGCTTTGTTATGTCCATATAGCGCATAAATTTAGCTTTGGCCGCCAGTGGTTATTGAATTCTCTCTCAATTAAATGTATACATACAGTAGAGTCTCGCTAATCCAAGGTAATGGTTGGCCAGGGTACCTCAGATTTGGAATAACTTGGACCTTATGAAGCATTATATAGGAAAAAACATAAAAGATGAACTGAAACAATCCTGCATCACTAACAGTGACGTTAATTATTGTTAAACAATAGCTAACCCATTCGTTGTCAATTAAAGGTGGGTAGTTTACATAGAATTTCTAGGAACATTACAATAGTCTTTTATCCACCTTCTATGTTTGTTTCTCCACAGTGATAGAGGAGTCTTGGAGATAATTTGTCTTGAGAGATTTTCTCAAAACTTGTTCCATGTGTCAAGAACACTGACGGCTTATCTGGAAACAAACTGCAGCGAGACAACTTAACGTTATAAACACTTTGCTATACAGTTTAGTTATTTATAAATGAATCTAAGCAAATCCATGTTGTTTCATGAATTAAGCCGTTACACTAATGGGTTTTTAAAATGACTGCACCAGAGCAACATAATTTGTTATGAAGTTAGGATCTGAACCAAAGGGTAAGGAGTACATGCTAACAAGTAAAGTTCACTCATATGCAAATGAGGCGCTACCTTGTCACGCAGTTTTGTTTGTAACCCCTTTGAATAAAGTGAAACCACTAAGTTCTGTGAGTATATATTCTCTGTACAAAAGTATTCAATAAATGCGTAAGGTACTAACTAGTTGGCCTAAAAAAAGGAAGTTTTCAACTGACTTGGATATGTGAGACTCTGCTATATATAAAGCATGTTTCAGGAAATAAAATGTGCACAAAATGTATTTCAGAAATAATACAAACTCTTCAGCACCACCATGAACATTTTTGGAAATAAGTACGTGCGTCTTTCTGAGAGTTTTATGTTAAGAATGTTATGAAATGGAGACATATCAATTGTCAGTCAGTATATGTTGTTTGTCTTAGCATTAGTTCGGAGTGGCTGAGTATTTCAAAGCCAGCCTATAGTAAATAAAATGAAGATTCCATTTGATGCCACTTCATTTACATATTGTCATACACATTGTAGCTTACTACTTTTCAAGCTAACCCTATAACTGCCTGAGACCTTTTAATAATGCGAGAAATTGTTGGAGACTTGGAAGGAAGTTGAGAGAAGATTGGCATTAGGCGGCTGAAGGCATGGCAAGGTTAGAAACTCATTCTTACAGGCACCTCGTGTGCGTCCCCCTCGGGTCTTGATGTTCACAGTGCCTTGCCGATTTACCCACCCTATTGCGATCAGCCCCCTGCCCCTTGGTGGGATACTGATGCCGATAAGTCACTCCTGGTGGGTACCTTCAAACACGGTTATGAATGCTACCCTGCTATGAGAAACGATCCAGCACTTGGTTTCCTCGCACGCTGTGGTCCTGATGTTGGTTCTGCTATGCTGATGCTTGGCAATGCTGATAATAACGCAGTTACAGTGTAAGTATGGCATGCATGGCACATAACTAGTTTGCTTTTACTGTTTTATAATGCTGCATCACAAGAGTATGTATACTTACTAGATAATATTGTGTTGTTATTGATTACCAAGTAGCAATTTTTGTGTATGCTCCAGTAAATTGAAGTGTTGCTATTGCTGGTATAGCTCAAGACTATTCCTTGGATGGATATGTAAAGGACCCAAAATTGTGCAATATACAATATATTTAGAGCAACTTTGTTGGTGTAGTTATCACATTATTTTGTCACAAGTTGCAGCTCAGTTTGAAACCTTAAGTCAAGTTTACATTGCAAAAGATTGAATTTGGTTGAAGGACATTAATCATGTAAAAAAACAAGCAAACACAGTTACTTAAATTTAGTAATACGTGCATACTTGCCAGTCTGTACAGTTTGTCTGCCTAGTGTACTGGAGCAGAGATCTCTTTTTCTATTTCTTTACCACTTCATGGCAAAATAAGCCATTTTTTATGGCTTTGTGGATAGATTCAGAGTGTTACGTTTTTTACTCCAGTCAAAACAAAGCATTTAACCCTTTCACTGCTGAGATATTTTTCACTTGATCTATTCATACAATAACATGCAAAAAAATATAAGTACTATTAAATACTCACCTAGGAGGCTCTTTCTCAACAAAAAAAGAAGTTAATTTCAAAAGCTTAATTTAGGCCATGTGCAAGGCACAGAAGCTAGGGATGTCCATAGGGGTCATTAATTTAGACATAGGTAATTATTGTGGTAGCTAATATTATCAGTCACTAATAACTTTAAGCACAACTACATAGAAGTGTCACAGTGAAAATGAAAGTGATTATCAGAGGCCGGAACTTAGTCAGAATGCCTTTTTAAATGTGTCAAATCTATCTTCAATTTGAAAGTGAATCTGTACAAATTATACCTTTATGGTTGAAATGCCATGGTTTTATATTGCCGTTTTAAATATAAATGCCTATTTTACAAAGTAAGTGGTTTTTATTGCCTTTATTTCATTATTTATCTGGATAAACTTAGAAACATTTAAAAAATTCTACAAGGTGACAATTCTGTTGCAGTTTAAATGGCTCCTACAATGATGCTATGTTTTAGATATGCTCCAATAATCTCTGTCGATACTGAGAGGTCATTTTGTCATATGAAAAATGTGTTACCTGACAGGAGACTGAACATGACCCCAGAGAACATAAAAAAACATTGGCTGTCATGTGCAATGAATAAGGCATTGCAATACACAGGTCATTTTAAAAAATGTTTTATTTTTGTGTCAATTACAACACTAGCATTTTGTTTAAAACTTAATAGTTCTTTAAAATATGACGATCGAGTCATTGAATATGTAATCCATTAAAGAAATAGATTTTTCTAATTGCCGTTTATTGCCTGTTTTAGTATTTATGCCTTTTTTCCTACCTATTTTAGCTATTTATAATGCCTTTTTGCCTGCCTGTTTTAATGATTTATAATCCTAAACTTCCAATCTCTGTTGATTGTAATAGGGTTATCCAAAGTTCATCTTATTAAATTTATTTCAAATTTGAATATTTGCCAATCACTAATAGCTCTAAGCACTGATACTACTAGAAATAGAAATATCATAGTGAAAATGAGAGTATTTGTAATCAGGGTTATCAAAAGTTCACAGTACTAAATTTGTTTTGAATATGAATGTTTGTCTTACACCTATAGAATGAGAAAAAATTAAAAAAATAGTAGAAAAAATCTTTGATCTGCCCCATCCCATTCTTTTTTAGAACTACTATTTATCACAAAGAAAATTATAATACCAATTAGCTTCATAATTTGTAAACAAAAAGGTAATTTAAAAACATAAAGAACTGTGGTATTTTCATCTAAATTCACCATAATACCTGAATTATGGTCATCAATGCCATGATTTTGTGGAACAAAATTGCCACTCAGCCATTGAAACATAGGACTGGCATGTCTTGTGAGGATAAATCATTTTCGTCACTTTTCTCACTGTCAGTTGTTTCCCTGGCATCACTACCAACACATTCACTTTCCGGATTTGTAATCACTATCTGAATATTAGATGGCAAAGCATCAAGTTTGGCCAATAATTCGTTGTCACGAAAAACATGCACCTGCCTGCTAGGCCCAGCTATGATTTGTGGAGTAAAATGCATACGCAAGCCTTTTTATTTTAAGCTGCAGATGTCACTATAATGCAGAGAGGCCTTTGAAACTACTTCTTCATAATCCCAACAGATGGCAGAACATGTTCTTTCAACTCAAAGTGCATACAGAGATTTCCTTTAGTGTCTAATAAGGCTTGATTCTAGCAAGTAGCTCCCACCGTCTACGTTCCAGCCAACGAACAGAGAGGTTTAAATGCCCCACCATCTATGCTATGGCCAGCACAGTGAAAGGGTTAAATCCTGTTGCTTTGTATTGTAACTTACATTTTATGGACCAAATGTACCACTAACTGGCATAAGTTGCTATGATAGACCAGAGCTTACATCATGAATATGGTCCCCCTTCACTGCTACAACAAAATACATAGTACTGATTTTAAATATGATCCATAGTGATCTCTAATAAGCAACAGCAGATGGAGGCGAACATCCATTAATGATTTAATTGTAAAGTCAACTCCCTCACTAAATTGTTTATCTTATTCACATCCTATGGCTGTGGACGTGTTTTGTAATTTTTTTGTGACCAGTTTTGCTTGTTATGAAGTATGGGCATATGGATCTATGTATAACTTAGGAAGGGGTGCTCTTTGCATGCTTATTATGGTGTCTGGAAGAATTTCACCAAGTGTGACAGTAACAAGTAAATTTTTTTTAAATTTATTTATTCACTATTTTGATAATTACTAAGGGGGGGGGGGAAGCTATAGCTAATAAATTAATTACATTATAGGTATTTGCACAATGTTGTTTACGTGCCACATTTGCTTTCTGTGTCAAATTCTTGTATGTTGTATAGATGTTCTACAGCCATATACAATTATTTAAACAATTGAACATCTGTGGTGTCATTTTTGATAGAAGTAAAATGAAGAGCTGTACCTCTACTCTGTTGTAATACTGTTAAGGTCTTCTGCAACCTGGTATGGCTATTGACTTTGTTTCTACTATGTGTTAGGCTTATGTAAATCCTGCCGTACATCATGAATATAAATTCAACTTCTCTTTTATTTACACCAACACGTAAATATAAAAATTAACAATTGGAATTTCTAATTCTATAAATAGAGGCTTGTGTTCGAGCTTATTTGAAATTGTCATAATTCATATTTTCTTTTTAATCCTTAATACTTCTGTTACTCTTGGACTGCTGGTCCATAGTGCCATTCCTGATTTAAATATATGCACAGTGTTTTGTCTATCCGCTTCCTCGGTGCCTGTTTTCTGCCATTATCATAGAAGGGCACATACAAAACCACTCAACATTTTTAAAACTAATTTTAACGACTTTACTTACCAACTTTATGAAAGGAGATGCTGAACGTGGTCACTGTTGTCCATACATTTTTGGCACTCAGTGCACAAAATATCTGCCACAAAATTACTAGCATTTCTCAACATGAACAACGGCAAGTGACGGACAGTTTCCTAAATAGGTGCCAAAAATGTATGTTTAGACAACTGTGACGAGTTTCAGCATTTTCTTTCATAAAGTTGGTCAATTAAGCCTTTAGAAGTTGTTTTTAAAAAATGTTGTATTGTTTCATCCACACGTTTCTATGATAGTGGCAGACAGCAACGAGTCCTGAGGATGCTGACAGGCAAACCACAGCGCCGGTTAATAGGATAAAAAATGGCAATTCGAAGGAAATCTTTGGTACTACTTTATTTAGGTTAACTAAGAGAAATATACATGATAACTTATTACATGCCAAATCAATATGTGAGTTCATCAGTTATGATACCAATATGTTTTGCACTATCATAATCAGCATTTACATATTTTAAATTGAAGATGTTTTGTGCTTTGCTGGCATTCATAAGGCAGTCATTGTTTCTAAACCAAGTTTGAGTTTGTTGCATGGTTTCATTTACAGACTGTCAGCAATTTTAAGTCTTTATTCACTTTAAGGAAGGTTGTCATCTGCATAGAAAATTGTACGTCTGGGATAACATTTTGATGCATCATTTATCATTAATAGAAAAAGCAGGTACCTTAGTACTTTGCCCTTTGGAACTCCAATTTTCACCTCACTGATGTCCAATTACTTTCCTCCAGTACCCAACTGTTGTAAATTTAAAATCTATATAATTTCTTGATAGCAAAAGGCATGATCTATGAGCTACACCGTGGTTTAAAATTTAGCAGGAATGCTTTGAAGAGGAGGGGAGGGGGCACAGAAAGGAAAAACAAAAGCTTAGAGTAAATTGTCCATTGGTAAGCCTGAAGTTTAATAGAACTTACCACCAGAACTTAAACAATAGATTTCAGCACAGATTTGAAAGTTTGTGTCATGTTAAGTTTTCTTTTAAATCTTCAGAATTTAACCATTTTTACTTTCTTTGCTGGTAAGTAGGGGAAATATTGTATTCCACCCAAAAATTTTATGTCAAGATCTCACCGGAAATATGTTATGAGACCCCCTGAACCCCAAAAAAGCATTTTTAGAAAAAGGTCTGTCTATCTGTGGATAGCATAACTCAAAAACAAAAAGTAGGTTAAAAACCAAAGTTAGTATTTAAGTTTAATGTCTTTCAAGGATACGACACGATTTTGAAGCAAGTAGCCCCACCCTAAACTACCCTTTAATTGGAAAATTTTTCAAAAATTTTGATTTTCTTGAAAATGGCTCTAACGATTTTGATCAAAATGTCCTATGTTTGAGATATTTTTATGACAAATGAAATGTATATCTTGAATTTTCTGGCTATAACCCCTGTAGTCGTATTTACTCGACTACTTTTGCATAACTGGTAAACCCTTAGAGATAGACAAAATCTTACTGTACCAAAAATGTAGACTTTGCTAAAATACACAATTTATGTCCAAATAAATTTTCTTGTAGGGTGAACCATTTCGGAGATATTCCTTTTTATGTGTGTGAGTTTCAGAAAACTTTCGTGAAATGGAACATCATTGTTCATTTTTTATATGTTAAGTGTGCAAAGAGAACAGGATCTCAAAGGTTTAAAACATTTGACTATCGCACAAAGCCTACTGTATTCTAATATTCCCATTGTACCTACAAGGAAATAAGCAATAAGATAACTTGTACAAATGTTTATGTCAACTAACACGAAGAAGATATAGGAATAAGAGTTTGTAAGAATGGTTAGTACAAGAGTAGAGAAAGTCATGTGAGTGCGACACATCAGATTTTTTCAAAACAAAACCTTTATTGGGATATCTAAGAATAAAGCAGTTACATCTAAAGAAACAAATGTACCCCTGGCTGATAGCACTATCTGTTGCACTTGCTGGATGTAGTTGAGTACTTCAGCTACCAAATTTTTACAAATAACCAAAGTTTTAATTTAATCAGTGAAGTTATAAGCAAGCATGTGTGTACAATGTACTATCTCATTTTAGAAGAGATGCATAGATTCTAGAAAATTGGATTATTAACTTGAATTGTTTGCATCATTGTTTTATTGAAAGTTGAAATACATAAAATACATTTGATGGATCGTTAACAAATATTTACATAATCTTCATCTCGAAGCAAAAGTTCCACTCTATTAATGTAATCCATTTTATCTAACATCACAGATTCCTTACCTTCATTAACCTTTATTATGTTAAGATTTAGGTAATTTGTTTAGTTAAAACTCCACTAGAATTCATTTCATTACCAATGGTGTACTAGTGTTATGCTTACCTTGACTGCCAATGGGTCCATGGAGTTCACAATTTAATTTGTACACCTATATTTGTTACATTATGTGTATTGGTAGTAGCTGAGAATAAGTTGAAATATACTAGTAAGTTTTTAAAATATTGTTTAATTGCATGACATTGCACAGTTTTTAGATATTTTCAATTCCCCCCTGCTTTCATTGTACTAAACACCATTTATTTTTAAGACAATAATCCAATTGAAAGTTATTCCAGAAAGTTTCCTTGGGTAAAGAGGTTGGTAGCACTGGATCTAGGAAGAGCTTTTAATTTTTTACTATTAAATTATGTTAAAATATGATTTGAAGCTTTCCTGGCGACGAACATATTCAACATGTTCTCTGGCTTCTAGCCAGGTGTAGTGATGCATAGCCATCAACATTTCGGGAGTACATCTCTCCCATCATCAGGATGATGAGTGACTAGCAAGAGTGAAGGGACCGGTATATGTACTGTCTGCTAGTACGTACCGAGTAGAAAACACCCAGTCTAATGTGGAGGTGGTTCACTGCTCCATTGGAATCTGTGTTTTCTGAGCTGGTCGATTTCCAACTTCAAGGCTGGTTTCCAGGAGGGACTAAACTGCAATCCAGCGTCCCGGTTCAGTGTGTTCTTCTCGGAGGAGATGGACAGCGCCTCCTTAACCCTTCGTTCCCATAAACCGCTACATTTTGCCACAATGGTCGTTTCTTTGAAGTTAGCTCTGTGGTCTTCTTCAAAGCTGCTTGTGACAGTCATTCATCATCCTGATGATGGGAGAGATGTACACTCCCTAAACGTCGATGGCTCTTCATCACTACACCTGGCTAGAAGCCCGAGAACATCTTGAATAAATTATTTTAAGTTGCCTCGACAATGAAATCAAGTAATCATAGTAACATTAAATTACCATACTTTATTATCAGACATATTATAAACTAATATAAAATTGGCTGTATAAAGTTCAGAGGTTTTATTACATTTTGATACACAGTAAAACCTGCCTAAACCAATCCCTCTCTATACTGGAAACCTAGACAAATGGAAAATAAATCTTGGAATTGTTCTATTTCCTATGTAAAATACTCTAAACTGGGAAACTACCTAACATGAAAACGGAAAAATTTTCTGGAACTGTTTTCTTAAATAGGCTGATCATAGTGTAATACTTTGCTGTTTAAAGTGATATCCATTAGTTTTAAATGTGACTGTACTTACACTGAAGTTTTAAGAACCCTATATGTGAAATTTTGCTTGGCACAAGTTATGTGAAACAGAAATTATCAGAAGTTGCAATTACTATATGTAAGTTGAAAATGCAGCAAATTTGAACCTGTTTTGTATTTTAAATTATTCCTTCATTCTAATTCTATGCGGTCACATTTATTGCACTTTTACTTTCTCTACTATGTTTCTACGGTAAGTAAAGGAAGTATTGTATTCCACCCAAGAGTTTGATATTGAGATGTCCTTGGATATGCATGTTTTGAGTCTCCCTCAATAAAAGGTGTTTTCAGAAGACATATCTGTTTTATTTATTTTTCTGTGCATTTGTCTGTTTGTGAATAGTTTAACTCTGAAATGAAACATCCGTTAAATACCAAACTTGGTATTTAAGTTAAGAATTTTCCAAGTTTGTTTCTCTGAACAGAAACTACCATTTACATGGACAATGTGTCAAAGGTTTTATTTTCTCAAAAATGACTCTTAATGATTTTGGTTAAAATATTGTATATTTAAGTCATTTTCATGAAATGAAATGTATATCTTAAATTTTCTGGGAATGACCTCTGAAGTCCTTCATTCTGAATGCCTTTTCCATTACTCATAAAACATAAGAGGTAGGCAAAGTCTTACGACACAAAGTGTTGATCTTGTTTCCGGGCACAAATTATGCAAATACATTTTTTGTAGAGCTAACCATATCTGAGGTACTTCTACTTGGTTTGAATTTTCAAATACACTTTTCTTAAATAGGAAGTAATTTGTTTTCTCTCTTGGCTACGTAAAGAGAATGGGATTTCAAAGCCATCACATAGCGACCATCTCCTGAAAGATTTGCCTATCGCTTAAGGTCTAGTATGTTCCCTTATTTCCTTTATATGTACAAAGAAATGTGCAAAAGACTGTTCCTGCAAACATTCATCTCAATTAACGTCAAGCAAATAAAAGAATAGGGTTTGTAAGAAAAATTATGCAAGAGCAGATAATCATGTGAGTGCAACACGTCAGATTTATTATACTTTTATTAAAATACAACTGTTTGTAAGACGGAAACCTGTGAAAATGGAAAAAAAAAATTCCATTTTAGGCAGGGTTTACTGTACAAGCTTGTTTGGTGTAGATAACTGGTTGTAACCATAGCTGAGTTATCAAGAGCATTGGTAGATCAGTAATTCCAGCTTTGTGTCTCTATTTCCTGTACAAATAATGGTCAGTAAGTGTTATTTTAAATTGGTGGACCTTAGGAATTGGTTAGTTTAATGTGACCAGCTCCAAGCTGAGAGAGTACCCCTTGGCTGGTTTCTTTGTTGGAGTATGTAGATTGGTTTTGTAGATATTTATGGAACTAGAGCAGACGTCATGGAAGTAACTGAGTAATATCATTCTTCCATTTCTCAATGATATGCCATTTGATAACATTTTGATGTGATGCTATAATATCTCTTAAGAGGATGTTAGTTGTTTGCATCATTTTTATTAAATCTTTTTCCTTTCTAATCTTCCCTTCTTCCTATATAATCTTTCCTTGGTAATGTCATTAACCAGTGCCCGAGCAGTTTTATGCATGTTAGCTTTTTTAGTCATACAACATGATTATAGCTTAACAATTAGGTTACTTTTGTATTTCTTACTATTAATATACAAAATTCTGTCACCTAACACCTAAGAGATCTAAGTTTTTCAATACTGCTTGCAGTAGGAGCTTTTTGCTGTTGCATTTCTTATCATACTACAAGATGATATTAATAAAATATATGCCATTTTTACTTTTGTTTCCACTCAGCTATGATAGAGTATTGTAGTCCACCCAAAAATTCAAAATTGAGATTTCAATGGCAATACATGTTATGAAGACTTTTAAAAATGAAGAAAGAGAAAGACTAAAAAAGATAAATACTAAACATTGTGAGGTACAGCTTGTCTAAAACATCCTGACATTCCCCCACTCCTGACACAAAGATGCGTAATAGCACTGGCCAGTTCACTTGCATAAAAGAGAAGTGAGGGTCAGTCTTCCAGTTGCCATGAGAGTGATAAGTTCATGTGTTGTATATGAGACTGCCTCCAAGTTCTGATAACCTTGTAGTCATTTGAGGAGTATCGTTTCAAAACACGAAAAGTCCACTCGCAATCGAAAATTAGTTTGAAGCGAATTTCAACACTTTAGCATGCCCTGCATCGGACTTACGTTCCTGTTTGCTTCAAAGCACGCTTTAAACCCCTTAAAATCGAGAACGAAAATGTGGGTTCGGTGCAAAATGTGTTATGTCCAGTGGCTTGACCGGATCAAAGCGTGAAGAGTCCACTTTCTTACGCACATTGTCGGACTCGAGCTTAGGAATTTCCACCTGTTTTGTCACGGCATCAGAAAAACATTTGTTTCTCATTCTACCTCATTGTTTGATCAGATTGCACTGTCTGAGTCTTGCTATTATTGTGAGTTTTGTAAGCAGTTCGTGTAGTTGTACCTATGAGCATGGAAGAAAGCGTAGTTGTAGGTGAGCGTTCTGCAGGTTCCAGGAGGCAAAAGAATATGACAAAAAGAAAAAGGGAACAAGTAGAAAGGTAAATACTATTTAAGCTGTATAAGAAGAATAATTATCGGTATTATTTAGCAAAACTAGTTATATAGGAATGTGTTCAGAACCACTTTGTGGTTAGTATAGTTCTTACCACATCATTCGTCGGTGTGTTTCAGGTATTCTGACAAAGATCATAACATGCTGGAGTTCGAGTCTCCATGTGCACACACAGATGGTAGATTTAAATGCTGTACCATTTCTGCCTATCATCTCATCAGAGCAAGAAAATTAGTGTATAACTACACAAACAAATCACAACAAGACAGGCTTCTGGCAACAATGATGTCTGTATCATCTCCCAAAAGGCGCAGATCAAGAAAATCAGAACAGATTAACACAGTCGTTATAAAATATCTTGTTAGAGTAAACAATGAAACTATTCCGCTTTGTTCTAAGTTCTTTCGAGCTCTTTTTAGCATTGGCACAACAAGAGTAAACAACATAGCTGCTTCTGTAATATCAGGTAAACCAATAATGGAAAGAAGGGGAGGTGACCGAAAAGCCAAACAATATGCCCAAAATAAGGAATTGGTAATTAGTTTTTTATCCGAGCTAAAAGCTAGAGAGAGTCATTACTCAAGACAAAAAAGCAAGCGGCTCTACCTTCCTCCAGAGTTAAGTGTGAACAAGTTATTCCAAATGTACAATGCTAGTGTGGCTAAATCACTAAAAGTAAAGAAGTGGTTTTTCCACACTATTTTCTTTTTCTAATAAATTTAACTTGGGTTTTGGTGAACCAGCTGTAGATGTTTGCAGTTATTGCAGTAGGACAAAACATGAACTGCAAGTCATGGAAAATTCCCATAGAAAGAACGAGTTACAAGCTGAACTCACTGCACATAAAGGCATTCCACAAAATGATGAGAGAAAAAGACTCTGCTACCATGTCTTTATGCTTCGATTTACAGCAGGTGCAACCATTGCCTAAGCTTGCTATAGGTGAATCCTATTATGCTCGCCAACTATCATTCTACGCTCTGTGCATAACTGATATAGAGAATAAATCACCAGCATTTTATTGCTGGACTGAAAATCAAGCAGGCCGTGGAGCTATTGAAGTTGCTTCTGCGTTAACAAATTTTCTAAGCAAACAGCAATTTGAGGATGGTGTATCCAAATTAAGGCTTTTCTCTGATGGCTGTGCTGGCCAAAATAGAAATGCCCACGTGGTCCACGCACTCTATTGGTGGCTTTTGAAAAAGTCTCGAGATTATCTTAAGGAAATATGCATGATATTTCCTGTGAGAGGCCATTCTTTCTTACCTGCAGACCGCATGTTTGGAGTTTTGGAAAAGGATATTAGAAAACAACCTGAGATATTAACTCCAGAGAAGTATGTTGAAACATATTCTAAGGTTGGTACTGTTCGCCAACTGGGCAAGGATTGGTATGTGCATGACTTTAAGACGCTCTGCAATTACTTAAGAAAGCCAGATGGTATAAGGGAAATGAAAAGGGTCATGTTAAAAAAGAAGCTTAAGGGGAATAAATTTTACATTTCTCTGAAAATGGAAATGTCGTATAGACTGAATGACGAATCCAAGAAATTCGTCTCCATGCTTAAACGAGGAATAGCAGTCAAACAACTAGTAGAGCCCCCAGTTCTGCCTTTGGAACAGCCCATCAAATTAGAAAAAAAGAATGATTTGTACCAGCTTTTAAAACAATGTTTTGGTGAAGAATGGTACAGTAATAATGAGCTAAAATTTTATGCAAGGTTAATTCAGCACGAAGATGATGCACAAGAAATGGAGGAGGGAAGTGAGAATGAAGACTGTGATTGTTTGGAAGAAGAATAAGGTTTTAATTCCATTTGAGAACTGTCTCAAAGTTTATCATTAAACTAGTTTTGTTTCACCCTGATAACTACCAATCATAAGTGTTAGAATTTCTAAGAGCATTCATAGAATGGAATAGATTTTTCCTTTACGTTTGCTCAAATATAGTGGTGTTATAACACATTACTATTCAGAACACATGATCATTACTCAGGATTTTCTGCATGTCTGCTTCTAATATGCATAATTATTACATTGAATTGGTTTTCAAAATTGTATTGTTTCAAACAGTCGAAAGAGTTAAAGTGTCCTAGACAACACATTAAGAACAGAAAACATGTGTTGTAAATTACAATGGCATGTAAGAGTTAAAAATCTGCAATAAAGCAATTTACTGAAATTAACATTGTTTATATGGAAGAATGGTTCAAAAAGCTTTATGTCCATCTATTCGGTGCAAAACAAGATAAGTCCAGCATTTTTCATATTTTAACCCGCGATTACAGCTTTGCATTAAGGCTGATTTTTTACACTCATCGCCATGTTATACACTCATTTTTTAGATCACAACGACATAATTATATTTTAAAAGTATTGTTCACTTTAGGAGTTATTACATTTTCAGCTTTCCTGTAAAATTGTTATTTGCGGACTTTTCGCGTTTTGAAACGATACTCCTCATTTGCTTTGCCACCACTCTCAGTACTTCCTCGCATTTCTCCTCACTTGCGCATATGGAGTGTCACTACGTTATAGACAAGCTGTAGAATTGGAACTGAAAAATTCAGTGCCACAGCCGGGATTAAGATTGTGTATCTGTTAAAAATGCTGTTTCATCAGAAATATTTAAATTGGCGAATCCTGCGTAGATGCAAAATTATCGCAAGTTAATAAGTAGTGGTTTAAGAACATAATGTTGCCTCATCAAAGGCAGAGCAACCCATCATTCCTTTTAAATGAAGCAGTGCTGGGGGGGTTTCTTCTGGGTTCTGTGGTTTCCCCTGCCATGTCATTCCACCAGTGCTCCTGCATTTCATGTATCACCAGTGTCATTGCCTGTGGTGCCGTATGTAATAAAACTTCAGCGATTTCACTTTTTCAAGCTTTCTTTCCAAATTCAAGACATGAAGAAGAATGCAGACCTTCCAAATTCAAAGCAAAACTTCATATAGTCAATCTGACACAAACATTAGACATCACATTATATACACCTGACAAAAGAAGTTATGAAAAGTGATACTCCAACAAGTGTTTTAAAATTATTGGCATTAGAGACAATCAATACTAGATTTCCGGAACATGAATGGCTCCATATTTATACTGATGGATCACTGATCTCAAGCTGAGATGGAGCAGGGGCTGGAGTCACGTGTCACCTCTTCCAATTACAAATCTTTAAATTATGGAGCAACAAAATTTGATGGAGAAATTGAAGCAATTCGAATGGCCCTACAAAATCTTTTGTTTAGAATTTCACGTTTCCATCAAGTAGTTATTCTCTCAGATTCCAGGGCGGTAATTATAGCAATTACTTCCAAGTTGTCACCAAAAAACCAAACAATTATAGAATGTTGGAAAATCCTTACCCATCTAACAGCACTTCCAAAACACCTAGTCTTCCAATGGATATCAGCTCACTGTGGACTGAGGGGTAGTGACAAAGCTGATTGTCTTGCAAGAAAGGGTACCAGCAGTGTACAGCAATCTATAGTTAATGTACCATTTTATGCAGCTAAAAGATTAGTCAACTCTGAATTCAAAAAAATTATTGCAAAATATTACTATGAAAAATCAAAGAATAAAAGATGGGAACTACCAAACATTCAAACAGTAATTCCTGAGTATCCTCGAAAAACAGCAGTTGCAACCTTCAGGTTGATTGCATGATTGTCTGACAAAACATTTAAACAGAATTGGGATATATTCTTCACCACTCTTGACCTCTATGTGATCTGCAAGAGGAAATGGACCGAGACCACCTTCAAATATGCCCGACCACTGCTAGCGCCCCATCCATCAGTGAAAAATATTGGAGAGCAAGAGGATTAATGACTTCATTGTCAGAAATCCAGCATTGGCTAACAACTTTTTCAAGCATATACATCTATTACTACATATATAACTAACTACCATATCCCGAGTGTGAATAATTGTCAACTCCATGGATTACTATGAGTTACCCATAAAGGAGCACACCAATATAATGTTAGATGTGTGCTATAAGCAATGTTGTGTGTTGACCTTGATAAGCAATTTAGAAGCGTTACTGCTTGAGTTCCAGTTTATACATCTGTAATATATCCTGGGTGTGAATTATTCTCACTTACATGTATTACTACAAATTGTGCAATAAATGGGTGCAGTGTAATGCTACATGTGTGCAAAAAGTGATGTCAAGTGTTTTAGAAAATATGCAATCTTAACCTGTCATTTCTTTGCCTTTATGTTGATATTGCAATATTTGCCGAACAAAATCTGTTAATGCATATTTAATTGGTCACAGAAAGGGTTGATATTTGTGGAAAATGGGCTAGGACTGTTCACATGATAGAATCCAACAGGATATATGCTTCCAGCCAGGTAGAAAGCAATTCACGGAATACTGGTTTTTGTCTCTATCTCTCTCTCTCTCTCTTAATGCTTCTAACTGAAAGTAATAGGGGCTACCAGATATGTAACATAAGTTTCATAAATTCTGAGTCATTTGGAACGGAAGACTGGATGAACAAATACAAAGCCTTTGTTTAAACAGATTGCTGACTTAATGGAAATTTTCTTGGCAGCGGGAAGCATGCTGTTTGTTGGCAAGTTGAATATTCATAGCCTCTTAGTTTCAAGGTCTGCATTTCTCATGCAAATTAAAACCTTGTCTTAGATGATGTTGCAAGTGATGTCCTTGTGTCACCACACATCTTTCAAACATTTCAAGAAAATTTGCATTTAATTCTTCATGGCCTTGTAAATTAAGTCAAGTTTCGTGTGTAAAGAAATTAAAAGTGGGTGAATAGATTAATCATTAACATTATCTAATATCCAATTGCAAATTGCTTGTTTGCAATTCCTTCAAAAGGAAATTTGTATAAATTTGGGTAACTTGTAAACCAAGAGGTGTACAAAAACAGACTTAACAAAAAATGTAGAACTCTTTAAAATACAAAATTTATTTAAAATGGCTTTCTTTGGTATTTGTTATTGGTTTGGATATTTCCAAATTAAAATTATTTTGTTGTTTAACGTCGCTGTCAATTGCTAGGATCACATCAGCATCGCCGGTGTGCCGGCATTTTGTCCCGCAGAGTTCTTTTACATGCCAGTAAATCTACTGACATGGAGCTGTCGTTTTTAAGCACCTGGGCCGGGTTTGAACCTGCGACCTTGGGATCGGTAGGCCAGCGTCTAACCAACTGAGCCACCCAGACCGACTTGGATATTTCCAAATCATTTTGAGTGCGGTCATTATTGAGTTGTTTCTTGAAATTTCATAGAAAGTGTTTATAGAATTTCTAAAACAGTGAATAATAACACATGTTTGACAGATTTGACCATTCTTCCACTTCCTGTATTCCTTTTGTATCTATAATGAAATGTGATGTTATAGGTCTCCAACTCAGAAAATGTTGGGAGGAGAACCTACGATTGCTGTGTGACGGGCTGCTTTGCCCACTCTTGTATCACCCTTCATTGTCTTGTCCTCCTTGCTGAGGGCCAATCACCCATTGTCACTCCTGACTGCTATCCTCTCTGCACTCCGACTGTGATTGTTGTTCATATTCGTAAGAATTCTATCTATTTCTGAACCTATCATTTGGTCTGTATACACGTTTATAGTTGAATGTATACCATTGACATCTTTATACAGCTGCTCAAGTCTATCTTTTCTTTAAATTGTAACCAGAATGTAACAGGAAGGAGTGAAGGGGTAGGGAATAGGGGAAATGTTCTCATTGTGTAACACATGCTTACTGGAGGAAGAAGTTACGTAGTGGTAGAAATGTTCTCCCCACTTCTGACATGCATGTACAAAACAGTATTCTTTTCTACATTGGTCACCAATGTCAGTCTTATTAACATGAAGTAGATTGAAAAATAAGCTATATGGGCAGACAGTGAGGAACAAAGGCTTTTGGTGTAGAATATAGAAAAATTAAATGTATTTCAAAGTATAACAGATAAGAAAAGTTTAATACTTCACTGAAAGTAAAAGATTATGGGCAGAGAGAAATACATGAACATATTTAATAAGATGGGGAGAGAAGGATGGGCCAGTACTAGATAAGTGCACATAGTTTAATATGAGGCAGGAATGAAATAAGCACATATCCCAGGGACCTGCAAGTGGTATTTGTGGTGGACCAAGCAGCGGGCAGGTTTTCTTCAGGTTCTCTAGTTTCCCTTGCCACTCATTCCACCAATTGCTCCATTACCACCTTCCCAATCATTGATTTTGCCTGCATTTCATATCCACTTCCTCACTATCATACGTGGTGCTGGGTGGACCACCTGCTTTCAGGAGACCTTCACTGTCAGGTCCATAGCTTCAGGCTTACTAATGCAGAAAAAACAGACATGCTCATGGTGTAGGAAGAATGCAGTTTGTTGTTGTATGTGGAAACGTATCCCAATAGATGTCATCCATCTCAGCAATTATTTATCAACCTGTTCAACCAATTACATGAAAGTGGTGTTGTAACACTTAGAAAATGTAACAGGAACAAACAAGTGACTGGAGAAGAGGCAGAAATTAATGCTTTGGCTGGAGTTGCAGTAGATCCGCACATTAGTTCCTGCACAATCACACATGGAAGTGGCATGAGTAAGGCATAGTCCATTGCCAGAGGTTCCATCCTTACCACATCTCTCCATCAAGAGCTGCATGGGGACAATTTTGAGAATCGTTAACTTTTGTACATGGGCATTAAGGCATGATACTCCAGATTCATCATGTACCTTGTTTAGTGATGAGGCAACATTTACCAATCATGGCCAGGTAAACCGCAGAAACATGTGTAATTGGTCTGTTGACAATCCCCTGTGGCTTCGTCAGGTGGAAGTCAATGTACATGGAGTTTAAATGTGTGTTGTGGGATATTGAACCATTAGCTTGTCCACCCTTTTTACATAGAAGAAACAATGAACTTGCACAAGTATCGCAGCCTCCTGACAGACCATCTGCCACAGATGCTAGAAGACGTTCCTCTGCAGACTAGGGGCAACCTGTGGTACTAACAGCCCATAGTGTACGAAGTACTACAGCTTGTCTTAACAGGATTGTTTCCAAATCGGATTGGACAAGAGGACCGGTACCTTGACTGCCGATTCACTGGATCTGATGCCTTTAGAATTTTTTCTGTGGGGAAGGCTGAAGGACACTGTCTACAAGGATGTACCAACTCCACTAGATATGAAACAACGTATTACTGCTGCCTGCTTGGAAATTTCTCCTGAAATGCAAGAACACGTGCAGCAGTCTTTCCATAGCAGATTGGAAGCGTGTGTTGAAGCTGCCGGTGGTAATTTTGAACACAACTTTTGAAGGGCTATGTTCTCTTTGTCAGAATCCACTTAATATGCACTACCACAGGTTGTACAAGTGTCGGTGTGTAAAAGTTTCAAAATAAGATTTCTCGTAAACTACTTGCACTAGAATCTTACAACAAATGCCACTGATATTCTAATTTACCCTACCTTTATTCTGTTGATGTAACTAAGCATTGTTCCATGTAAAACATTGTATGTTTGCTTAAAAAAATACACTTTCTCAGTATTGTTAAAATCTGTTTATAGGCTAAATGTATGAGCCCCTGACTATCAATCATTGCTGTGAAAATTGCACATGAATAGCACTTTCCATTTTAGAAATATTTGCAGTGGAATTTTAGGTGATTCACTCTGTGTGTGGGTGTGTGTGTGTGTGTGTGTGTGTGGTCGTGTGTGTGTGTGAGAGAGATAATCTATTTGTGTTTTATCACTGACTATACACCAAATTACTATAATTTCGCTCTTTTAATAAACAAGATAACAAGCGATCATAGCACTTGACAGCCAAGGTGAGTTTGCCTCAATGCTTTGTCGGTAACACACAGATGATTTAATTAACTTTGATGCAATGATTGAAAACCCCTTGGTCATAAAATACATGTATCTGTCACCTCTGAAGAATGATAGTCTTGAAAGTTAGAGCATGTTGTGTACTAAACTCCATCTCATTGTCACATTAGGTTGATGTGTTTCATGATCAGTTGACTATTAGCCAGCATCTTCAGAGGTGTAGATATCCAAGCAGCTCAAGCGATTGAAACAAATGAAAAATTCCAGTAACTTGAACAAAGAATATGAAAATGTCAGCTCAGTTGCATATGGGTGCTAGTACTGACTTGCAGATTAATTTTGATATCTGCACCTGTGAAATAATCCACCAAGACAACCCTTTTCTACTAATAGGAAGTCATTCTATCCAAGTGTTTATTAATAGAAGTAGACAAAAATGAATTGTGTGAATACTTAAGTTATGAAATTACATTGTATAAACAATTAATATTTTTCTGTTTTGAAGCATGTAAGTGGGTAGTGTCAGTATCATGTGGCACTACTCTGCTAGTGATAACATTTGTATTGAGTCAAGAAATCTCATATATGCATGCAAAGAAATATGTACGTAGCTGCTTGGTTGCTTATCTGCTTGCTGGCTTGCTTTCTTGCTTGTTTACTTTGCCTCATTATGAAGTAAACATACTGGAGGAGGTTTCTGGGATGAATTATAAAATGGGTTTGTCACTGAATATTGGAAATAACCGATGATTTTGCAAGATTATGTAACAGTTTTGTGACTGGTGCAGTGTTATCTAAGCAAGCCATTGCAGTTTTACTGTTTTCCAGCAATAATAATACAGCATGATCATTGAAACCATATTTCAAATTAGTTTCAAAAGGTTTTTATTGCATAAAAAGAATAATTTATAACATGAGAAATACTATTGAAATTTTTAGAGGATTGATGATCCAGTTTTACTAAATTTTGAAACATTTTTTTGAAGATGTTCATCTCCATCATCAGCTGTATATCCACTGGCATTCTGTCAGGAATCCCCTAATTCAGTGTTGATTGTGTTGCCGTCTATCTGTCGAGTGGTGGAGAACTTCATTATGTTGTCAGCCGGTGCAATTTAAAAATTTGTTACACTGTATGTATGTTTGGTGATGTGGATTTTTTTCCCATGCTGTGAATTCTGCTGATGTTTCAGCACGTTTTAGAAGCTTTGTTTCCTGTTTTATGTTGGGTGCTAGCTCACCATGTTTGGCAACAGAACTTTGCCTTAATTGGGAAATAAAGCTTTTAAAACAGCCAGAACACCAGAACTCACAGCATTAGAAGAAAATCCACATCACAAATGCAGTGAGTAATGAGTTTTGAAGTTCTCCCAGTGGATGACCTAGTGAAGTTCTCTACTAGGCAGCTAGGTGGCATTTCAACGAACACTAAATTAGGGTATCCTCTTTGGGAGGCAAGTGAACAGACAGCTAATGGAGATGAATGTCTGAAATATGTTGACTGAAAATCTAGTAAGTAAAAATAGTGTTGTCAATCCACTGTCTAATTGAAATATGTTTAATGTTCATGTATAAAATTTTTTTTTAACTTCGCATGAGAAGTAGTGTGTTCCAGAAGTAAAACATCTGTAGAGGGTTTTATGAGGGATAGGAGCTAAATGCTATCTACTTTATAAAGTAATGGTAAGAATATACATGCTTAGGCTTTCATGGCCAGTGTTAATCCAATAGATAGTAGTTTGCGGGCTTATAGGCCATGGTCCAGTCGATGAATTATCTGACATTTTGCCCAAGACTGCGTTGGGCATCTTCAGAGAGTAACTCCATCAATCACCCTCTAGTTGTTAACCAGCCTGGAGTCACTCTCTGAAGATGCCCACTGAAGTCTTGGGTGAAACATCAGATAATTCATCAACTGGACCATGGCCTACAAGCCCGCAAACTGCTATCTAATGATAAGTTGTTGGTGAAAATCCATATGCAAGCGCAAGCACAGTAGCTGAGCCTCGTAGTTCATCTACAGCGTGCTTAGTTTACCACATGCATTAAGAGTTACTTTCTCTGTACATGTAAACAAATACTGTCCCCTATGTTTATTGGTTAATTTATGTTTGCAAATATTTTGTGTTTTCAAAGAATACACTGCAAAAATACATGATTCTTAATGGGTTTTTTGTTTGTGTGATAGCAATGAGGATGATCTTGGTAAAATCACAGAAGATGAAGAAACGTTTGAAGGCGATAACTCTCCAGCAATTAAGGAAATGATGCGAGAGGCAGCATTACCTGAATCAATGCTGGAAGGTTCTTCAGTGCCAACACCAGATCAGACTGAATCTGCATCATCATCTGCAGAACAACAGTTGTGTGGCATGAAGGAGGAGGAGAAACTTGGAGCTGATGATGAAATGAAGAAAGCACATTGGCCTTCTATGGTAGACCTTAATACAAGACTAAGGAGAGTTATAACATCTTACCAACGCAACTTTAAGAAAGAAGAAATGAAGCTTGTACAGAAAGCCAAGGTAAAATTAAATTTACAAATACATAGTTATATCCTATAATACTGTACTGTTTCAATAATACTGACCCCTTAGTACGCAAAACTTTTTGAATGAATTTTAGCAGTAATTTATGTCCATGAACTTACTGATTTTGCTCATTTTAGTACTTCAGTTACAAAGAAAAGTAGATAATGTAGGTTAAATTAGCTTTATTATCACCTTTACCTGCAAGACAGATATTAGGTCCCATTCACAATGAAGATTAAGCATAATGAAAACTTAGAAACTAGATGATATTTACTGTAATGGAGCTGTTTGCAATGAATCATGTAAACATAAATATGGAAGATGCAAGTTTTCAAGTTGTCTACGTCAAACATAAGAAACCACTCTATACCCAATTGCAGAGCAATTCTCTTCATGTGATCATTGTCGTCTCTGTTGCCATGTGTTGACTCATTAACTGCCTTTCCGTGCAAGATTTGTCGGGAAACATGGGGATGTCTATGAAAATTGCAGAAAAAGGTATTTTAAACATTCTTTAATTGGGTAGTAATGGGTCTCTCCTGTACACCCATCTCTTAAACTTAAAATGGTAGTTATATGGTGACAGTATGTTGGTAACAGTATTTAAATGAATGAAAACAATTTAACATTAGTATAACACAATTTCATGAGTTTCAGTAAAGGGATGTGTTACATTGTCTTTTATTACACAGATTTATTAGTTTTAAGAATTTAATTATTTACTGTGTGATGGATTGTTGAGGACTTCCTGGAGGTCCAATAGACTGCATTCGGCTTGCTGGTGTTGATACTATGGTGAGTCTGAAAATACGTGGCGTACAGAAATGGTAGTGTGGCAGATGTTGCATTAAGGATAGGCTGTTTTACTTGGTATATAGGAATGTGTTAACTTGGTGTGTCCAATCTGCAATCTGAGCATGAAAAACTCATCTTTCTGTCTGAATTTCTATAGGGGATATGCCAATCTGGATCTGTTAATTTTGTGTAGTTTTAAAGCTACGTAGGCTTTCATGGCCGGCGTCTAAATTGTAGAAAGAAATATCTTCCGGGCTGTTATGCCGTGGTCTGCTGGAGATCTGTCTTCCAGACGTTTCGTCTACAACTGCGGTAGACATCCTCAGTGGCGTTGTCGAAGTCTCCTCATGGAAGGTATCACTACGACTGATGCGTCGACTGTCTGTGGGACTCCATTTATACCATGCGCAACGTGCGCTGATTGGCCCGGGGCGTCCAGAGGCGTGGTGGCTGGTGGAGGGGGTTCTATCTCTCTTATGCTGCTGGTCTCTTCTGATTGGCTTACCTTGCTATAGATCATAGAACATCATAAGAAGCAGGATAGCAAGGTAAGCCAATCAGAAGAGACCAGCAGCATAAGAGAGATAGAACGCCCTCCACCAGCCACCACGCCTCTGGACGCCCCGGGCCAATCAGCGCACGTTGCGCATGGTATAAATGGAGTCCCACAGACAGTCGACGCATCAGTCGTAGTGATACCTTCCACGAGGAGACTTCGACAACGCCACTGAGGATGTCTACCGCAGTTGTAGACGAAACGTCTGGAAGACAGATCTCCAGTAGACCACGGCATAACAGCCCGGAAGATATTTCTTTCTACAATTTGCGTAGTTTGCTAGGAGGCAATCATGCCCATGTGATTTGCCATAGGTTGTTTAATCTTCTGGATGCATATTTTGCAGGATGTTTATAAAGTAACGGTATCTCTTCATTTATTGGGAATTTTGAGGTTTCCTTTGCAGTCTGCATGTTCATTGCCTGGAATATGTTAGACGTGAGGATGTTCACATTAGTGGTGTTGTCCTCCTTTGTTTCATCAGAAATATATATATAATTTGAGAATTTCTTGGATCAGTTCATTTGTTGATGAAAGCTTGTATATTGGATTTAGAATCTGTATTTATGAATGTCTGGATTAGAATGTCTTCCCATCCAGTGCTTTGAGACTCTGAAATCTAACTCTCCAAGTTGCAAAAGCCTATCAATTGAAAATGTAATGCTCTGTTTGAAAATGAATCTCCTGTCCTAGAGGTACTAATTGAACTGCATCAAGATCATCACTAATGTCAGCAAGTCTTGTGTCAAGTAGTATTTCCATTCAGCATTAGATAGGATTGTACTGAAGTAGGCAATTCTTTCTTCTCCATCCTCATATGAACAGGATTTTTCATGTCGATCTCACCATCTCTGTCCACAATGAGTTTCCTAATGGAGTTGCCTGGAAGGCTATCATTCCACGATCAGTTGTTTGAAGATTTTTTTTAAGGTTTACAATCCCACAACAAATTTCCAGTATTATGTGCAGAGACATAAAAACCTTACCTTTTGTTTATCCATTTTGGGCAGTTGGCTTGCAGCTTCTGAAGGTCCATAGTCATTCCTTTGGGCTTGTAATTTGTCCCAGGTACTGCAGTTCTTTGCTGAAAACTGATACTATTTTTAGTGAAGCTTGATTTCAAATACTATCAGGTTGGACAGTTGAGTGTGAATGGCTTAGTCTATAAGAATTTTGTTGTCAAGGGGTAAGTGTCATAGGTGAGACTCCTCATCACTGACTCCACAACTCAGGACACGTTTACAGGGACATTGCTAATTGAAAAGCATTACGTGAATCGTCAGTCCATGCTGGGTAGTAAACACTTGTCTTGTCGGGGTGAAGTGGCACTTGTAGTATTGCAAATTTAAGTCCAAGGTGCAAATCCATTAAGGTGTGCAGGGATTCATCAAGCTGAGACAAAGGAAACCGGCTTCTGCTGTTTGATATAGAAACAGAGATTTCCATCCTTTTTCGCTTGCACTACTGACAAGGACTATAGGATTCCACTGTTAGGTTGTTGGCCTTCACGTCCACTATTGAGTTATCTTTCAGTCCTCTTTGGTAGCAAAACACGGTAAGGTGCTTGTGTTATCCATCGTGCATTAATAAGGCATTGAGCTCACAATTCTCTGGTAAAGCCGTTACTGATTTCTTGAAATAAAATAAATAGCATATTTGTTACCAACATTGTCAATTGCCAGGATATCAGTGCCATCAATGTGCCAGAATTTTGTCCCAGCTCTTTTACCTTTCGGTAAATCTACTGACATGGGGTGGCTCTCACTTTTAAGAACACTTAAAGTCAATCAGTCTGGGAAGTGAAGAAGCGAACCAATGACTTTGGGAACAGTTAAGCACCTCTTGGTCGTGGTTGATGGCGATAAACACCCTCACTGTCTCTGGAGCCAGAGTGAAGTGCCATAGACATTTGGGTGTTCTCCTCTGTCCAAGCACAGCCATGTTAGGGGTCTCTGCCAGCACCTTCCATGAGAATCATTTCCCACTCTGCAGTAAGAGCCTCATCGATTGCAGTTTCTTTGTAGCTGGTACCAGGTGGCTCTTCCAGGCATCAGTTTTTGCGTTTGAATGTGGAGGTCAGCCAACAGGGCATCATAGAAGTTATATTGTTAACTAGGAGAAGCTATGTTTGATCTCCTGGTATCTTACATTGCTGATAAATGTGTTAACTGCCTCTCTGGAAATGAAGTTTGGTGGTAAATCTGTCAAAAGCCCATTGCACCAGCAGCCCTACCTATGTATTGAATTCAAAGATCTCGCCAGGTTGTGGCACTCTTGTCCTCAGCTAGGCTTTGTGAGAGGAGCCAGGTGATGTTCTCTATGATGCCCCTCCAACAGTCTTAATAATTAGGTCATCAGCAGAGCCTCCAACTGTTTGCCTCTGCAGGGCAGTTAAAAGCTGTGTTATCTTCTCGTTGTAACTGCTTCATGCTACTGCTACCTACAAACCACATCACATTTTAGAATTAACTGGCCTCATGATCATGGGACTCCATAAATTTGTGTCAAATCTAGGCCTCTAGGTCACAACGTATCTCATCCACTAGAACGTCTATTGTTCTCTTGCTTTCCTTCTCTTGATCCTCTCTTCCACTACATTGATCCATTTCATTTTTCATTTTCAATCCTATCGCCATTTAGGATTTTTTGGTTTGGTTTTCTTTTCTATCTCCACCATTCCAGATTTCATTTCTGTCTCTTCCATTCTGGATTGCACGATCTTCTTTCAGCTAATAATGGTTGAAGAATATTCTCCATTGTGGTGGCATTGAAATCCCTTTCAGGACATGAGATTGTCCATTTTTACTTGTCACTCTTCAGTTTTTCTCATGCATCTCTTAAGTTAATGATGCACAAATCAGCACTTCTGCTTTTCTCAATGCTTATTAAAGTGACAAACAGTATTTATCTTCTGATCTCTTCTCTCTGTTGGTCACTGATGCATGAAACAGACGTTCACACAGTTCACGGGTGAGCAATATACAGCATTGAAATACAACAAAATTACTTTTGCATCAATCTAGCTTCTATTTATACTTGAAAGAGCCTTCCAGAAGCTTTGATACAGGCTGGGGAAAGCAAATGATCAGAAACTTGCATAGGCTTCAAACATAAATGTTGCATACTGTTTGTCGACTTAGGGCACCTCCCTCTTCTCTCTCCAACCAATCCTACACTGTGGCAATAACACATAGCTGGCCAATGCACAGGAAGCCAGCACAGGACATTGTGTTGAATACCTCTCTGTCTCCTGAAAGATGGGTTCTTGCTCTTCCTTCAAACCCCCCCCCGTTCTTTGCATAGCAAGAGCTTATCATTAATAAACATTTGAATACGATTTCCACATGTTGAAAACCTGTCTAATTTGAAACAATTCCTAGTAAATGTATTGTAACATAATGAGAACAGTAGTCAGTTTTACACAAGCATATTATATCGTGTTTCTAAATGAATATAGGAATTTTAAGTCTTCGTAGTATTTATTACATTTGATGTACAATTATAAATTGTACATCAAATGAAAGAGCAACTCAAATAGTTTTTCCTACATGCTCAATGTGAGCACCATTCGTCACACAACACACGTCTAGTCAACACGCGAGTTCTTCCCAAGTCTTGATCAGTGTGTCTTGAGTAATTGTTGCAACAGCTGCTTGGGTCCTTCACTTAAGTCGGTTAGGTCAATTGATAGCAGAGGCACATACGCATGATCCTTTATGATGCCCCAATGTAAGAGCTGCATGATGTCAGACCGGTTGAACGTGGAGGCCATGTAAAACAAGCTGTCATTGGCCTCCTTGATGACAATCCAGCAGTTGTGTACAATGTTGTTTAACCAATCACATACTGAGTGATGCCACTGAGGCATCGCACCATCTTGCTGCCAGATGAAGTTGTATAGTTCAGCTTCTTCCAATTGAGGAGTCCTATCTTTCCTTTGGGATATGGCACAAAAAATATTACATTTTGGGTGACCCCCAAATGTGCACATTATGGGTGTTCACATTTCCATTTAGGTGAAATGTCAATTCATTACTTAAGACAATGCAATTCAGAAAACCATTTTCATGCAGCAACATTTTGTTTGCATAGTTGGCACGTAAACCATAGTCTGTAGAGAGCTTTTGTAGCAGCTGCAAACGATACAGATATACCCAACAAAGCTGTTTTGAGTTGCTCTTTCATGTGATATATGGTTTATAATTGTAAGTTAAATGTAATAAATACTACAAAGTCTTAAAACTCTTGTATTCAGTTAGAAACACTCTGTATAATATGAATTTATCCTTGGTGGAGAAAGTTATGTGAATGCAGCACATCAGTTTATTTTAAAGATAAGGATTATGTGGTATGTACTGTTAATTGTTGCAGTATTCCATAAGTGTGGCTTCCAGCTCAGCAATTTGTTATTCCCAAAAATTTGGTATCAGTAGATTTATTTCATTTCATAAATCATTTTTGATGCTGTTCTTGAATTACTTCTGTTAGTGAGTGATATGCATACAGTGTGTTTTTTGCATTTAGTTTGAGTATATTAATAGACAGTCAACCCAGTGGCATTAAATTATCTGCATGATGCTGCAAGTCAGCATGAATGATGATTAAATTGGTCATGGTGGGTAGTTGGGATTAGAACCTTGTGGGATCCCACATATTAATTTCATGTCTGAGTTCAGTTATGTGGTTAAATTTATTTCCTCTATTCTGCTGATCAGGTAGAACTTGAACCACTACAGGCAAACCTCTCGTCTCAATTGCAAGATACTATGGTCTACCATGGGAGTTGGCAAATTATCTTTGACATTGTAGGAACATCACAGAACACAATCAGGCTTTCATATAATGCACAGTTTGAGGGAAGGGTTTTAAGAACCTGCAGTGGCAGTGTAGGGATTTCTCTAGCGCATGTTGGATCTAATAAATGGTGAATACATTTATGGCTTAAACATTATTTCTTATTCTACACTTTATCTGGAGTGTTACACTTTCACATATCTAAGGTTAACTCACAATTACTGATGTAGAACAGAGATTTTTATCTGTCAGTCTTGATCAGCTTTTAGATTTTGCAATCTTCAGTTAGGAAAAAAAATTGCTCACACATACATGCTGAGCTAAACATAGCACTAATATATCTGCAAATGGATGAAGAGATGAAAATGTTACCATATGAAGTTTTCTAAATAAATCTAAATCAGCCTTATTTTGTAATTGTGGTTTTACTGTATGAATGTCCAGAGCAAAAGGATTTGCATGAAGTTGAAAATCACAGTTCATTGCTTTGCAGTTATGAAACCATTTGCCTTTAAACTCGTTTTTCTAACTTTCCTAACATACTTGTGTATGTATGAAGGTTCCTTTGCATTTTAATGGTTTTGAAAGAGGCATGTCATATCAGTGCAGTGTACACTGCTGCTTGTTGACATTTGAATGTACATTGGTCGAAGGAGTGAGTGTTGAAGCACCCCGCTTAAGTTTTTTTTCTTCACTTCACTTTTCTCTTCTTCACACAGTGGGGTAATGAAACATGCAAAACATCCTCTTCTCTTTTCCCTTTAGCTCACATCAATGCCAAATACAAGACTACTACCATCTGTAACAGTTCCAAAGCACCATATGAAGCCAAAAAAATTGCTGCAGCAATGAATACATTCTTCTTTATATCTGTACTAGTTATCTGGAAGCTTGATACACTGCAGTCTGATGGTTTTGCCTAGTGCGCCTATCTATCTCGTTCCTTCTCTCCCTATAACAAGGCATGTGCTAGCTATCACTGAAGACACACCTGCAAAAGCATGGCTTTGTCAACTATTGTGAAAAGTGACTAGTCCAGTAGATTTTATTTCACTTCATTTGTTCTAAAACTGAATCACAGTTCACAATTAATGACCTTGCAACTCACAGGTGTTCTGTTGTATTGTAACCTTGAGATGGCTGTGGTAATACAAACTTCTCTCTCTCTTACTCTCTCCCACTTTTCAGTTTTTCACAACTGACATTTCAGTTTGGTAGCCGGCACTTGCCAAGGTAGTGGTATGAGGTAGCTGTCACATGATCCTTCTCTGAGATGCCACCGCCTCAAGTGTATAACATTTTTACCTCCAAGAGATTATTGTCGAGTCACTGAACATTCTGGTGCATTATATTAAGTTTATTTTTTTATCCCAAAGGTTAACACATTGATTACAGACATCATGCTGCAAACTATCAACTTAATTTTGCCAGTTTCATGCTGTAATTACTGCCTGCACTATGTATATTATCTTAAGACTTGACAAGCTACTGTGTGTAGGAACATCATCCTTCACTTTCCCTTACTGCTCTCCCCTCTCTAATGTCTATACAACATTACACAATTATTTACCAACTTGTAAGTGCATCAGTGTTTCACAACTCTGAGATCTTGGTTCTAGATCCATATATATATATACATCATCACTTTTCACACAGCCAATGGAGTTGAACAATTTCATCTTCACATCACTTCAGCATTGGGTGCAGCAGATCTAATTCTTGAGGACATGAGTTGCAACATGTACCTAAATGATTTCTTTGTTGTCCTTGGCTAAGTCCATTTTTTCATCATGTTTTTTATTCCCAAGAAGCAGTTACCCTTATACCCTTCTCCCACAAAAACTTGAGTATAGTCTCCTGGCACTGCTGCTCCTTCTTGTGTGGTTTACGTTCATTGCTAAGCTGTTTGTGATTGTTTTCTCTTCATGCAGCAATTCAGATTTGTTAATATTCATGAAATGAACACCATCACATTTTAATTGCAACAAATTATCACACTATCTGAGAATCTCCATCTTCCCTTAACCTAGTCATACACATTATCTTTGTCTTCAGGGTCTGAATGGAATTGAAGCTACCAAACTTAAGATTCAATCTCATTAATTTTTCATCCTTTCTAGGTCTGCTAATTCCTTAAATTCATGTTTTGAGCTTGAAGACATTCTTTTCAGGCACCTTGTGATCCACTTTGACCTCCCTATGCTTCCTCCAACAATCCAATGTCACATTTTTTGTTTAATGCTCTGCAACCTGCTATCGGTGATTACACACACTACACCACACCATTAACCCATTTGTATCACTTGACGACCAGGGCTCGGATGCGTCTTTTTGGCATATGAATTGTATGACAAGCTAAGCTTGCTATGCTGCATTGCTCCATATAATTCCACATAGTTTAGATTCCTTCTCATCGATGTCATTTGTATATGTCTGGAATGAAATGCCAACATGTAGTGTTTGTAATTCTAATCAGTATGACGTAACCACCTTTGTTTCAATCAAGGAAAAACAATTTTATGTGAGCATTATTCCACTCGCCTCAGTAGCCATCATGATGGTGAAAAAAATTTGTGCCAATGACGAGGAGGATTTGAGAAAACTTACACAAAGTGTATTAGAGAGTGAAAGTGGTGATTTGTCCGAATATGAAACATAGTCTGAAGAAGATTCTGCTGACAGTGATAATGAATCTAGTGCAGAAACAGCAAAGAAAATAATTATGAAGTCAATGATGATGTGTCAGGCCCTTTGAAATGCGTTTGCATTTCGACACAGAAAAACCAGTGTAACTGGCGTTGGACTAAAACAGACAACAAGCTCATTCTCTAACCTTTTACTGCAAATACTAGTATTTGTAAATACTGAATAAGCATGCACCACAGATGCCATCTGCACTTTCAATTTTTTTCAGTATACATGGAACCTTTGTTTGACAAAATATGTGACGACACGAATGCTTATGCAATGAGGTAGTTGAACAATCTGAACCAAAAGTGTTGAAAGACAAAAAATGAAATCAGGGCCTATATTGCTTTAGTTGTTTTCATGTCTTAAGTGCGAAAATCGCTATTCAATTGTATTGGAGAAGTACCCAATGCCTTGACACCCCAATTTTTCCTGAAGCAATGAGTAGGGAGAGATTCAAACTGATTTCTCATTTCTTTCATACACAACAGCATCATTAGAATAACAGTATTAGTGAGTTTTGTGCTTTTAATACTGTGCGCCCAAATTTTCAACCAAAAAATACTTAATGGCTGATTTTAGATGATGGTTTTAAGCACTAAGCCATTATCGCCCTCATAGCTAGCCAAATTAAATCTGATTTCTTGGTTAGTTGCCAAGGCATTTAAATATGACATGATCAGGTTAAGACTTGTCATTTTGAAAATTGATATTTTCTTTTCTTTGAAGTTCTAAGAATAGTATTTATTTTTATTTTCTGTGCTATTTACCTACTACAGTAAGTAAAGGAAGTATTGTGTTCCATCCAAAAATTTGAAATGAGGATTTCACGGAAATGCAAGTTTTGAGTTACCTCAATAAAAGATGGTACTTTTACAAAGAACAAAAAATTCTGTGTTCATGAAGAGCGTAGCTCAAAACATATCATTAAGTATCAAACGCTGTATTTAAGAGCAGTATCATCCAATGATGCGGCACAAAGGTTGGGGAGGGGGGAATTACCCTGTTGAGCTACAGTTTATTTTTGTTGTCCAAAATAGTTGTCATGATGTTAATCAAAACACAATATATTTAGTCTGTTTTCATAAAAAAATTAAATGTATATCTTGAATTTAATATTTTATTTACTTTTTTTTTAATTGTGGTATTCATGGTGGACGAAGTGGCATCTGGGCGGGTTTTCTCCAGGTTCTCCAGTTTCCCCCACCATTCATTCCACCAATCGCTCCATTATCACCCTTCCAATCATCCATTTTGCCTGCATTTCATATCATCCTCTTCCTCGCTATCATACCTGGTGCTTGGCTGACCATCTGCTTCCAGGTCTTCACTCTGGTTCAGAGGTCCCTCTGCTCCCTGACAGTCATCTGACCCTAGGGAGTGTAAGTCCTACATAAGGGGAGGGTAATCAGGGAAAGAAGTAGTATATCTTGAATTTTTTTGAGTCTTCTGTGAAGTCCTCTTCATTCTGAATGACTTAAGGCTAATTTTTAAACTGTGAGAGACATTCTGAATCTTACCAGACAAAGATATAGATCTTGCTAAAACACACATTTTATGTCAGATTAAATGTTTATGGCACTAACTTTTTCTGAGCTATTCTTTGTTAGTGGTTGAATTTTCAAATGCTTATACTTTTTTCAAGTGGTTAAGTTGCTGTTTGTTTTTCTTGCATGGTCACACAAAGGTCATAGAATTTCAAAGCCATCAATAACATAGGGATCCAGTTTTTAAAAATCTTGACTCACTTTAGCCCGCAGTATTCTTCCTATACCTACAACACAATGCATTAATGTGTAAGGACAGCTTAACAGGAAATAGAACTAAAAGATTTTATATGCATAGAAGACTTCCTTAGGCACAAGCAAGTCCTACATAAGGGGAGGGTAATCAGGTAAAGTATTTGTAGAAGACTGGGTAGAGAAAGTCAGTTAAATGTAGCACAATAAAGATAATGTTTTGTTTTAAAAAGGTTTAATGTTCAATTATTTTTAAGGAGCATTTTTTGTCCTTCTTTTCCTTTAAATTTATTAATGACTTCAGGTTTTCTGTTAGTTCACTAAAGTTGCATTTTTTTTTTCCCTCAAATAATATGCAATAGTATATCAGTTTTCCTTATACAGATATCCAGATGTCCCAAAAGAAGGGCATCAGAATATGTTAGACAAGACAGTGAACATGCTTTAGCCAATATTGCATGCATGTTTAATGTACAGATCTTCAGTTATATCTATAACAGTTCTCTGTTTGCTCACTTAAATATTGACATAATGTTAAACTGTTAACAAGATTTAAATCATGAGTATCATTGTTTTCTAGTAGGTAAAAAATACACAGTTATTGTATCATTGATCTCATTCCCTTTACTTCATTTTCAAATCTGAAACTGTATCTTACGAGTTCTACAGAGTACACTTGGGAAAATATTAGCCATATTCCTTATTTGATGCACTATAACTTTGTGAGTTTCCGTAAGTGTTCCTTGAACAGTAGAATCACAGGTAGTGAACATAGTGACAGCTACACCTCTTTGTATTATTGGTTGCATGTCTTGATCACTGAAAATATCTTAAATGGCAGAGTTGCTGATTGGCTCTGACCTTTTTGAACACTTCACTAATGCTTTTAAAAGAAGAAACATAAGGATAGAGTACTCATGTTATTAGTTTCAGAAGCAAGCAGAACTTAGATACTTTTGCATGTTAATAATGTAGTGTAGATTTTGGTTTGCACTTGTAGCTGTGACAGTGTATTGTGTGTTTATAGCAAGGGATAGAGGCTGAGCAGCATGCAGTTATCAGAGAAGTACTGAACACTCAAGGATGGGATTTGCAACAGCTAGCCATGTATCTATGGGTAAAGTATATTTCACATTGAATTGCATATTAGCTTAGTGTTTTATCATAGATGTAATTAATGACTAGATAGTTAAAGAAAATTATCGGTTTGTTTTGGAATTTGAAATATTACATGAATAGTTGGTTTATATTTGTTGTTTAGTTGGTGCTGTGGTACCTAGGATTAGTGTAATTAAATAGCAGGGGAAGCACTTCAGTTGTAGAAATGTCAGTTTTGTGTCATGAAAAGCTGACACTGTCACCACACTCGGGCCTTTTAATATTACTTACTTTTAGGATTGGCACCTGGGCTGCCTATAGATTAATACTTTCCAGGTGTGTATCTCCTTTTTAGCAAATAAACACTTATGGCTATAATTCTAAAGTGTTTGCCAATTATGTACAGGGTGGAAGTGAAATAATCTGTCAGACTCAACAAATTTTTCTTATTGTGAGTAACAAGAAAGTCTAATGCTGAAAAGCTTATAGTTTTCCAGAAAAAAATACATTTTATCCAAAAAATGTATCATCACCTGGCTGAATTATTGTTGATTAAAGGTACTTAATTCATCGCTATATTCATAGAAAATTGAATAAGTGACGTTTTCCTTTGGCATGTTTCAAGGATTAGCAACATTGCATCAGCTGTGTTTACTTTCTTTTGATATAGATATAGATCGCAGAGAATGTTTACTTAATCACATGCTTTTTTGTTGCTGCCAAAGCTGCAAAAGTGTTGAGCCTGTCTGCAAGAATCGAATACTTCATCTAAATTTTTATGTCAAATTAATCCCAATGTTACTGCATACTTGTTACTGCTAATAAATGTTAATGATTAAAAGTATGGCCATTTTTGTTTCTAAAGCTACCACATAAATAATGGTTAGTCCACGACTGGAATTCATCGGGCACAAACACCAGTGTCAAATTTTTTTTTACCTACATTTCATTAAATATTTTGGTATCTTTCACACATTCATGCAGAAATCTTATCAGAAACATTTGTGTTGCAAATTTCATTAACCCAGTTCTTTGGCGCTTGTAAGCTTCTTGTTAAATCTTGTTGGAGTAATTGTTGGCAAAAGTGCTTCCAAAAGCTTCTGCGTCATGTTATACAAATTCCGTCTTTTTAGACTGCTAATTAATGTATGTACAGTCGCCACAATTGAAACCTTTACATTGTTAATGCAAGGAAAATCTTTACGTAGACAATGTGTTCAGTTTGTTCTTCTCCCGCCACTATACAAAGGAGAGGGCAGAGCTGCAAATCACATGATCGAGTGCACAGCAGCAGCAGCTTGCTTCTATTAGCAGGCCAGGTCTCAGTCAGTCTCTGGTATTTGTACAGAATGTTCTATTTCCAGTTTGTTGTCATAAAATTTTTAACCTGAGTGCCATTTTTAAAGCTGTGTATTTCTGATTATAATAAAAATAATGGGATGCAAGAAGCTCACTTCTGAGGAGAAGACTCGTGCTTTAACTATTGTAAGTAAGTACTTCTGTAATTCGTGTAGCTGCTGATCTAAAGGTTTCAAGACAAGCTGTTTATGACCTATGGTAAAAGAAAGACTTCAATAAGAACTGATGACCTGCTAAAACGTGAAGTGATGGCTGATCCATGGGTTACAGCGGCAGGTTAAAGAAGGAACACTCAGACCTTCTCAACAATGTTAAGTTTTTTGAATTAACGTCCTCCAACAGTGTGTCATATCGGACGAATGAATGAAGTGAAATGGGTGAAATGATGCTCAAAGGAGCTCGAGGTCCATGGAGCTTTAAGTTACCCGACATTCGTCTTCTCAGGGTAGGGAAAACCTCGGAAAAAAACCTTACCTGGATAACTTACCCTAAGCGAGATTCGAACTCGCAACCTCTTGAACGTGAGGCAGACACGCTAACCATCATGCTACAGAGGCGGGCGTGTTCCAATAAGGACCATTCAGCATTGACTTCAAAAAGACTTAGGTTTACCAAGTCGGTGTGCAGCCAAGAAGCCTCTTCTGACTGAAGCTATGAAGAAGAAAAGGGTAAATTTTTGCAAGACGTATCAGCACTGGACATCAGAGGACTGGCGCAAAGTAATGTTTTCTGATGAAAGCATTTTCAAACTGGTCAGAGGAAAGTCCAAAATGGTGAGGGGGCCAAAAAATGTCATAGTATGATCCAAAAGTGTTAGAACAGCATTTGGTCACATTTTGGCAGATTCACCATTGTCACTACTTTGTGCATGATGGTGCCCTTGCACATAGGACAAAGATGGTTCAGAAGTTCCTAAAAGATAATAATATACCTGTACTTGAATGGCCTGGTAACTCCCCTGACCTAAATCCAATAGAAAATGCTTGGAATCAAATGAAAAATAAAATAGAAGAGCTGCAACCATCATAGTATTAAGGAGCTACAGGAAGTGTTGAAGTTGTGGGTGGAAATGGACAAAAATATTTTGAATATCCAGCAGACTCAATGCCTAGGAGACTTCAGAAAGTGATAAAAGTTAAGGGAAATATGACCAAGTACTAATTGTATGGAGAAGTTAAAAATAAAACCATGTAAACTCAGTGTTTGTTTTTATTACCTTGTAAAGACTTCCATTGCGGCAACTGTGTAGGTTTGCATGAAGCACAGTGGTCCCAAGAAAACAGGTATATTAAAAATAAGAGAATTGTACACTTCCTGGTTGGCCAAATCTATGAACAATTGCACATAAATTTTGTTTAAGCATATTGCCATGGACCATAAATTCACATTATAAATTGCACTTTCGTAAAGGCTTAGAATTACTAGCACCACACGGTTAAATTAAGTGCAGAATGTCGGTATTAATAACACAAGGTGTTTCATGCAAGAATGACATAACCTTTGGCATTCTCAATGCACATTTCTCACATAAATATCACAATGCAGGCAACCTCCATAGTCACATAACCATTAGGTGCCAACCTTGGCAGCAGTGCTTCATGCATATGTCTTGCAGACAATATTAAAACTGCATGTGTTCACTACGTGTCAGTTTTAGAAACAAATTACCCTTACAGTGTACTGTGAAAATTAGTATCTTGTGTGGTCCCTACCAGTCCGTAAATAAACTGCATAAAGGAACTCGCTTCTGCTCAGTATGCATGTGCTGTATGCTCAGAAAGTAGCTTTGAACTTCACTTGAAATAAAATAAACACAAGCTAATTTGTGCATTGCTGACTGATCAGAGCGTATTTAAAGTTTCTTTTTTATGTTTCTATCATATTTGTGACTTCTTAAAAGATGTAATACCGCAACTGATGTCACAGGTTAAAAACAATTTTGCGGGACGTAAAGTAAGGAAGAATCCAATTCCACATGAGGTCTTATCATGGCATAAGTCTCTCAAATATAACAGGCAGATATTCAGACATTTAAATATAACTATAATCGCTCCACCCTTAGATCCACACTTGATGTAAACGCCAACAACTAACTCGCGGTACGCCGAAACCAAAGTCACCATAAAATATAGTACCTTAAATATCGGCGATTATCTGAGTTTTCAAGATGTATGATAACCCTGGCAAAGACCACTTCAATGTAACGTGATAGCAGTGTTTTTCCTAAAATGCCTGCGTAAATATCATTCTGTTGCAACATAAATACGAGGTAGGAGTCCACGTGCTGTTTGTTTATGTTAGTCGCAGGTGATATGAACATCAGGTTAGCGCGGAAGGAAACAAGGTGCAGATCTAAGGCTGGATGGAGTATAATAAAATCTTTGTAATTACACAAAAATTTAAGATTCAAGGTAATGTTTTCATACGGGACAGTCAACAATAACCTCAGTTCCTCACATAATTTTCTGGTGTCTGGCATAACTGTGACAAAACATATGAATTCAATACATGGCCAGCGTTATTTAAATGAACTTTATACAGCCTTAGAATGGTTCTTTGAGCCACGAGTAGAAACAGATTACTCAGTCAACAAGTTGTGCCACATTGCTACACATGCTCACCTTTAAATGTGATTGTCTAGTTACAATGCATGTAATTAAAAATGATTATTAACATTTTTTTATTAATTTACATTCACTCTCTCACCACCTTCAGTCTGACGGACTATTTCACTTCCACCCTGTATGTATAATTGAGTGTTATGTGTTTGGGTTTTACTTTCTCTATCACATTTCTAGTAGGTAGACAAGATATTTGCATTCCATCCAAATATTAAAGCATTTTTAGAAAAGGATCTGGGTGTGTCTGTGAACCGCTTATTCCAAAATCAAAATGTCCAATAAATACCAAACTTGCTGTGTAGACTCATCACCTTTCAAAGATACAACATAATTTTCAAGCAAATCACATCAGCTCAAACTACCCTTTCCATAAAAGATTTTTTGAAATCTTTCATTTTCTCGAAACTGGCGTTCACAGTTTTGATTAAAATGCTTATATATAAGACATTTACATGACAAAATGCATATCTTGAATTTTCGGGAATAGTCTGTGAGGTCCTCTTCATTCAGAAGAAACTTAGTTTCACTAGTAAATTGTAAGAGGTAGACAAAAGCATACTGCACAAGAAATGTAGATATCTGTGAATCTTTTTATATCACCAGCCATTTTTAAGATATTTGTTCCTATTGGTTTGAATTTTCAACTTTGTCATCTTTTTAATCCTTCAGTGTGCTGCTTTGCGGATACGCAAAGTACAAATTAAGAGGCTGCATGTGTTTTGCCTTTCTGCATCCTTGGCGCTTGTTGCCATCTGCTGCTGTCGTAGAAAGGCACAGATGAAACCAAACAACATTTTTAAAACTACTTTTAAAGATTTTTACTTACCAACTGTATGAAAGCAGATGCTGAAACTGGCCACCATCATCTGTACACCCCTTTAAGAAACTATCCATCACCCGCTGTAGTGCATGTTGAGAAATGCTGGCAATTTCCTGGTGGATATTTAATTTTAATTCTGCCAGGTTGTGTGTGTTTGTTTTGTACATTTTATATTCTAAGTAGATAGAAATCACAGAAGGTTAGGTCAGGGGACTGAAAGGTTACAAATCTCTACTAATAATTCTATCCTGAAACACTTTCAAATGCTCTCATCGAAAGATTGGCTGTATGAGCTGTTGCAGAGTTTTATTGAAAAAAGCAAAATCACATTCCCTGTCTGTCAATTCTCTAAATAGAGGGAGAAATTTGGATTTACATATGTATGGGTGTCAACTGTTGACTCAAAAAAATAATTGGCCCCATAACTCAGAGCGTAATATTGTTCATGAAGTACCCCATCATGTGCGAAAAGATTGGTGTATGGTGTACCATTAGCGGAGAGAGATTTCTTAGATCTCCAATAAGCGATGGTGGCCGCTTTCAGCGTCTGCTTTAAGAGCCTTTAAAACTAGTTTTAAAAATATTGTATGGTTTCATCCACGCCTTCATATGATAGTAGCAGACGGCAACAAAAACTAAGGATGTGGACAGGCAAAACACACATAGCTGGTTCATAAGTTTTTGTTCTCATCATATGTACACCTTTGGGATTCCAAGTCAGAAGAAGAATCTGTCAATGAAACCTAACGTAAGATACATATGTTATGCATTAACATTTAACAAAAGAATGTGCTACACTATAAGAGAGCGTAGGCTTTCACGGCCGGAGTCAATGTTACTAGAAGATATTTCCGGGCTCTTATGCCGTGGTCTGCTGGAGTTAGAACTGCCAGACGTTTCGTCCACAACTGCGGTAGACATCTTCAGTGGCGCGGACGTAGTCTCCTCGGAGAAATAAGCGTAGCGTCTCTGAGGAGACTACGTCCGTGCCACTGAAGATGTCTACCGCAGTTGTGGACGAAACGTCTGGCAGTTCTAACTCCAGCAGACCACGGCATAACAGCCCGGAAATATCTTCTAGTAACAATGTGCTACACTGTTTGCACCAAACTGCGACTTGCTTATGATCATTCACTTTCCCCTTACTTACAATTGCCTTCATTTGTGCCAGAGACTAGAGCATTCATGAACATTTGTCAGCATTCTACTACATGGTACTTTTTACTGCCTTGATCGTGTACATAGTAGGTAGATAGGTAGTGTATAGCACTCAAAAAATGTGATACCAAGATTTTAGTGGAAACACTCATTTTGAGTTCTCCTGAATTAAAAAAAGAAAAATGTCCGAGTGTCTTTGAACACTCCCCTTGTGCCTAAAAGAAAATTGGCAATAAGATAATTTCCACATATCTTTATCATGATTAACATGCAGAAGAATAGGTGTTTGTAACAATAGTTTGTACAAGAGTAGAGAAAGTCATGTGAGTATACATCAGATTTTTAGAATTAAATTATGAATGAAATATTTGCTCTCTTTCATTTTGAATTAGGAACTGGTGGGAAACATTCAACCATTTTGCATATTGATAATTTTGAGAAAAGCAAAACATTTGACAGGATGCTGAATTCCAGCTTTATCACTTGAGTGTTTGAGGAAGACCCATACAAGAAGTGTTATAAAAGTTCTTGAGTTGACCAAGAAAACACATAGTTTAGGAGAACTGACCCATTTCTGACCACTTTGTGAACCAAAGTGTTAAGGCCTGCAACTTGTCAGTTGTACTCTCAGTAAAATAAGATTTGTCTAACTGCAGTATAAGTGCCTGTCACAGCTTTAACCTCATCATATGATGTGAATCTTTGTCCACTCAGTCATTTCTTCAGGTTTGTGAGCAAAACCTTGCTGGGAGCCAAATTGAGTGAATATGGCAGATGTGGAAGTACTGGTAAACAAGGTCATTCGTTTCACAGCAGCAATCCCAGATGTGTGAAAGAGCATTATTGGACAAAAGAGAGCTTTAGTTTTTACAAGGGGTGTATAGCCTGAATAGTATCCTTCAATTAGTGGTCCAGTAACAAAGTGCAATACTATCAGTGATGGTTCTGCTCTTCTGGAGGTAATCTGTGAACACCACACCATGAGAATCCCAGTAAACTGCAGCCATGACTTGTCCTGCAGATGGAACCCACTCCCTGCCTCCCACTATTTGGACTGCTCCTTCATCTTGGGCATATGTTGATGAAGTCATGCTTCAACTTCTGAAGAAACTTTGGAGAAACTCGCTGAAATTGCACATAAACAAGTCTAAACACTCTTGAAAAGTGGTCATTTGAATGCGTTTTTGATCGATTGTTAACAAACATGTCACCCAATGTATAGAAAACTTTCTCATTCACAAAACTTGATGTACATATGTGGACAGGATCTGTTGAGGCCTTACAATATCTCCCAACTTGGGTGTATCTTCAATCAGCGATCATTAAGTACAGCATTGTGAATTATTGTCACAATTTGTGAGATGCAGTGGTTTTGGGGCACCCATGAGTACATTATCATGAATAGATGTACAAACATGCTTAATGATGGTAGCCCATCTTTTAGCTTTCAGAAACAAAGGAGAAGAATCCTTTAATGTCAAATCTTAACTCCTTTTATGTTGTTTTTTTTTTTGGGAGGGGGGTGATAAATCATTCAAAATGAAGTGCTTTATCCTACCTTGTATTTCAGTTTAGTACAGTTTATAGAAAATATTAACGCTAGTTTGTTAGTTGTCATGAACAAATGAGTACGCTGCTGAAAGTTCATAGTGCACCATATAAAGGAAGATATTTCAGTAATTTTGCTATCTTCACATCATCTGTGAGTCAAGATGAGAATTAAGAGTGTCCCTTATAGGTTTAGAAAATGCTGTTTCAAGGTAATTTGAATGGAAATTTAACGGTTTAATGTTGAGTGATGTTGGCTCATACTTAATTTCAGTGATAATTAATACTTGCTTAAATATAAATCAGGGGAGTAATCAGTGACTGCATTTTTGTAGTCTCTTCATAGACCATGTTTTTCAGTTATGTGACCAGAGAGGATAACAAAACTTGCCCAGAAGGAATTTTTTAAATGTGTAATAAAAATATTAAGCATTTTAATGAAATGACTATAGCATTCTAATCTAGTAAAGTATCTCAGTGATTTGAATAAAACATAATGTCCTATTTGATCAGTTACACTTTGCTTGAAGAGTATTATAGTAATTTCTTTATATCAGTCTATAGTGCATTTGTGCTTCTCTCTTATATGTATTTATTGCTCTTATGGTTTTCAGAAAATGGAGCGAAGAGAGAAAATAGAACAAATAGTTCGTGAACGTGAGCGGCATAGAATGGAAGTTTACCAACGTAAATGGTCAAGGCGTGAAGAAGCTGACTTCTATCGCACTGTATCAACTTTTGGTGTTGAATTTGACAGGTAAAGGTAATTTAGTTCAGTTAATTTGAATCATCGTTTCTTTCTCCAGCAGTACAGTAACAGTAGAGAAAGTAAATCTAAATTCTGTTGCTTCACTGTTAATAGCTTCAATGTTCCATAATTTAAATAGAGAAAGTATTGCATTCTACACAAAAATTTGATTCATAGATTTTACTGGAAATATACATTTTGAGGCCCCTAAATAAAAAAGAAAAAAACTTTTTTAGAAGAATGTGTATGTCCATGAATGTGTCTGAAAAGCATAACTCAGAAATGATAAGCTAGAACCATACTTTGTATTTGAGTTGTTTCTTCCAAAGATAAGATACTAAGATTTTTACGAAAATTCCCAAACTACCCTTTAGATAAATATTTCAGAAGTTTTGATTTTGCCAAAAATATACCATATATAATACCATATATTAACCCAGTTCTGCCTGAATTAATTGTTACCTTTGAAGTTCATAGATTACATATTCGTAATGGAAGCATCAGATACTGACCTTTTCCTGCTTGCTACTGGGAGAAACCTCCCTAACTAATGTAATATAATAGAGCAGTCTTATGCAAGAGACGTACAATTGGCATTCCAAACGTATGCATTATTGCCCACAAGGGAAAACAATGACAGATTGTTGCATGACATACATGTTATGCTAGGCAGAAATGGGTTAAAGATATTTATATAACAAATAAGATTTATATGCTGAATTTTCCTGGAATAGCTCGTAAAGTCCTCTTCATTGAGCACGGAATTTGTTCCATCTTATATAACTGGTAAATGTTAAATGATTGACAAAAACTACACAAAAAATATACATCTCTTTCAATCACACAGTATATCTTAAATCACTTTTTTGTGACATAAGCCATTTCTGAGACATTAATTATTAATGCTTTGATTCCTTAATCCTGCGGCAGTCGTGCTGAAGATAGTTACATCAGCAGGCGCATGCAACATTTAGTGTCACCTAACTTTAAATGCCATTTCACAGGCAAATTTTCTTGTTTTCTGGTAGAATTAATATTGAAGTCAAACAATAGTTGATATTAATACTAGTATTTAATATAGTATGCATATAAATACATAAGCTGGAATAATTTAAAATTCATGACATTTATTTAAGCCTGGCAGGCTTATTAGGCATGTACTGAACAAAATCGCTATGTCCACAAAATAGAACAAGCATTTTGTATATAGTTGTGAACTCCCCTGGACTGTAGTTGTGTCTGCAGTTATTAAATAATGCATGATGGAGATCATGGATGGTGACAGGTCTATCAATTAGTATCGTCAAACCTCAGTGACTGGAACATGAATAGAAAGTGCTTGTAGGTAAATACTGTCTTTAGAATAGTCATTCCTGTTCCATTTGATGTCCACAGCTCTAATAACTTTGTGTATCCTTTTTTTAAGCAATGAGATAGAGCGCTCCTAATAGAGCCATTATAGCAGAAGCAGTAGCAATCTGCAATCTCTATCACTTGTATAAGATCTCTTGTTATTTATGTATCTGTTCATGTTTGCAGAAAGAGCATCGGTTATCTCAGGATCAAAAAATTTGAGAAAACCTCCAGTTTTAGTTTTAGTTTCTCTAGTACTCTGCTTCAGGTCAGGCAGAGCCTTGAATATATTCTTACATTTTGTTTCCCTGGGACTACTAATGAATGATGCATCCGTCGAGTTCCCTGGTCCTTACCAATATAAGAGTGGCAGTTATCTCTTGGTGTTTCTTTCACTTCATTCTTGTCACCACATGATTGCTCATCATGATTATTTCTGCTTCATTGCTGTCAAAGAAATTAGCATAATCCTCTCTGACAGATGATTCCAGAAGATGCTCATTTCTTCTGGCGTCAATCTCTTTCTGTGAATCTGGAAGACAATTAGGAAAATTGCAATACCAAAGTAATGTTCATAACTAAATAATGAGTGATACGTTTTTTTTGCTATATAAAGCTTTGGGGGCCACACTGTTGTCATGTGGTTATATCATTTGCTTTTCACCAAAGTGGCTCAGGTTCGATTACAGGCAACTGTATATGGGATTTGTGGTGGACAAAGTGACACTGGGGCGGGTTTCCTCCGGGTTCTCCGGTTTCCCCCACCATCTCATTCCACCAGTGTTCCATCTTTGTTCCATGTGTCATCAGTGTCACTGCATGCGGTGATGTATATAGTAAAAGCGGGTGTTAAACACTACAAAAAAAAAATAAAGCTTCAGGTGTTTAAATCAGTAATGTGGTACGCAGTTCCACCTTGTGTAGTTGTCCACTTTACTTATCAGTCACAGCTGTTATGATGGGTATAATAGTGACAATAGTGGCATTCAGTGCCTCAATAAGCCATCGAACCATATGTAGCAAATTATGGTGTGCTTGGCATCCTAACTTAATTATTGAAAGAAAACTAAATTGGTGGCGCTGTATACTGCCACATGACTGTCGCAGGGTTAATCATGTGAACTTTATAAGAATAAAATTCATAGAGTTTTAAGACCAATGAGTAGTGTCCAATTCTTAAGTATTTGACTACCTCTATTCGTTTTGTACTTGTAACAAAGTGTGTAATGTATCTGCTCCTGGAAAGATTGATTAAAATGAGGTGAATAGAAAAATAGTCTTTTGTAAGAATAATTTGTATACCTACTAATAAGCAGTGGAGTGTAAAGAATGTATATGAATGTAATATGAGATATTTAGAAATAATTTCTTTTGTTTTGCTTAAAATCAAAGCTCTTCCAAATAATTTGAATTTGTTATTTTTCAGAAAGAGAAATCGATATGATTGGAATAAGTTCCGATCTATTTCTCGCTTGGATAAGAAGTTTGATGATACCATGACAGAGTACTACAAGGCTTTCTGTGCAATGTGTAAGAGAGTATGTGGTCTAAAATTAACTGAAGAGGAAGGTATGTTTTCATACCTAACACATTTCTATTTTAATTTAAATTTCAGTACAGTGATAATTTACAATTTCATAAGTAAAACAACCATTATTAATTAGTGTCTAATACAGAATGGGACTCTGAGAACCACAGTAGTTAATGAGCTTCCATAAATAAAACTCAATTTCTGTTTTGCTCGCCATGATAGCCTATTCACTGGAAGGTCATAACACAAGTCCATGTGCTTCCTGCCAGTCTTCAATTTGTGTTCTTTCTCATAGGAAGCTTGTTGACTATCTTGTGGGAAGAACAGTTTCCATTTAACAAAAAGAAGGGACTCTGCTGTGTCTTGTAGCTTGGAAGTTTCTGAATTTGATGGGGAAATGGAACATAGTGTTTTTATACAAGTTTGTTTGGTCATAATGACAGCTTGTCCCCATTGCCTACCTGTATTGCATGGTGCAGGTAGACTGCTGCAGGGTGTGACATTAGATATTTGTAGAGAATACTCAACCCACTGTACTGATAGTGCATCCCTCAATTTGCACAAGAGGACATTTCCATGTTTACTCTTGAAGTCTATATGTTCTGCACCCCTTGAGAAATTGTGCTGTCCCAGTGTGGTAATTCTAGACGTTCTTGCAGAGCCAGGACAATGATCTTATGAAACTTTGTGAGAAAGCATACAAATATTTTTATAGCATTTTATTTTTTTACAGTACTGCTGTGTACGATGCGTTGAAAAACAAATTTGAAATTTAAACATCTTGCTCTCAAAACTCATTTTATGATGCTCAACATTCTCGTTACACAATTGTTAATCTTTTAAGGAACTTTCAGCAGTTCTAATGTCATTTTTATATAGATCTTTTAACCTCAGAGGTTTTCATATAAGAATATTTCATCTGTGCAGCAATTTATTGAAATTGAGTAAACTGTCATCTCCCAAATGAGGTTTCATTGAAAGTTTCTTAACATTTATAATTTTAAACTCCAGTTAAAATGCAGGGTTTTTCAGTTGAACATATTGGTTTGAAAGATATTTGCTAATGCGTCTTAAATTAGTTAATTGTTTTTTCAGGTAAATATGTATAGTAAATGAGCCTGTTCATCTCTAGGTTTAATTTTAATCACCTACTCTTTGTTGTAGAGTGTATGGACTTTCCCGTAGAACCACTGAGCGAGGATAAGGCAAGGAAAACACTTGAGCGCCTTGAATTGCTGAGTAAAATTCGTGAAGAAGTTTTACCTCATCCACAGTTGGAAGAAAGACTAAAGTTATGTCAGCAGTCAGCAGATTTACCAGAGTGGTGGCAGCCTGGTAAACATGACAGGGACCTGCTTATTGGTGCAGCAAAGTAAGTCAAAGTGTTATATAATATAGGCATTGTGTGTTCATTGACCCTGAAGACTCTCGTATTGCACCTACCACTTTCTATTTTCCTTTCCCCTCTTTTCAATTTCTTCCTACAAACAGTAGCACTGAAAGATTACAAAATGCAGAATCTTGATATCCATGCATACTTCAACTACTGCTGCCTACTGGTTATTTTCAAACGGCCATGCACTATCAAATAGGAACTGGCAGGCAGAGAGGGAAGTTGTATAGTCTATAAATACACTCAAAGAGGCTATTTACTTATCAATAGGCTTAGTAATCCAGCTGCATTAAAGAGGAATCAAGTTACCTGTGTTCGTAGTGCATGCAACTGCACAGTGTGGGGAACCAGTTCTCTCTGCCTGCTATACAGGCAAACGAGCACAACGTCATTCTTTTGGTAGCTCACTTACTGTGCGTTTTCAGACCAGACCAGACTAGACTGCTCTGCAGCAGCACCACACCAGGCAGAGTTACACATAAAGGGCCGACAAGTCATGGATATGGGATGCTAACTACTGTACTAAATTACATTAGGCTTACCTGTACCATCACAGATGTTGAAATTGATAACCTTCAAACCAAACACATTCCCTATATGTCCGAAAACAATTCTGGTTTACTTGCAAAACTTCATGTTGGCTCACTGCCTGTATCTCTCATGATATTGTTCAATTCTTGTAACGTGAACGTATTTGTGCGTGTACTTCATTCTTTAACATTCCTCCTAAATAAAAATTGCATGAGATAGGTCAGGGGAACAAGATGACCACAATCCTTGACTAATTATTTGGTCATCATACATACTTCGCAATTCATGCACAGACCTACCAGCAGTGTGTGCTGTACCTGAATCCTGCTGAAACTAGTCACACAATATTTTACTTATTGATAGTTGCTGGAAAAAAAATATTAAAAATAGAATTTGCGTAAAAGTATGAATTAACTGTTGTGTTATAAATATGAGATTGATAACTCTACGTGTGGTGAGGAACTTCATGAATAATATGGTGGTTTTTGGTAGTTCAGTATTAATTGTTCCGAGTAGAAATGCAGCCTTGAAGATAAAATCATTCTTCATCAGTGAAGAACATTAAAGATGGGTCCACGTTGTCATTATCAATGGACTGCTAAAACCAATTGCAATAATTAACCCTACTTACAGGATCTTGTGGTTATAAAGCAGGAACTTTAAGTTTCAGAAGTTTCGCCGCCACGAAAGCTGATGTCTTGGAAATGTCAATTACTTGTGCTAAATGTCTTAGTGATTTTTATTTATGGGGAACGTTGAAGAATAAAGTAAGCATCAAATCTACACACATTACCAGAATTGTTCTATATCATTAGAGAAATACAGGCAATCAGTCAACATGAACTTTTGCGAGTAAACCAGAATTATTTTCGGAGATATAGGGAATGTGTTCACATTGAAGGTCATCAGTTTCAACATGTGTTGTGATTCAGGTAAGTCTAATGCAGGTTAGTACAGTAGTTAGTGTTCCATTGCCGTGACTTGCTGGTCCTTTATGCGTAACTCTAGTGGGGACGTGGAGGTCCTCACCCAGTCCAGTTGGTCTGAGAACGCACAGTACCAAGCTTACTTATCAACATTCAGAAATTTTTCTTGTAAATAGTTTGAGAGGTAGAATCTGAACTGAAAAATTAAATGCCAGAGCTGGAATTTGAACCCCAGACCCTTACCAAGTGGGTGCTCTAACCATTGAGCTACTGCAACAACCTCTCAAAATGACATTGAATTCTGGCAGGTTGTCACAGTAGCTTAATGGTTACAGCACCCACCTGGTAAGCAGAGTGTCTGTGGTTCAAATTCCAGTTGTGGCATTGAATTTTTCAGTTCCGATTCTACCTCTCAAACATTGCCCACACATGGTTTGTGTGTTTAAAAACACCAACAGCAAGTTTTTTTTGGCATGAATAAGTAATAATTACCATCTTGTAAATAGTGTCAGAAGATGGCCTCCATTTAAATTGATGCAATTTTGTAAATGCATCTGGACATCTGCCTGTGTAGGACATTGTGAATAGATGCAGCTTCGTCAACGATGGCTTGTTTAAGTTCTTGAATGTTCCAAATATGATTCTTGAACACCGGTCATTCAAAAATCCTCATGGAATGGCCAAGAAATGTTTCCAAAATGAGAGATGACTCTTCCAAACAATCCATGAACAATGGTTATGCTCTCTCATGTAATGTGAGCTGTTGCTCCATGTTGAAAATGTTGTTAGCTAATGCTGGATTTCTGACAATGAAGTCATTAATCCTCTTGCTCTCCAATATTTTTCACTGATGGATGGGGCACTAGAAGTGGCCGGGCATATTTGAAGGTGGTCTCAATCCATTTCCTCTTGCATATCACATAGAGGACAGAGTGGTGAAGAATATATCCAATTCTGTTTAAATGTTTTGCCAGACAATCATGTCCTGTAATCAACCTGAAGGTTGCAACTGCCATTTTTCGAGGATACTCAGGAATTACTGTTTGAATGTTTGATAGTTCCCATCTTTTATTTTTTGATTTTTCATAGTAATATTTTGCAATAAGTTTTTTGAATTCAGAGTTGACTAATCTTTCAGCTGCATAAAATGGTAGATTAACTATAGATTTCTGTACACTGCTGGTAGCCTTTTTTGCAAGAAAATCAGCTTTCTCATTACCACTAAGTCCACAGTGAGCTGGTATCCATTGGAAGACTAGGTGTTTTTGAAGTGCTGTTAGATGGGTAAGGATTTTCCAACATTCTATAATTGTTTGGTTTTTTGGTGACAACTTGGAAGTAATTGCTATAATTGCTGCCCTGGAATCTGAGAGAATAACTGCTTGCTATAATACTGTAGCATTGCTCTGTTGTTAACAAGAGCAATGACTGAAAGTATGCAAAGTAACATCCTTTAATACTCTGAGAGATTTACTCAGGGGTCTCCGTCTAGGGGATATGTGAATGGCAACCACAAGGTACCCAAGCTGAGCAGAACATTACTTCCACTTACTGGTGTCTAGGGGATATGTGAATGGCAACCACAAGGTACCCAAGCTGAGCAGAACATTACTTCCACTTACTGGTGTTTTGCTCCTCACTGTAACTTTTCTGACCTTACCTTGGTCATCTCTTGTTGTCTTCCGACCCCGATGCTATTAGGGTTCCTGAGGGCTAGGGAGTCTTTATTTTTCCAACCTCTCCATTTCTCTAATTTCTCTGTAAAACCTTAACCCCTAACATGCTGACCTGTCATGGCATGTAATACGTCCTCTGATTGGTAATCAGAGGATAAGGTCGGTGAATTTATTTTGATAATTCTCCGGTCAGGTCGGTGAGACCCGTAAATCGACAGGTGTGGTCCTCCAGACATTCTGGGGGTTGTGAGAGAGCGATGTGACTGCCAAAACATAAAAATATGGTGCTCTCTAAAAATCGGTTACTATTACTGCTATTGCTCTGTTCAATATCATGTTGAAAATAAAGCCTCTTTAGTTCAATGCTAAGTTGTTGGAAAGAAGGTTTAATAAAGTTTTGCACAGTGACATAAGATTGTGGTAGAAAGACATGCTGAGTGACCGGCATCCATGCTTTGCTGATTTAAAGGCCTTCATCTGTGTTAAAGTTGTTTCTTTTAGCTTTAATGTATATAGAAAGAATATGCAGGCTTATTGTGGGATCCTGACAGGGAAAATTGATGAACTATGATAAACACACAAAAACTCTGGTCAATACCCCGACTAAAATAACAGTTTAATTTAAAAGGTGAGTCAATAACACTAAACAACACTTACATAATAATTTTCTGGAACACGTTTCGGAGGTTAACTTTCCTCCATTATCAATCTGTTGATAATTAAATTAAATTGATAAACTTCTATGAAAAGAAGATAAAATAACAGTTCTTACCTTCTGCCAAAGATGATTTGGGTCTATATTCACCAGGGATTTATGAAATCCCATGCAACAAACTTCATATATAGGACAGATAGGCAGAACTGTAGACCACGTCAAAGAACGTCAATGGTTCATTATATCGCTCTCAAAAGTTAAAGGCATGTGAACACTGGCCAATGCTCAAGCGGAGTGCTGTTGCCAAGCGTAGTGCGTGTACCGGCAGACGTTCTGTACATAAGAGCGCATGAGATGCATGTACCACATTTGGCAGCGCTGGTAGGAGGGGCAAGCTTAGGATTCGCTGGAGTCTGCAGTATGGCCCGCCCCCATATGCCTTTAACTTTTGCGAAGGTTACGGAGTAGGTTATCCTGAAATATTTGCAGTGGCTGAACACACACATAATACTGACCACAAAATCAGCTTTGTCTCTACAAAAATGCTAGAAAAGTCCTGTAACTACTATGACAGGTTGCTTAAAGCAGCTCTGTAGATTAGAGCTAATAGAAACAACTTGAACAGGCCTTCAAACAAAACGATGGACATCAGTCATTCAGTATGTCCTTCCACCACAGCACAAGGAAGCCCCAGCAGTCACCTGATTGGTTCTTGGCCTACTCCATGGCATTTGTCTCCATTAGCTGCTGCTCGACCAGTGGAAGAGTAGTTTGTTCATGAGCTCATGGTCCATGGGAAGAATGCAGCAAGGCAGTTCATCAGTAAACAATTCTTATCTCAAGCAGCAGTCCTGCTTCTAATCGCACTTGCGATAATGTTGCTAGCCTTGGAATGTGTATACCTGCTAGATCAAAGCAAAGAAGTCATTCAAAGTAACAGAACTTAAATGTTATTTTTAGTTCATGTAGTGCAATTTTCAAAAACCCTGCCAGCCTCTTTCGATTACAACTAACATACCCTCAAGCGTTATATTGTGCCATTCCTGTAAGGAAAAGTCAGCTGTTACATTTCTTTAACTATTCGTTTTACCCTGGCCTGAGCTAGTTCTATGGGATTGAGATCACACATGTATGGGGACAAGCAAACGACAGTGTGGCTCAATAAAACCAAAAAGGCGTCTGCTATAGAAACCTCTTTAAGTTCGATTGTTTCTATCATCCTGTAAAAATTGTTTCACATAAGGCACTGTCACTCTGAACTCCTTTGTTCTACAATCACAATATCGTAGCAGATTTCACAACACTCCTATACGGGATTTATCTATTTCTACACTCCTCTTTTCATTACTTCTTAGATAACGTTAGTGACTCGTCCTGAAATTAAGAGATATTAGCGAGCAAATATAGCAGGAATCACATTAGAGGTAAGTTGGCAACCTAACCAGCAGCAGCCTTATCTACGATGTTTACAAAATTCAGGTTACACTAACGTGGAATGCCTCTCCTCTTCCCTTCAGTCCCCAAGACCTCAAGCTGGTGAACAGACTAGTGGATAGGTATAAATATTGCGACATGGGTAGTGTAGCTTTAGTTCCTCTCAGGATGGCAGTAGAGCTCGTTGCTGAAAGCTTGGGCAGTTTCCCAAACCTGGCTGTAAGCTCAAGAAACTATCATCAGTAATCAATGTCAGGAAAGTTTCAAATCATTAACATACAAGAAATGAAAATGAAATATCTCTGGTATAAGCACTCTTTCTCTAACATTGGACATTATTTTGTCATTTCTTTACCCTTTGCATCTTTATTTAGCATTTTTCTTGCTATCTTATAATTTCCTTACCCTTTTGCATCTTTATTTAGCATTTTTCTTGCATTTAGATTTAAGATATAGTGACAAATTGACTTAATTGTTCTATTGTATTACTTTTTTATTTCCTTTTGTACATCAAAACTGACCTCAAATGACACCAAAGTAAGTTATTTTTCATTGCATTACACACAGACTAACAAGAACTTACTAAATCCTTGGCAACATGTCAGCCATAGAACATTCACCTAACGAATGCTCTGTTTCCAGCTGTGTTATTCGGCACTTAGTGTTGCATGGGTGTACATTGCCAATGTGACTGTATCGTTTTTTTTGTTTTTGACATTTTATGCAAGGATAACTTTTAAAACATGAAATTTTAGTATTTAACCAAGAAGTAAGAGTAGTTCAGCTTTACTCTCATTCTTGGAAAGAAATACCATTATATTTAATATTTCTGTTGTCAGAAGAGCAGATATCCTGATAGTTATGAATTCATGCCCTAAACTATGGATAAGATAGGTTAGTTTTCCATGTTGTTAATTGCATACTGCTGTGTTGCTATTGTCATAGGCGTGTAATGTTTTCTTTATTGCCAATAATTAATTTTGTATAATCTCAGAACTAGGATTTTGTTATACAAGAATTTTTACACTTGTCAGATTATTCAAACAAAAGCATGGAGCAAATATATTTTAATTACTTTTCTCAATTATCTTATTAATCATATACCTATTTTTTCTACTTGTATAGCATAATGTGTAAATTAATTTGTAGCTGTGTATACACTTTTTGTAATAAATCAATCTTATTTTAGGTCATTTTTTAAAAATGTTGGTAATTTTATAGGTCATTATCCAAACATTTTTAGATGAAAATTCAAGCCCTACTCATAACTATAGATATAAAAGGGTTCAAACTTCTTGTAGCACAGGAGTTTGTAAGAGTTCAAAGACTTTGTTCTAGATGTGACAGGATTAAGGGAATTAATGAGAAAGCTGAACATTTTTGTACTGTAACTTTTAACATTTGGTCTGTTTTTTCACTCGGCAGGCATGGTTTGGGACGAATGGATTTCTTCGTTCTTAATGATCCAGAGTTGTCATTTATAGATATTCTTCGTAGACATCTTATGATGGATCACTCTGGAACTGCTCATAAAGAACCTGTAAAAGTTGAAAGCCAAGTTAAGTTTGAACGTCCTGAAGATATACTGAGAACTGATAAGAACGAAATAATTGTAAAATTGGAGAAAGGAGAAGGAACCTTAAAAATTGAAAAAATATTGAAGAAAGAAACCAAAAGTAGTGAAGATGCTAGTTTTATAAAAGCAGAAAAAGAACAAAAAGAAGAGAAGAGTGAAGTTGAGCTTACTCTAGTCAAGAGTAGTATTAAAGAAGAAAATGATACAGAAGTGAAACTGGAACATGATAACACCACACCTCTTAAGACAGATGTAGATGTAAAGGAAGAATGTGTAGTTAAGGAGGAAGAGGTAGAAAGTCAGATTCAGAGTGAAAATGACAACAGTAAAGTTAATGCATTGGACAATCAGTTACCTGCAGAAAGTACCAAAGAAATTAAAGTAACTGAAACAGAAGATGATATACCAGTGGTGAAGACAGAGGATACAGATACATTAAAACAGGACGTGGCAGTGGCAGAGGCAGATAAGGTTATTGAAGAGGTAGAGGATATGAGTAAAGCACAAAATATACCAGAGTCATCAAATGAAAATTTGACTGATGTTAAAGTTGAACAGGAACCAGCAGTTGTTAATGATTTGGAAAAGAAAGAGCAAGAAGAAATAAAAGCTGAGAATGATGAGGTAAAAGAGGAGAAACTAGAAATAGATGCTGCAACAGAAAAGCAGGATAAGCAGGACTTAAGTGAGAATACTGTGCCGCAAGAAACGGTAGAAAATGCAGAATCAAATGAATGTGAAGAAAAGCATAAACAAAAGTTGTGTGAAGGTGATACAAGTGCAGAAAAAGATACAAGCAGTAACAAGGTAGAAGTAGTTCCAGATAATGTGCAAGTGACGCAACAGAGTGTAAACAATACATCATCACAAGCAGCCGACCTTAAAGCAATGTTCCCGGACTTGGAAGTCATACAGCCTCTTTCTCGACTCTCCGAGATAGATACATTTGTCCTGGGAGGGAAGCATGTTAGCAACAGCAGCACAGTGGAACCATTGGACTATTCGGAACCAACAGTGGCACAGTTGCTGGCACAGAGCTACCAAAATCCCATCAAATGGCCAAAGGTAAGACCTTGCTCTGTTACTTATGCACTTTCTATTTTGCATAATTTTAAAGCTACATATTTTATTTTTTGTTCACATATTTATGGTGTTATGTGGGATTATTTGGCAGGATTTCACTGTGTATGTCACTTAGTTTTTGAGTTATTTAAAAAATTTTCTTTCAGTTTGCAGATTTCAACAGCACATTTTTTTGAAAAATATTTTGAATTTTTTTAACAAAACCACTCATTTAAAAAACACTAACACATATATTTTGTAATATCTTAACTGTAAGGGAAATTAAAAAAAATAAATACACAAGTTGCATAGGAAAAATTTTGAAGTTTTTGCAATTTCTGCATTTTATTTTTTATCTCAAAAAGTCCTAAATCTTGTGCATCAATTTTTTCTTCCTTGCTTTATATAGGTAGAATATTCAGTAAAAATTTCAGCCTTCTAACATCTAATTTGTGAATGTCATTTGTTTTGAATAAATAAGTGTAGTAAAAATTAAAGTGAAGAAACATGAGCTTTTCAGTTACAAGTGTTTAGCTTTATAAGTGGTTGTACTGCTTCTCACAACTATGCAGGTATTTATACTGAAGAAGTACTATACTAAAATATTTACACTGGACAGTGCTTAAGGCAAAATGCTTTAGTAATTAGATTATGTTGTAAGAAATTATTCAAAATACTTCGTAGCACAGCACATGGTCACTAAACAAATACACAACAGGAAGCCAATCTTAGAGTATACATGCTCTAAGAAGCCTACAAAATAGAAACAAACTAGTTTCTCTATTTGAGAGGTGGAATCAGAACTGAAAAATTCAGTGCCACAGCTGGGATTTTAACCACTGACCCTCCACTTACCAGGCGGGTGCTCTGACCATTAAGATACTGTGACAACCTGCCAGAATGACATCGAATTCTCCAACTAATTCGTATTTCTCCCAGTAAACCAGAAAGGCAGTCGCACATCAGAGACAATTACCCCAATAGTCGTGCATAACAATGCACGACAATTATGCAAGGTCGTGCATAACAATTTCTCCATTTTTATGATTCGTTTTCTTTTCACATATCTTCGGGTGAATTTCAGAATTAACTGTCACGTCCATGTGCTAATTTTGAAAATATATTATGCCACTCTTCCAAATTTACGAGCCATGAGCCGCCTCTGGTATATAGTGTATTATTGCAATATGTTACATTAAAACGTTATATTCTATATTATATTATATTATATTATATTATATTATATTATATTATATTATATTATATTATATTATATTATATTATATTATATTATATTATATTATATTATATTATATTATATTATATTATATTATATATTATATTGTATATTATATTGTATTATATATTATATTATATTATATTATATTATATTATATTATATTATATTATATTATATTATATTATATTATATTATATTATATTATATTATATTATATTATATTATATTATATTATATTATATTATATTATATTATATTCTATATTATATTATATCCTCCAGACAATACACTAGATCTAAATTCTATTCCCATAGAACCCAAAAGTATTTTAATAGGTGATTTCAATGCACACTCCCCTAGGTGGGGCTACAGAGATATAAATTCAGCAGGAAGAGTCATAGAAGACCTATTAAACTCGTCAACAATGGAATTAATATTTAATCCAAATGATCCACCCACTTACCTTCATTATAATGGTTCAGGTACAAATCCTGGCCTTCTGATGGTGTCATCTGACATAATTGACAATACAAAAAGAGAAATAATAGAAGACCCAGGTTCAGGCCACAGAATCACCATAAACTCCATAAGAGGTCTAATAAATAAAAGTAACAAACCAAAAGTTAAAACTTCTTGGAATTTTAAAAAAGCAGATTGGTCCAGTTTCCAAAATGAGATAGAAGGGAAGTGTAATATACTGTTAGAATCAGAGTTCAAGTCAACAGATGAAATGAATAAAAAAATTTGTGAAATATTATTGACAGCAGCCAAAACACATATCCCCAAAGGAAAGTTAAAGAAATATAGCTACTTTTGGTCTCCATCTTTATCTAAGTTAAAACACGAAAGAAATATAGCAAGAGTCAAAGCCGAAAGAACCAAGTGTCCAGAAGATGTACAAAACTGGAGAAGAAAAGCAGCCATTTTTAAGAAAGAATTAATTACAGCAAAAAGGGCCAGTTTCACAAATTTTATAGAACATATAGACTATAGGAAAGATGGAAATAAAATATACAAATTCCTTAATAAAACAAAATTATCAAAAAATACAACTGAACCATTAAAATATAATAACAAAAGCTTAACTACAGATAGGGAAATAGCACAATCCCTTAACAAGTTTTATGCCCAATCACAAAGAATACCCCAAGCGTATAAAAAACAAGATAAGGCTATCCAAAAAACTATCAGAGAAACTAGTAAGCCAAAAGGTATACGAAATGATATTTTTATTCAGGATTTTAATGAAACAGAACTGGATTTAGCAATAGAACAATTACAGAACAAAAAATCTCCAGGACCTGACAAGATCCACCCAGAGTTTATTAAACACCTTGGCAGGAAAGAAAAAGAAATCCTACTTAAACTGTATAACACGTGTTGGAGAATGACTGTACCTTCCGACTGGAAAAAAGCCATTATCATCCCGATTTTAAAGAAAAACAAACCCTCAAACAATATTAATAGTTTTAGACCAATATCTTTGACCAGTGTTATTGCAAAAGTGATGGAAAGAATGGTGGCATCTAGACTTAACTGGTTCCTAGAATATTACAACTTAATTAATAGTTCACAGACCGGCTTCAGACAGAATCATAGTACAAGTGAAAATGTACTCCTACTAAGCCAAGACATCAAGGAAGCTTTCAATAGAAAGGAGGATACCTTGGCAGTATTCATTGATTTTAAATCAGCATATGACTCAGTCTGGAGAAATAAATTAGTTGAGAAGTTGCAATCAATAGGTTTGAAAAGTAACATGCTTAAGTGGATAACTCAGTTTATTTCACAAAGATTTTGTGCCACAAAATATAATACATACATTTCCAAATATAAACAAACACACCGAGGACTTCCACAAGGTGCTGTTCTGAGCACAACACTCTTTAACATATATATAAATGACCTTCCATCAATAATAAAAACTTTAGAAACCAAAATTGCTTTATTTGCTGACGATGTAGTCATTTGGACTTCAGGCTCTTCAAAAAAACCTGAATTAATTAAAGACAGAATAGAAACAGCCCTAAACAAAGTACATGAATGGAGCTCCAAAAACCTCATGACTATCAATGTGGAAAAAACAAATTATGAATTATTTACACTAAAATACAAACCAGTTAATATTAACATAAATTATAATGGTAATCCACTCAAAGCAGTTGATGATGCCAAATACTTAGGCATCACTTTCGACAGAAAGCTAACTTGGAAAAAACATATAACAAACATCTCAGAAAAGGTTGAAAAGAAATTACAAATCCTGAAAAGGTTAGCTGGTGCTAAATGAGGCTGCTCAAGGAGAGTCCTTAACACAACATACAAAATGTATATTAAACCAAACCTCTTGTACTGTTCTGAAGCTTTAATAACAGCAGCAAATGCTAACATCAATAAACTTGAACAAATACAAAATCAGGCTCTTCGCCTAATCACTGGAGCAGTTAAATCCACACCTATTGATGCCATGCTTGCCTTAACACGGACCCCATCAATAACAACAAAAATAGAAGAACAAGCATTGCTCCAACACGAGAAAATGTTACGACTGCCAAACTCTAAATGGACAGAAGAGAACCTCCCCCCTTCAATCCTTAGAACTCATAGTAGTTTCCTAGAAAAGGTAACACACATTAAATCCAAATTGAACATTCCTAACACCAGAGAAAATCTACTTATAAGAGAAAATCCATTGGAATTATTGCAACCTACCTTCAATTTGGAATTAATAGAGGAAATAAGTAAATCAGACACACCAAAAGAAATACAAAAACTTCTAGCTCTGGAAACAATCAATACTAGGTATCCCACAGAAGAATGGCTGCACATATATACTGATGGATCCTCGAAGGAAAACCTTACTGGAGCTGGAGTTACATGTTCACATTTTTCCTTTTATCATTCTGTTGGCAGGGACACAAGAAATTATGATGGAGAAATCGAGGCTATATACATTGCTCTCCAACAATTATTAAATCTTCCCTTAAATAAATTTAACAAGGCAGTAATTCTTTCAGATTCTAAAGCTGCAATTCAGGGAATATGTTCAAATACTACAAAGAAGTCAACAAAAATTAGAGAATGCTACAAAATGTTAACACAACTCCAAAAAGTTAATAAGACTGTTCATCTCCAATGGATTCCAGCACACTGTGGAGTCATGGGGAACGAAGCTGCAGACTCACTTGCAAAGAAAGGCACAACAATAAAACAAAAGTCTAAATTCAATTTCTCATATTCCTCAATAAAACGCTTGATCATTAAAAATTTTTCTCATTCATACCTACAAGAAATAGAAACAAATGCCAAAGATAAAAAATGGATTACACTACTTTCCAATCCAGATATAATCCCCCAGAGACCAAGGAAAACAGCTGTTGCAGCCTTCCGACTATTGACAAATCATGACTGCTTGGCAAGTCATCTCTACAGAATAGGTATCTCAGCCTCACCAATATGTGTCCTGTGTAACGATCCAGCAGAAATGAATGAAGAACACTTGAAGACCTGTGAAGCATTAAGATCAGAAGAAACTACAGTTCAAAAGTATTGGAAAGCACGAATGCTAATGGCTTCATTGCCAGATGCAAGGCACTAGAAAACAACAACAATATAAGTGGTTTATTGAACGCAAGTAAAGCAAGAAGCTAAATAGGCCTTGGAACTATGTTGTGGTAAAATATGGGAGTATTAAAATGCACCAGCCAATGAGGTTCATTTCTGCCACGTGCATCTGCTGGCATCTACTTTATCTTTACAGTAAACAGATTATAGCAGCCTTTGCATTATCAGTGATTTCATTGCCCCACAGAAGTGCTTCTTGTGAAAGTTTTTTTCTAAACTGTGTTTAATAAAAACCAAAGTTGGAAACAGATTGGCACTAGATACGGTAAATGAACTTGTCTTAGCTTATGAAAAAATGTGGTAGATCCAAAAATCTGCAGGTCACCGAGATGTTAATGTTTATCTCAACAACAAATTTGATAATGCTGCAATAATTTTGAGTGGCTGGTATAATTTTACTTTTAAATGTTGGCAACCCTGAGTGTTTTAAAACTTTCTATATATGCACTTCAAACCATCTAGTATTTTTTTGGTACAGAAAACACAATGTAAATTTTTTTGCCATTTTTGGCCATGTTTTCACCTGTTTCCCCATTAATATAAGTAAACTTTCCTGAACACACAATGTGCATCATTTACTTCATAGGATTAATGTCTGGATGGTGCAGTATGTTACTTCACTGTAATCTGATTTATGTCCTCTTTCATAATCATTGCTATAATTCATTTGCTAATATTAGTCAGATACTTTGTACACCAGAGTTCAAAAAATTTAAAGCACAAATTAGTCTTACAGATATCAGTCGTGTGAAAGCTTACACATTAACAGCAGCTTACAATTATTATGGGGGCATTAGGCCAATAAACGAGATGGCCATTTTGTACAACAGGTTTTAAGCTGATTAACTTATGCTGAATTGTTTCTGTTTTGAGACTTTCGAGGTAGCTGATAGTGCATTGGTAGTTCTCAGTGAAACATGCGTGGAAAACAGATTTTATGGTTTTGGTGGTTTAAATGTGTTATGTGATACTCTGGTATTTTACGATTTTCTGATATACTCTTTTATGACTAAATAGAACAGTCTGAAGAATGAACACATGATTTATTAACAAATTAATGGAAACACATTTCATGATTTTGACAGTACAATTTTGCAATGTGAACACATCAGCAAGTTTACAGGAAAATCTCCAGAAAAGTGTGCCATGGAAAGTAATACATAAAGTTAAGATTGTATTTAAATGTAGAGAGATAAAAGTTATTTAGATAATGTTACCAAATGCAGGCTTCTTGATGTGCAATACTGCTAAACCATGCCAACTTGACATGAAATACACTACTGTATAAGAGGTTGGCAACCACGAATCAGAGAGGAACATGGGTAATGGAATGGAAGCACAATTTAAAACTGAAACAATTGAATAGAAGTGCATACCAAATAGTGGAATAATGTAAATAAAGGAGATGTAACAATACCAGAATGTATTACTAAGTGAATATTTCCTTTTCCCTCACTCACCTTTAGCTGCTGTTATTAATGGAAATCTGCATTTCAAATAACGTTCAAGTCACCAGTAATTTGAGAGTTCTTTCCAGTAAAATCCTATGTTTAAAGCGTTCTGTTTGTCAATCATCTACCACATTCTAAGGTAAGAACAAATTAGAAACTAAAAACTTCACTTATCTTAGTATGATTTGCAAATCATACTAAGATAAGTGAAGTTTTTAGTTTCTAATTTGTTCTTACCTTAGAATCTTATTGCTTCACTGTTAATAGCTTCAATTTTTCCTCATCTACCACATGTCTTTTATAAAACTTTGTATTTGTTTCATAAGCGTACATCATGAAATACTCATTGTACGACTATCTACTGTATCATGAGGAGATGATTTCAGTTATTTCAGCTTAAATGGTTTATACCTCTAAAACACAACTTTATTTCTTTTATAAACTTATATTTAGGAATATATATTTGCATTTAAGGTTATTTACCTCCTGCACAACTGCATAAGCTGAAGATTTCATAGTTGTATCAGGTTATATGATTCATAAATTAATTTGTTTGATCGTAATATGAAGGAATCGTCATTCAGTAACTGTGGTGCTCAGTGTTACATTTGGGACATCTTTTGGGTTGAATTGAGAAATGTATGTTTAAGTAAAATAGAGTTCCCCACCTTCCAGTTGCTGAAATTCATCATTATGAACAAGAATAGTTTTGAGAGGATAGAACTGGAACTTAAAAATTCAATGCCACAGCTGAGATTTGAACCACAGACCTTGGTAAGCGGAAGGTCTGTGGTTCAAATCTCAGCTGTGGCATTGAATTTTTAAGTTCCAGTTCTACCCCTCAAACATTGCCCACACACGGCTTGTGTGTTTAAAAACACCAACAATAAGTTTGTTGGCATAAATAAATAATAATTACCATCTGAAGGTTATTTAATCCTGGGATATAAAGTACTTACAATAGTAAGTCACCATTGGGGTAATTTGTCTCTGATGTGAGACTGCCTTTGTGATTTGCCAGGAAAAATATGAACTGGTTTGAGAATTCAGTGCCATTCTGATAGTATGTCACAGTAGCTCAATGGTAGAGCACCCGCTTGGTAAGCGGAAGGTCTGTGGTTCAAATCTCAGCTGTGGCATTGAATTTTTAAGTTCCAGTTCTACCTCTCAAACATTGCCCACACACGGCTTGTGTGTTCAAATACACCAACAGTAAGTTTGTTGGCATAAATAAATAATAGTTTTTCTTGCCTTCTTATCTACATCACCTATATACGCACATTGCCGGAAGTTATCTCCATTCTCATCTTTATGCTTTGCCATCTACACAATTCCAATGTCAATCAAATGATGTTTTACTACTGCTCACTGTTTTAATTACTCATATGTTGGTGCCCTGTGTTATGCTGTCCCTAAGCCCATATTGGGCAACATTACCAATATTTATACTTGTTCAGGTGTAGAAATCTCTAAGCTATTAATCCATAGACTTCTTTGTGCGTAGCATAATGATTACAAACACTGAGCTTATGTAGGTACTCAAGATGTAGAACAGAACCTATTGCAAGGACATTTGGACTTCGTTTCAACATACCTATCTAGCCTACTGTTAATTCTTTCCTTTTTTCTGGGCCTTATTTGAGGCTTTACAATAATGAAGACAGTAATAATTAGAGCTGGGATTTCTATGTAATTACATATTTTTCCTTGCTATTTAGATGCTGAGAAAAGTGATGTGTTTACAAATCACTACAGGGCTAATATAACTGAATTTCATTTTAAAAATTTGTGAGTATATTATACATTTTTAGTGATATAACATAAAATTACATATTTTAGCATTTTCTGGTATTTGAAAGGATGACCAGTGCTGATAAAGAATTCTCTAAATAGGTCTTACCAAAGGTTCTAATTAATTGCAGAAAATATATTCATCCCTAATAGCATCACTAATGGCTTTTTAACTGGCCACCTGCATATTGAACAATGGTACTGGTAGGGTGGGGGTCAAGCCAGGAATGGGAGGTTTTCTTATCTCATTCTTGCTTCTGAGTCAGCAGTTTCATTTAAACAATTGAAGGGAATAGTTGATTCAATGGAAGTTTTCTTTGGAGTCCATATGGTACCAATTGCACCTTTGCTGGCTTCAAGTAAGTCTTTTACAACTGATGGTAAGGTAGTGATTTCTCAAGCATGCAACAAATACCGTATTTTATCGCATAAGCCCCCCCTCGCATATTTTCCTCCCCTATGATTTTTCATCACTAAAAATTATTTACCTATTAAACATCACATAATTCCCTCTCCTGGTTTGTTCTTATTGGAGCTGCCTTCAAATGACTTGATAATGGACAACAATCGACACAGCGGTGCCTGTCCGTACCATCCGCCTGGATTAACCCAAGCGACTTGAGCTTACTCCTGGACCCCTGTCACAGACAACAATCGACGCAGTGGTGCTTGTCACAGACAACAATGGACGCAGTGCTTGCCACAAAAATACTCGTATTGTCATTGTCACAACGTATCGTAAAATTGATATGTGAAGTTGCAGACGTGTTTCTAAGTCAGTTTGTTACAAGTCGTCATATTGTAAAGAAGTGCTTTAAAAAAAAAAAAAAAACTGGTATTTCTTGTGCCATTAATGTTTCTTATGACATGTCGTGGAATAGTGAATATGAAGATGTGTTATCTGAGCCAGTTATAAATGAAAATAGTGATGATAGTGACGAAAGTGAGACCGCAGAATAGTCAGAGAAAAGAAACAATGAAACAATACATTGTAGGCCCAATGAAACCGTGGTATGTATCCAGTTCATTCACAAATTACTGTACATCTATATAATGTTTACATAATACTACATGGTTTCCCTTACTTTCTGAATTCCTAGAAGCACCACTCACATAATTCCCTCTCCAGTGTTTCCAAGCAAATTTTTTGAGAAAAAAAAGGGGGGGGGGGGAATTATGCGATAAAATACGATATATCACATCTTCTATGAAGTTGCAGCTTGTACGAAGTGCTCTGCATAGAAAAAACCAACAATTTGCTACATAGAAGAAACAAACACTTAACACAGATGCCATCTTCACCTTCAGGTAACCCATTTTATAAAGACTTGTACAGTGGTATGATTGCAGCCAATGTCCCATCGTATGAACTTAAACTTCCTGAATTCACATCTTTCCTAGAAAAAATATTGTAAGTAACAAATTTCTCATCAATAGGGCTCATATTTTTAGGTAGGTACGTTTTGTGCATCCTAATACAAATTTGAAACTGAATTTAATGTTCTGGATATTTACCTGGAGCAAATATTTAAAGTTTTATTACACATAAAAATGCACATATTCTTATTCAAGATGTTTTCATGCTTCGAGCTAGGTGTAGTGATGAAGAGTCATTGACGTCTTGGGAGTGTACATCTCTCCTATCATCAGAATGATGAATGACTAGTAAGAGTGAAAGGACCAGTATATGTAGTGTCTGCTAGTACGTACCGAGTAGAAAACACCCAGTCTAATGTGGAGGTGGTTCATCGCTCCATTGGAATCTGTTTTCTGAGCCGGTCGATTTCGGCTCTTGTTTAGTTTAGCTCACTTTCCACTTGCCAGCCAGATTCTAAGTCTGAAATTACTTACTGCGCATGCGCCTACAGTAGTTTCAAAATAGCCCACTAGATTTCACTGCATGACTAGCAGACAATTTTCACATCTGCCAACATTGCTTTTTACACTACGCTAGTTTTCGTTGCCAACACATTAAACACAAATGCACTCACTCGCGTCGTTGCCGCCACAGACATACACCGCTATCGCCTAGCGCAACTCCATACTATTGTTGTACGCTGGCTCGTTCTTTATTATTATAGTATTTTATTATATTATTATTTTTTTAAATTTATTTATTTATTAGGAGGAAACTAAAAAACAAATCATGAAGTTTACATTGAATTTAAACATTAACTTTGCATGTCTTGATGATTTTCTTGTGATATTGTTGATCACCTAAAGCTAGCTCAAGGTTCTCAGGAACATGATGATGATGATTCTGATGATGATGATTATTATTATTATTATTATTATTATTATTATTATTATTATTATTATTATTATTATTATTTATATATAATACTATATATTATACTTATATTTATTATATTTATATTATAATATATTAATATTATATTTTTATTATGTTTATTATTTATCGTTCTTTTTTTGTTTATTTTATTTTATATTATTTGATTTAATGTTATTATATTATTATATTTTTATTATGTTTACTATTTATCGTTCTTTTTTGTTTATTTTATTTTATATTATTATTTTTAATGTTATTAGATTTATATTATATATATTATATTATTATATTTATATTATTTGAAGACCTGTGAAGCATTAAGATCAGAAGAAACTACAGTTCAAAAGTATTGGAAAGCACGAATGCTAATGGCTTCATTGCCAGATGCAAGGCACTAGAAAACAACATATTTATATTATTTTTATTATTTATCGTTCTTTTTTATTTATTTTATATATTATTTTATTGTATTATTATTTAATATTATTATATTATATATATTATATTTAATAGTATTATATTATATTTATATTTTTATTAATTATCGTTCTTTTTTTTATTTATTTTTTTTTTTTAATTTTTTTTTTAAATTTTCGAGTGGTGTAGCACGGCATCACATTCCCTGCATAGCATTCGAGTCCTCAACAGGCCCTCGTCGTACAGGAACTGCATGCATGCCTCTTCATTTAAGCACAGAGGCGCCAAATCCAATATACTGATAAACCTAGACATTGCACTAGTTGCTTCTAAGAAGGTCAACAGCATACTGCCGACTCCCGCAAAAACATTCAAACTTACTATTAGCAACAAACTCCTAGGGACATTCTGCTGTTGGCAGCGCTGCATTAACACAGCAACTTCAGCAAATTTCGTGACCATTCGTACACACTGCCGAGTGGGACTTTGCCGTAATTCTGACCAAGTCATCGCGGAAGCTAAACTAAACAATATCCGTCGATTTCCAACTTCAAGGCTGGTTTCCAGGAGGGACTAAACTGCAATCCAGCGTCCCGGTTCAGTGTGCTCATCTCGGAGGAGATGGACAGAGCTTCCTTAACCCACTGCTCCTAGAAACAACTACATTTTGTCACAATGGTTGTTTCTTTGAAGTTAGCTCAGTGGTCTTTTTCAAAGCAGTGCTCAAAGCCCGAGAACATCTTGAATATGTTCATTGCCAGGAAAGCTTCAAATTATATTGCACATATTCTTATTTTTTTATGTAAATAAATATTTTTGGATATTTACATAAATCACATAAAATCGCCAAGGGAAACCTCTTTAAGAATAGTTTTCACATATTTACATAAAATCACATAAAACCTGCAGCATGACCGTCTTCTTTAATGCTTAATTACATATGCAGCATGTCGCAATGTGTTATTCATTATTGGAAGAACTGATATGTCAGCTATAGTATACTTGAGTTGGAAGAAAATATAAACATCCTGCTTTCCCAAGCTACATGGGCCTGCAGGACAAGACCATAGAATTTTTCCACTGCCATGTGCTTGATTAAGCATCTGTTATCGCAGATTCACAAATGACTAATTGACTATACAGTTAAATGACACCTACAAGTATCAGTCTATAGACTAGCAAGCTGTGAAGCGATACATGTTTTTCAAGTCACCTAAGAGGACAAATTTTTAATAAGAAAAATTCAAATGCTCCGCTACCTGCTGCGCCTGTGGTGACTCGCTGGAAAACATGATTGGCCTTAGTTCAGTTCTACGCAGAAAACCAGGATGGTTTTGTTGCTGTAAATGAACTATATTGTGAAGATGCCAGTTCAATAAAAATTGTTGAACTCAGCACTCTGACAGTGTGTTAAGAAATGACTTAGCATACACTTCCACAAATCTTTTTCCTCTGTGATTCCATAAAAGAACTGGTAACAGTAGTGAGAGAAGCAGTTCAAGATATGGAGGGGGCAGAGGGGAAGGATGCTCTTTTTGGTCCTGTAGCATAAAACTTAAAAAGAGAGTGCAAAGAAGTGTTCCTAAATAATAGTGGATTTAACTGTGCAAAATTTTAAATGTGTTGGATGGGCAACGTGAAATTATTGATGTGAGTGCGACATTCCATGTTATAATTATGCAACAAATCAAGGATACTTGCAAGTTGCAGGTGATGTTTGGAAGAAACAGAAATGAACGAGGAAATTGATTTAATTGAAAAGTTTGTTTAGTGACGTCACTACGTCGCAACTTTATACTTGGAAGAAGCAGATTGAATCCATGTCCCTTCACCCCATGGAACAAAAAAGAATTGAAAAGAATTGCATATGAGAAATTATATGCTCACTTTGTAAATGCTAGAAGACTAAAACCTAATGTGACAGATGAAGATTTGAAAGTATGGGTCTTAGAAATTTCAAGAGACGTTCATCTCAAAAAGGTGTTGAGTGCCTCCAATGCATAAATTGCTCATTTTAAAAAGATGCACAAAGTTAAAAGCAGAAAAGTTAAACAATTTGTGTCTCGATCCTTCATAAAAGGACAGTGACTGATTTGCTTTTGGAAACAGCTAGAGGCTATTGAATTATTCCCCATCTTCAGTCTATAACAGCAATCAAAGTGGATATAAGCATGAATTGAGAGTGAAAAGGACATTGTCTTTCGCTGGAAAGAAACTGTTGTTCTATCTGTAAACATGCCTACACATTCATATACTATTATGCCCACTATTAATATTATAGGTACTCTGTTGCCTAAATTATTCATTGTATTGCAGGAGGCTAAAGGCACTTTTGGTTTCCTAAATCCATGTTTAAGACAGAAAATTTAATTATCACCATAACAAAGTCAGGAAAAATGGGTTAAATGAGTTAAGGTACTGATTTAAGGAGGCTTTCTTTCCTTTTTCTGCAGAAAATTATGCTTTGCTTTTGAATTCATGGACAACTTACAACAGTACAAGTTGCCTTCAAGTTATTCCAACCCACAAGGCCATTGAACTTCTTAAGATCCCTCCAGGAACCACGGGAAAAATTTGACCTTTCAACAAGTTTTTCTTTCATCAGTGGAAAGCACTCTACCGTCGCCTCACTGAAATTTTTGTAGCTAATGAGAATATTAGCTTCAAAGTTTCTCTCAGACAGTATTTTGAAAATCAGTCATTCATACATTACCAAATTTCCTCCTTGTGGTTCCAGGACATGATTAAATATTCATGAATTGCAACCAAATATACAAAAGAACGACTTCCCAAGTTTAAAATACTGTCTGCAAACAGGTGTAAAAGAATGTGTAGAAGAATGTGAAAATGACATGATTATTCATTGTGCATGGTGCAGGAAGAACTTGTGCTTTGATCACTCCAATGCAAGCGGCTTCTGCTATGTGTTTCTTGTAGAGAAATAATAAAAGAGGAGTGGCCATCCCCCACTACCACCATAGAACTGACGAGGGATGTCTGGCACCTACTTGCAAGTAGTCGGGTGTGGCACCTTCCAGGCTTCACTTTTGGGCGTTGCAGTTCTACTCCACAGCAGATTTTTGGTGCACATGCTTTTTATACAGCAGGCATTATGCCATCATATTTTCAGGCGTGTAGTGGCAAGTACAGTGTTCGTTCCCTTGTCAGTCGTTCATGCCAGTCCATATAGGGAGTTCTTATTGTTTCATCAAATAAATAAAATATATGAATGATAGGTATCCATGAGGTGGTGCGGTGAGAAAGTCATGTGGCTGTTAAGTCAATTATTTGACAGTTACAACTGCAAGGGTTGACCATTTTAATTTGCAGCTTAGCAAGGTATATTCTCTGAAATAAATGACTTTATGTTTCAGGACCATATTTTGGAGTTAGCAAGGTATATTCTCTGAAATAAATGACTATGTTTCAGGACCATATTTTGGAGATGCGTCTTCAGCACATAGTACATGCTGTAGAGCACAGAGAGTGGCCTGTTCCTCGCAACTTCAGTATATACAACACAAGCAGTATTATGATGGGAGCAAGTGGTAATATATTAGGAACTACAGCAGAACTAGATTTGAGTTGTCATGACACCCCAGATGCTACTCCAAAGAGGGACACCTCCACACCTATGTCCTTGTCCGAGGGTTCAGAAGTAATCACTATAACTACTGACCATGGAACTTCTAGAATTCCTCAGACAAAGAAACGAAAAAGACACATTGCAATTGATGTGGAAACTGAAAGAGGTATTACTTGTTTATATAGTGTACTTGTTTTTGCAATATGGAATTAAAATCACACTAAGTAAATACTATAAATTTGTTCTAAGTGAATTATTAAATACCATGAAATTACCATTGATGTAGAATCCAGTAATTTCAGCATTCCATTGTTCTAATCGTCAGCTGTAGACCAACTGCCAGGAACAATAGTATCATCCACTTGTTAGATGTACTGGAGAGAGAGGAGTGGCGAATTTGCTGAGTTAGCTTGATGTGGGTATCATGTGATTGTATGTTAAAAAATGTGTAGTTAAGACTGATTTTTCTAATTGTTTAACTTTCATTTAAAAAATCAGCAGATCAAAAAGCCAGGCAAAATTGTTGCAATCCCTACAAAATGAAGCAGATCTTTCCCCTTGAAAAAATATTTTTTATAATAAGATCCCATGAAAAAGTAATGAATCTCGAGATACCCATGTGAAACGAACTTGGCAGGTTGATCACATTACTAGTTGTCTCCCAGAATTTTCAGGAAGTAAATGATTGGGTGTTCCTGGTAGCTGAAATATGCTGATAAAAATAATGGATCCTTGAATCATACACTGTTATTTTAACAAGTGAAGTAATGTCATTAAACTATGTTAGTTTATCAGAGTACAACCTCAGTTGTATGTTTTCAAAGGGAGATGCCCAAGATATTTTATAAATCTGAAAACGTTAAAGAGAATTTTCTTATGGTAGTGAAACCCATTTTTGTTTTTAGATTATTACTTGGACTAATTATGTATTATTTAATCTATGAAAGCAATAGATTAAAAACAGCAAATAATAAAGATAATATATTTAGGTTATGCACTACATATGTGTACAGTCTTACCCAAAAAAATCAGACTACTGATGCTTTATACTGCTTTAAAAAGAAATCAGTTATTTGCTTTGATTTTTCCATACAGTCTTCACTAGTTGATTATACCGGGTGGAAGTGAAATAATCTGCCAGACTGAAGGTGACAGTGGATGTAAAGTAACGAAAAATTCCAATAACTTTTTTTAATTAAATGCACTGTTAAATAATCATGTCTAAAGTGAGAGTATGTGGCAACATGGCACTACCTGTTGATCAGGTAGTTGGCTTCCACCGGATGATCAATGAGCTATTCTAATGCTCTTAAAAACCATTTAAGTAACGTTCGTCATGTATTGATTTCAGATGTTTTGTCACACTGTGCTAGACACTAGAAAATTACATGAAAAAGTAAGGTTATGTCTGATTACTCCATAAGAAAACATTGCCTCAAATCTTACATTTCCGCATAGTTAGAGATTTTATTTGGTACGCTTAAAGCTCTGAATATCTGGCCTGTTACATCTGTGAGGCTTATGCTCTGATAAGATAACAACCTCACTTGGACTCAGATTCTTCTTTTAAACACAGTGCAAAATTGTTTACTAAGTACTGACACCAGTTATAATATTACATCCATTAGGAAGCCACAGATATGATAGAAACATAAAAAAAGAAACTTTAAATATGCTGTAATCAGTCAGAAATACATAAATTCACTTGAAATGAAATGAATACATGCTAAGACCATGTTTACTTACTACGCATGCATGCTGAGCAGAAGCAAATTACCTGATTCACTTTTACTGAATAGTGGGGACCTAACATGATATTCATGTTCACAATAAATGTTAAGGTAGTTTTTGAGGTCATTTTGAGTCACTTTTTTACACTGACCTTTGCTTAATTTGTTTTAAAAACAGGAAACGTTTTCAAGACCGTTCAGTCCCATCATCAGCCGTTGGGTGACTGAGACTATCATCTTGTTATCCTCTCTCTGCTACCATCATCCTGCTGCCATCTGGTGCTAGGGGTGCAGAGCTTTAACTCTTTATTTAAAGCTGGGATTTTGTTGTTTTTGATTATGTAATTTTTTCCCCAAAAGTGCAGTTCTGTTGGTGAATTTAGAGATTTTAACAATTTTATATTGAGGCCAATGTTATGGTTTTCATTTCAAAAGTGGTGTGCCACAGCAGACTTTTCCATTTGTTTTAATTTTATGTTCCTCTGATGATCCTTTAGCCTGATATCCAAATTTCTTTTTGTTTTTCCCATATAGCTTTTTTGCAACTATTGCAGTTGATTTGGTCACCGTTTTTAGCAGACATGTACATGTACAACTCACATGGTTAATTCCTTTCCACATATATTCAAATTTTGGAGAAGATATGTAGATGACATCTTTGCCATAATCCCCCAGGAACAAAAAGAAGACTCTGAAATTACTAAACCTACAGGATAACCATATGAGTTTGCAATTGAAATAGAAGGTAACACCACATTACTTTTCCTGGACCTCAAAATTACTAGAGGTATAAAATTTGGAATATATAGAAAGCCCGCACATGTGGATAATTACATAAAGAAAAATAGTTGCAACCCAGTGTCACACGAACTAGCAGTATTTAGAAGCTTAATTCACCGGTTATACATATAATGTCCCTTTAAGTAAAGAGGAATTTCTGAAAGAGCAACATCATATACAAGAAACAGCAGTACTAAATGGATTCAACCCAGCCACCATTAGGAATATGTCAAAAAATGCAGAAAAGCTAAAGATAATTTTGCAAACCACTACGTTAACACCATTCACAAATAACAACTGGAAATTTAAAAAATTCACCTATCATCCCTGGGCCTTCAGAAATTTGAAAAATCTAAACATAAAACTGGCACCACAAAACAAATACAATTTTAAAAAAACCTGCTGAACAGGCCACTTAACAATACCATCCCTTACAATCTAAAATCTGGAATTTACCAAATCATCTGCAATAGTTGAGAAAAAAGCTATATAGGAAAAACAAAAAGAAATTTGGATATCAGGCTAAAGGAACATCAGAGGAACATAAAATTAAAACAAACGGAAAAGTCTGCTGTGGCACACCACTTTTGGAATGAAAACCACAACATTGACCTCAATATAAAATTGTTAAAATCTCTAAATTCACCAATAGAACTGCACATTTGGGAAAAAATTTACATAATAAAAAACAACTATAAAGTGATTAGCTTCGAAATCCCAGCTTTAAATGAAGCGTTAAAGCTCTGCGCCCCTAACACAAGATGGCAGCAGGACAATAGTAGCTGAGCGGGGAACAAGGTGATAGCGTGTCAGTCACCCAACGGCTGATGATGGGAGTGACCGGTCTTGAAAACGTTTCCGGTTTTTAAAACAAATTAAGTGAAGGTGAATGTAAAAAAGTGACTCAAAATGACTTCAAACATGAAGAATACTTCACTGTTAATAGTGCTTCTATTTGTAATATTCAGTAAGGTAGTTTGTTTCTAACGTTTACACATGTGGTGAACACATGCAGTTTTCATATCATCTGTAAGTATGAAACGTTGGTGCTGAGGCTGGCAGCTAATGGCTGGAGGTTAAGTTACCTGCATTGGATATTTATGTGGTGAATGTGCATTGAGCATTCCAAAGGTGGTCACTCTTGCATGAAACATGTGTTATGTTTAAGAGGTAGAACTGGAACTTAAAAATTCAATGCCACAACTGGGATTTGAACCACAGACCTTCCGCTTACCGGGCGGACGCTCTAACCACTGAGCTATTGTGACAAACTGCCAGAATGGCATTAAATTCTCAAGCCAGTTCGTATTTCTCCTGGTAAACCACAAAGGCAGTCTCACATCAGAAACAATTACCCCAATGGTGACTTACTATTGTAAGTACTTTATATCCCAGGATTAAATAACCTTCACATGGTAATTATTATTTATTTATGCCAACAAACTTACAGTAAGTTTGTTGGCATAAATAAATAATAATTACCATGTGTTGTGTTGTTAATATCGTTATTTTGTATTGAGTTTAACAATGTGATACTAGTAATTTCTAAACCTTTAGGAAAGCATAATGTATAATGTGAATTTACGCTCCACTGCAAAATGATTAAAAAAAGTGTATGTGCAATTGTTTCCACGTTTGGTCTGATAAGCATACAATTCTGCTTAATTTTTAATGTACCCAATATAAAACGGAACTAATGTGCTTTATGCAAGCACATACCTACATCTAAAAAAAGGAGTTTGTATAACATGATGCAGAAGTTTTTGGAAGCACTTTCTCTTCCAACAATTACTCCAAGTTTTAACAAGAATCTTATGAGTGCCATATAACTCGAGTTAGTGAAACTTGCAACACGAAGTTTCTGACAAGATGTGCACGAGTATGTGCAAAAGATATGAAAATATTTCAAAAAATGTAGGTAAACAAATTTGACACTAGTGTTTGCACCCAATGAATTTCACAGTCACGGGCTATTAATTACGTGGTAGCTTTAGAAACGAAAATGGCCATACTTTTAATAACTAACACTTATCAGCAGTAATAAGTATGCAATAACATTGGGATTCATTTGAAATAAGAGTTTAGAGCAAATATTCAATACCGTAGTCAGGCTTCATATCTTTTGCAGTTACAACAAAAAACAATTGCATGCGATTAAGTAAACATTCCGCGTGATCTACACCAATATGCAAAGAAAGTAAACACAGCTAATGTGATGTTGCCAGTTTTACCAGAATTAAGAGGGCAACAAATTGTGGATTTTTAAAATTTAATTTATACAAAAACTGTTGAATCTATTGAAGTACACCAAAGGAAAAAGTTGTTTATGCAATTTTCTATGAATACACCCATATATCAAAAACCTTTAATCAATAATAATTCAGCCAGATGGTGATAAATTTTTTTGATAAAAGCATTTTTTTCTAGAAAACTATAAGCTTTTCAGCTTTTTTGGTATTAGTTTCTTATTATTCACAAAGAGAAATTCGCACTTAAAGTCTGACAGATTATTTCACTTCCATCTGTATGCACCAATCAGATGACATACTTTTGGGCTTTGCTATGATAGAAATTTGTTAATTTCTTGAGCTTGTACATAAGTAATGAATTATAAACCTAAATGTCAAATTTTACTTGGAAAAACTGTGCCACTCAGGTTGGCCATTGAAAAATTTTTGTCTCATGTTGAAAAGTTGAGCCAATAGTTGTAATAAAACTGTGAAGACAATTTGCATTAATTTTTTATTTTTAAAAAATGATTGACCGTAATATATATCTTTCTTGAAACAGAAATTTACATTATTATTTATTTATGCCAACAAACTTACTGTTGGTGTTTTTAAACACACAAGCCGTGTGTGGGCAAAGTTTAAGAGGTAGAACTGGAACTTAAAAATTCAGTGCCACAACTGGGATTTGAACCACAGACCTTCCGCTTGCCGGGCGGACGCTCTAACCACTGAGCTATGGTGACAAACTTGTTACCGGGAGAAATACGAACTGGCTTAAGAATGTCATTCTGGCAGTTTGTCACAATAGCTCAGTGGTTAGAGCGTCCGCCCGGCAAGCGGAAGGTCTGTGGTTCAAATCCCAGTTGTGGCATTGAATTTTTAAGTTCCAGTTCTACCTCTTAGAAATTTACATTTTTAAAACCAAATAAAGAACATCATTCAAAGCAGTTAATCTAAAGTCCTGAAGCTTGGTATAGAATGTCAGGTTGGTCCTATTAGGTTATATACAGGTACTATCTTTCACAACTTCGGTGAGACCACACAAAGGGTCACCAAATTCTCAGGCGTTCTTGCATAGATGGTGGTGCAGTTTTTATATTTATTATTATGCTTCGTTGGGTCTTTGAGCTATTGAAATCTTTGTGATCTCAGGGCGTGGTAACGGATGGAATGAAAAATCACACGATGTTTCTTCACCACAATGTATTACTTTATTAACACTTTTTCTATATTTTACATTAAAATAAATCCTCCTAGCACCGTTTTAAATGATTTAAAACGTTTACACTTTTTCATTTAGTGGAACTAATGCTTAATGAAAGTCTGGTGAAAGTTCTACCATATTCACACGTTACATCAATACGTCCTTACACCTAGAATATACACACGCTAGTGGGGAGATTATGGCGTCGCCTCACGTGACACCGCCTTTTTGTATACATCCGCGTATGCGTCCATCAAATAGTTCTTTCTTGTTAGGGAAGCGATCCCTAACCATCCTCCCTTTTATTATGGAACACATATAATTCTAATATTTACACATATATATTAAAATCAAACATGGAAATATTTATGACGTCTTTAAACTAACTTAGTTTGTTCGTAACAATGAACATTTGCAACACGTTTTCGTTATTTAACCAACTCATACCAACATCAAAAAACAAATTACACTTTTAACAAATATTCACATAAACAATTTTCTTTTGGGGTCTTCTAATATTCTGTCTCACATGCCCCTTGTTCATTTTTTCAAGTTGTCACCTATATTTACAATCTTGAAACACAATACAATACTTCTCCCTATTCCTCTGATACAATCACTTTGTACAATACTTTTTTTTTTCTTTACAGTCTTCTTCGCTGTTTGTTTTTGTCTTTTGTTTTGGCATGGCACAGCATGTCTTTATAAATTTCACTTATTCAGTTACTACGCAATACATGTTCAGTTATTATACATCACATATTCAGTTATTATACAATACATATTCAGTTATTGTACAACAAATTCAGTTATTACACAACGTATCCAGTTATTATACAACATATGTTGAGTTATTATACAACACATTTTCAGTTATTATACAACACATTCAGTTATTGTACATTTGACATTGACACAAATATAATTTAAGTGTATCATGGTTTATTGTGTGGCTTTTGACTTATGTTCCTTGTTATGAGGAGAGAAAAACAGGATACAAATTTTGAGCTAATGATTATGATCATATTTATGGCAATATTTTATTCAGTTCTTTGCCTTCTTTGTCTTGTAAGCTTTTTATGTATAGGCAGGTCGTTGAGTCGGTTCTTAAACTCTGATGTTACTAATGGTACCATTTTTTAATTGGGTTCTTATTCATTATTATTTGGTTCAACATTTCTTCAAGCTTAGCATTGGCTATATCCATCTAAATTCATGGGCATTGCTTTTCTGATGGTTTTTCTTACTTCACTAATTGGCACCTCTTTGTCTCTTATCTCTATAAGAGAAAACTTCTATACTTATAATTATTCTGCAATTGTATTATTTTTCTTCTCAATTCACCCTCGACACCTTTGTGTCAAAAATATTTTATCTTTGTCATCACAATTGATTCCCTTTTATTTTTGTTCCTGACATCCTTATGTCAAAAACACATTATTTTCCGTCGCTATTCACTTCTTTAATGACAATCAGTGTCCCCATCTGTCTTTGTTGACAATGCTCTTTGTGGTCAATATAGCCAATGACTATGTTGATTTTCTTTCTTGTTGTATTTTCCAATCTGAACATAATCTTTTATAAGTAACCCATTAAAAATTATTCTCCATCATCTCTACTATTCCTGCCTTACATGTTTATTGGCAAAGACTATTTGGTCCTTTCTTTGTATGGTTTTAATTTATTTTTATGATATCTTCCTACCAACTTGCCATTTGTATTCTGTAGCTCATACGTATGGTCACCCAGCTGTTTTGTTATGACCAGCGGTCCAGTGTACAGTAGTTCCATTTTCTCTTTGTGCAGCCATCATGGTGTCGATGTCAATTGTCAATTACTTAGATTTTGTGTTGGTCATCCACTCGATCAGGGCAAACTTAGTTGTGGTAATTTCCCTGAGTGTTGGTGGTGGTTGTTGTTTCTGTATTCTGTGCAGCATCGGTCCTATTCGGGACATTTTCCTCCTGTTCCTGTTGCTGGTGTTCCATTGGTTTCTGTCCCTTTGGTGTGAACCCCTATTGTATGGCAGTCTTCGGTTGTTCAAGTATTCCCTACAGAATCGTATGTGGTTCACTTGATGGGTATGGTCTCCAGGTCTTCCACGATCATATGTATATGTTTGGTGTCTCGATTCACCCCTTGGTATCGTGTCGTGGTACCGCTGTCTTGTGTTGTCCATCCTTTCGCCATGATTGTGTGGTTGTGGGAAATGGTGTGCCCGTCTCCCTCTGTCATGGGTGTTCCTAATATTTCTATCTTCTCTCTTATTCTGGTTGTTTGTAGCTGTGCTCCGGTTTAAGATAGGTGAGTTTGGGTGACCGTTCCTATGTCTATGCTCATTAGGCCAACCATTTTGTGTTTCGAAGGCTGTCAGTAATTCTATCATGTCTGCAAAGTCTACTGGCCTCGCAACAATTAACCCTGTTCTCACTGTGTCTGGGAAATGTCTTGTTATGCTGGTAATTAACTCTGCTTCCGACAGGTTAGGGTCTAATAGCTTTCCTTTGTTGGCTACTTTCATAAAATAATCGACTAGCAATAACCCTTTGGTTGGATCATATCTACCTGTCGCTAGCTCTACCCTAGTTTGGTTTTGCTTAGCTGGGCCCCAATACCTTGATAGGAATAGATTTCTGAATGAGCTATACGATTCATGACCAGCTAGTGTTAACCTAAGCCATTCTAATGCCTTGTTTTTTAAGCTTTTCTTGACTATCATCATCCTAAGCTCATTTGGTATCCTTTTCACTTTAAAATACTCTTCCATCTCTTTAACAAAGAGTTTTGGATCGTCTCCCTTCTCCTTGTCAAATGTAGTTGGTGTGATTTCATGTAATATGCTGTTGGTGTAGCATGTGTTGTGTGTTGTGTCATTGTTTGATTGTGAACCTCTTTCTCTGTATGGTGAGTCAACATTTTGTACATCATTCAAATAACTCTCATCTTGTACATTACTTGCATCTAAATCATCTTGCCTTTGTAGTGCATTCACAACATCATTTACATTAGCCAAACTTTCTTTTCCTTTATTCATTTCTTCACAAATTGATTTTAAATCATTCTTTATTTCTAAGTGACTTTGATTCATATCATTTATAGCATCCTGTTGCGAATGTACCACATCAGTCATAGTCTTAATTTTAGGAATTACAATTTGTTCTACTGTTTCATTAATAATGTCTTTCTTTACTACCTCAATCTCTTTCCTTAATTCCTCAGTTATTTCTGCTTTTACATTTGTAATCTTACAGTCTACACTTGCATTACATTCTGTTATTTCATCTCTACATCTACCAATTTCTTCTTCTAATACAATCTTATTTTCTCTCATTTCCGATTCTATTTTTCCCATCCTATCTCCTATGATTTCTATCCTAGCTTCTAAGGCTTCCTTTGTCTCATTTAAGTTTTTATGTACTAATTTTCAATTAAAGCGTGTTCCACCCTTAGAAGACAGTACACGTTAAATGGAGCGCAGTGTTGCAATATCTACTAGTTGCGAATCTTTCTCAGCGAGCGACTCCGAGGTGGCCGGAGTCCTGCACTTAGTCCTTCAATTGCTGCTTGACGGACACTTTTAACTTTGGTATCCCTGCATGCCTTTGTTACTGTATGACCTAAATGTACAAATGACTCGTCTGTATAAACAACTGATTTCCCCTGGTCCCTAAACCTTTTTACGTCTTTTAGATATTTATGTCGCCATCTGATGATATCGATATCGTCTCTTTCTATTAATATGCACTTGTTACCCCTTCTTTCATATTCGAACCCCAAATCATGTAAGAACCGACTAAGAGTGGCCCTTGAGAAATTTGGTAGGGTCTCATCACTGTTGAATAGTGACAAAATTATATTCTGCATGGGCGGAATAATTGCAAACTGTAAAGAATGAACAATTCGCCACACTCCACCTTGCACTATTCAATCATATTGCGTTAACCTAGCGTTTTGTGTAGTCCCGCCCTTTTTGCTTTCTTTTTCGATGGCGTTCTTAGAGGTCCTTTCATTAGTTCCTTTTTAATCATACACAGTACTGCTTCTCAACACCCGATAGCCTTAGCTATTTCTTTTACTGCCTTACACGCATTTTGCTTCAAAAATAATCTAACACATTCATAATTATTTGGCGTTCCTTACTTCTTAATTTACCAATATATCGTCCCTTCCTAGCTTCCCCCTCCATAACTACAAATATTTACAAAAATATTAAACAAATAACGCAATAACAGCTCACAGTTACACGGTTTCTTTCGAACTAATGTTAGTTCTGCTCCTTATACTATCTTCTGTTCAGGCCTGGCACGAGAATACGCTGAATAGATGAATACCTTTTGTTTGCCTTACTGGATAAAAGAAAGAGGTTGCTGCCTTTTGGTTTATTTTAAAAACTTTCTCTAACCTTCCTCAACATTTGTTCTCGCTGGTTCCCTGATGTAAACTCAATAACAAAAAAGTTTCACACTGCGTAACTTTTGCAGTGCACAGATATAAAATTTTCTGAAAACATTTAATTTAAAAAATTATAACACTTAACTGGGTAAATATAGAGAATTCAAAGTAGGCAGGTAGTAGCACTATAGTTTACTCTACCTAAGAAAAAAATATAGATGCATTCTAGCAGTTAGTTTGTTAGTTAGTGCGTGATGAGTATAGAAACATCACATATCGGACTTCTATTGAAAAAAACGTTTTCTGAAGAAATTTGCGCCTATAGAAATGTATAATGACTCTGGAAAGGATATAACCTGATAGAGAAAAAAATTCTGCATAGGATAATGTGTTCAAATCTGAAATTTATAACAAGTGAATATTTATACCATGCTATTAGGAATCTGGCAACAACGTGAGGTTAGAAAAGGACGCGGCTAATGGCAACTTGTATGCGCTAGATAGAGACAGATATATCCCATTTAACTCCATACTGTCTTCTAAGAGTGGAACGCTATATAGTTTCCATTACTTTCATATTTTCTTTACACTCCTGTCTTCCTAATTCTATTTTCTGTTCTAAGTTCTGTCTTCCTAATTCCATTTTCTGTTCTAAGTCCTTTCTCACTTCCTCCATTTTCTGACCTATCTCTTCCTTATTCTGTTCCATTTTCTGACCTATCTCTTTTTTATTATGTTCTAAGTCCTGTCTCACTCCTTCTATTTTCTGACGTAAACTTTGTTCTAGTCTTTCAAACATGATCATTAATAACCTTCGGTCTTTTCCTATTGTTACCTGTTCCTCGCTTTCTGGTTCTATTTGATAACTAGGCCTATCTGCCCCTTCCCCTACTCCTGTTACTAGATCTCTCTCTTTTTGCGACATTTTAGTTTCTTTATTCAGTTCACTTTGGGTTAAAAGTCCTACTACTTTGCCTCTTTGCAGTAACATAAAAATAAAAATAAACTGGATGTAAAAATAAAAATTTTTGGTCCTACTTTTTTTTCATTGATTTGTCCAGTTACGTGCATCTCCTGGGCAGTTGGCTTCGCTAGACGATCTCTGGTGTTCTCCCGCGTTGATTATCCGTTCATGGGTGTTCTGATGTATTCGATTTCAAACGATGGTCTAATGGCGTCTTCTTTCTTTTTGGCGCGAAGATATGGCGTCACTTGGTATTTCGCATAAGTTCATTTCCCATAATTTCCATACCATCCAAAATTCGTGCCCCACGTTGGGCAAGCCGTTTAGTGCAGTTTTTATATTTATTATTATGCTTCGTTGGGTCTTTGAGCTATTGAAATCTTTGTGATCTCAGGGCGTGGTAACGGATGGAATGAAAAATCACACGATGTTTCTTCACCACAATGTATTATTTTATTAACACTTTTTCTATATTTTACATTAAAATAAATCCTCCTAGCACCGTTTTAAATGATTTAAAACGCTTCCACTTTTTCATTTAGTGGAACTAATGCTTGATGAAAGTCTGGTGAAAGTTCTACCATATTCACACGTTACATCAATACGTCCTTACACCTAGAATATACACACGCTAGTGGGGAGATTATGGCGTCGCCTCACGTGACACCGCCTTTTTCGTATACATCCGCGTATGCGTCCATCAAATAGTTCTTTCTTGTTAGGGAAGCGATCCCTAACCATCCTCCCTTTTATTATGGAACACATATAATTCTAATATTTATACATATATATTAAAATCAAACATGGAAATATTTATGACGTCTTTAAACTAACTTAGTTTGTTCGTAACAATGAACATTTGCAACACGTTTTCGTCATTTAACCAACTCATACCAACATCAAAAAACAAATTACACTTTTAACAAATATTCACATAAACAATTTTCTTTTGGGGTCTTCTAATATTCTGTCTCAATGGCATGAGAATGAAATAGTTGGTTAATGCTGGATTTCTGACAATGAAGTCACTAAGCCTCTTGCTCTCCAATATTTTTCACTTATGGATGGGATGCTAGAAGTGGCCAGACATATTTGAAGGTGATCTGGGTCCATTTCCTCCTTCAAATATGTCCGGCCACTTCTAGTGGTAATCAGAGGATACGGTCAGTGAATTTTTGATAATTCTCCTGGTCAGGTCAGTGAGACCCATAAACCAACGACAGGTGTGGTCCTCCAGACATTCTAGGGGTTGTGAGAGAGCAATGTGACCACCAAAACATAAAAATATAGCACTATCTAAAAAGCAGTTACTTCTATTGCTACATAATCTCTGAGAATGAAATTTGTCATATACTTCCCTTGCTATTCAGAGGGCATGGCAGCCATTACCTTGCCTCGCAGTTTTGAAAAGCAGTATTTCAACAATCCTGCATTAACAGGCAAATATTGTAAATCCAACTTCACTGCACCTGTAGAAAATATTCTTATTGTGTTTCCATTAAATTATGGACTAAACATAAAAGCAATTTCAGTTTTGGGTGCTAGGGTTACAAACATAAGTTTAAACAGCAACATCTAGTTTCTGTGCTTGGTATAGCTTAATTCATAAAAGCATGTAACTGCAAATTAATAGTGCTGGTCTAAACCTAGATCAAATCCACTTTAATTTTTTCTTTAAATTAAAAAAAAGGAGTCTGTGTTGAAAAACTTTCACTTAAAGATAAAGATGGTCCATAATATCCCTTGGGACAAGGGCATCCTATCAAGGTAGGGCTAGCTCAATGGTACTTACCCAACTGAGCTAGTTCCTGTAAGTTCATTTTCCTGTGGGGTAAGTTCTAATTGCTTACATGTTACTCAATTTGTTTCTACCTCATTCTGTCTCGCACTACCCTCATCCAATGATCTCGAAAAATTACACTGACTTCACTAAATTCTTGAGACCATCTCTGTCGTGGAAGTCCTCTTCTTATTCCAAGCCCAGGTCATTGTGGCATAGGCCTGTCTACTTTGAGACATCTTGGCCATGTGTCTTCCCACTGCCATTTGAGAGTTCTTGCTCTAGTGGCCACATCCTCTACTCCATTCTTCTTATATCCTTATTTTGTACGTTGTCTTTGAGTTTTATCTCCAATATCTTCCTTTCCATTTTCTGCTGGCAGACCTGTATCATCTCAATCTGTTTTCTTGTAAATGTCCGTCTGACTGCCATAGAAGAGTTCTGAAATGATGCAAATTTGGAAAGTTTCAAATTTTGTTGCGAGGTTAGTCTTTTTTTTTTTCATTAGAATATATTTTAACTCCAAATTTTCCCCAGGAAAGTCTTATTCTTCTTTGGAGCTTATGTTCCGTTTTCTCTACCTTGCTAATTGTTTGTCCCAGGTTGTATGCGGGTCAATGCATGTCAAATCGAACACTCGTGAAACACGACTTTTTCGTAGGAGGTTCAACATTTTTTTATGAATAATAGGCATCAAATAAGGAGACCTGTATTTTTTTATTTCCGTATTTTTAAATTACTTGCTTAGTTATGGCTATTAGAAATTAAGCAATTTCTGTGCGCACCGTAATATGAAATCACTTGTTACTCTAAGGCCATATAGAATTTAAATTGATGTGTTAAAAATCTAAAAAAAAAAAAACACACGTATTCCTTGACATTTTACCTATAAAATAAGATGTTGAAAACTTTGGAGCTTGCATTAGTGCATTTGCTACAATTTTTTTTTCCTGGAGGCCTGCAAGCGCTCACGGATGAGTAACAAGCCAGGTGACTGCAGACAGCCTGCGAATTGCCACGTCAGCTATGCTACTCAGATAACTTCTTACTAAGGCAGTACAGTCCATACAGAAAAATGTCTCCACAATGTACCTTCTTTCTGATACTCCTGTGGCATCTGATACGTGCTTTTGAACTTTTGAATTTTTTTGAAAAAATCTTCTGATTTAAGCAGTTCCTTGCTTTTAGCTTCATCCTTCATGTATGTCCATACATTTGAAATAATTTCTCTACTCTGACTGTGTAATGTTTTGGTCCCTAATTTAGAACATACAGGTGGCATATCTCACTATATTCACTCTTTATTGCAAAGATCTATGTCTTCAACTGCACGCTGCACTAAAAAGCACCTTTGAATTAGCAAGACTGTCTCAGATCATGCAGACATCACTACCTTCCCCCTCCCTCCCCATGTGCATGGTTTCATTCACAGAATTATACAATATGAGCTGATGAAACAGACAAAAGCTATGGATTCGCCAACAGGACTTCCAGTCAAGGTCAGGTGCCAAGAACGATGGGTCCAGCTATGCTTTAAAATTACACTCCTTCATTCCTTTGTCAAAAACTGAAGCTTTAGTGAAACAATTTTCTTTCAAAGGAGGAGGTAAAGCTGTGTGTTGTATGGAAACATTAGTTTAAAATGCATATTTTAAAAACATTTTGGATATGCTAATAGTGTACATGTAATAGTGTCAGCTAGCAGTGTTCTCCTTACTGTACTGTTGTAACGCTCATGGAACCTTAAGTAGTGGACAGTTGCCGTAATGGAAGGTGGCAATTGTGTGAGGTTACTGTAGCCGTCACCGCTGCCACGCGAATTCGCTGCACTAATTTGCAAAGTTAATTACAACTGAACTATTAGAGACTCCATTCTGATTTTTTCTGAGAATATTGAATAAACTTCATTATATTTTTAGTTGTTTTTTTTTCCAGATTTTTAAATGGTCGAGTTTGTTATTATCTAACTTTAAATCTTTAATCATATAAAATATAATATTAATAATAATTAATAACATTTTCTAATAAATACCTCACGAAATACTGTGATTCATCTTTAATTTGGGCCAAAGATCAAGTAATTTGCTTCATTACAATCGGAGATATGATTGATCGAAGAGTGAGGAGCGCGCGATTTTTGGGACATTTCCAAAATTAATATCTGCCAAAATAAATTTTTTTATATAAAATGAAGAAACATGAGTCAAATATATTTTGTTCCAAAACACCAAAAAAACTTTCAAGAAAATCTGAGAGATCAAGTACATTTTTTGCCATATTTTGTTCGATTTGACGTGGAATGACTCGTGCACTACAATACAATTTAGAATCAGTATCTTTCTTGAATTGGTTATGACTGATTTTTGTCAGGTTCATCTGCAGCTGTACTTCTTTGCTCCTTGCATTCAACTCTGATGTCATATCTTGTAGTTCTCTTGCCAATTTGGCAAATAATAGATGTCACCTGCAAATTTGATATTTGACTGTCTTTTTACTTTCTCTACTGGTTGTATTCCACCCAAAAATTTGATGTCGAGATTTCACCGGAAATATATGTTTTGAGATCCCCTGAATCAAAAAAAAAGCATTTTTAGAAAAAGGTGTGTGTGTGTGTGTGTGTGCGTGCATGCTAGCGCATGCATGTCACAGAATATAACCCTGCTACACCATTTAATGTTGCCAAGTGAAGATTTTCATACATTAAACTGTTCACATAAAAGTGTTCTTTTGTTTTTACTTTTTCAAAACTGGGTGTTAAAAATTCTGATAGACTTTTATAATACAAAGTATTAGATATAAACAAAAACTTACTATAGAACAAATATGTAGTTCATTAAAATAAAAAGTTCCTGGGCTTTGGTAACTACCTGTTAACACCACAATTTAATATGTATTTTGCTTTTCTTGTGTTTCCATTCCCAGTTATCTAAAATGAGTTTAGTTACACATTTAATTACCAAACTTGTTTCTTACCTGAATATATAGCACTTTTTCATTTCGGCTCTGTCGTTAAAATAGTTTTTTGCTCAGATTTTTTAATGTGGACTTTCAGTTCATAACAGCAAATCGCAATGTAACATGTTTTCTATTGTTGCAGCTAAATTACATGCCTTGTTAAATAGCAGCACTTCTAGTCAGCAGCCAACTCCACTTACCAAACCATCTCCATCTCATCATTGGGAAGCTAACGATGAGTCTTTATCTGAAGAATCAAGGTGAGCACATATTTATTTATGTATTTATGAAGGAGGGTATGTTGTTGTAGGAATTCTTAAGTCCGATTTCACTAACTGATCTTAAAATGTAACACAATATTAAGGTGGATGAAACTAATGCTGATTCTCTTTCATGAGCAATGCTAGCTGTAACATTGAGTTAAACTTTTTGTTAATTTAATTTATTGATAGGAATGCTAGGCAGCTGTTACATGTTTGGTATTAGTCACAGCCATTCACAGACAATACACAAACCATTACAATTATTAAAAGAATCTTCTTAAACTACAAAAGTCTCATCCTTCTACTGTCGTTTCACTGACCACTTCCACTTATTTATTGTTCCAAAAAAGTGTTCCCACATTTTTTAGTCCTGACTGGTCTTTAAAAAGTTTTGTCAACTGTTTATTTCTGTTTAGCCATTTCCTGCAAACTCATAGTTTCCTCCAATGGTCTGTACCTGAATATTCTTATAATAAATGTATCTCATCTTCCTACCATTATATATTTTCCTTAATCTGTGGATATAACATTTCTGCAGCCATAACTTTTAATGTGTGCCTTTATTTTCCAATCTCCATGCTTCATTAATGTTCTTGTTAAGATAACACCTGTATCATTACATTAAGGTGATCAACAAATGTTGGAAGTTGGAAAATTGGTACCATAAACAAAGATGTTGATATGGATTTTTATTTGGACCTTATTAATGTCTTGCCTAATTGAGGGAGAAACATGCATCATAATGATTTTGAAAACCTGTAAGAGGAGGAATGTTTAAAGCAATACAGACTGTCTAAACTGGTTGTGAGTAGGTTTGTAGAGGAAATAATGAATCCTAACCACAGAAACATGCCTCTTTTTCGTATGCTGTAAGTCAGGGGAAGACGGGTATCGCTGCTGTGACGTCAGCTCACATGCTCCCATTGAAGGCCAGTTGAGCGTGTGACGTCACAGTGGGGAAGAGGAAACGTCGTGCGGTACATCATAATTTTAATGCTGTTTCAATTACGAAATAGTCATAGATTATAAATAATTACATTTTGACGTTATGCCATATATATACATGGCATATAAATTCTAGTTTATGTAAACAGTCATGTTATAATGCAAATACAACAGAAATTATAACTATTTTGCTGAGCTAGAGGAGAGCTATGCAGAACAATTAGGTGGACATTGTCCGTTTCGCTTTTCTTTAACTAGTTTGTCAATGTTAGTGCATAATGTACGGCACATTTGTAACCGAAGACTGCATGTTAGATTGTGATCTGACAATATGCTTCAGGATTTTGACTTAGGTTCATAACAGAAAAGAATTGTTCGCACACATACGTAGAACCAAACATAATATCCGTGCAACAAGGGCATGCAACCTCAGAAATCTGGTTTGAGGAACATTCTTATAAAAATCAGCCAAGTCTTCCTTGTGTTTATAGTTGTCCTTCAGCAAATCGCCGTACTGTAAATTTATCAATTCAATTTACTACCTGCTACAAACATTGTTAACATCCAATGAATACGGGGTCGCAAAGACCTGAAACGTAGTTGACAATGTTTCTACATCTTGAAGCCTGGTCTCAAACTGATGTGAAACCTGGGGAACTGAACACAAACACAAAACCACTATACAACGTCAGCAAAAACACAAAATAAAAACAAAATTCACACTAACGCCGTTAAGACCCCTCACACAACAAATAAAAACCCTCAGACTAGGCTGAAGAGTTCAGTTTTGTGCAAGTAGTGCTGCTGATCTAGGCAGCATAGCAATACACCTCTCTCGCATGATGTCGCACGAACATACAAGCTGGCTCTTCATTTAAATACTTCACACGGCCCGAAGTTGTCGTTCCCTGCTGTAAGTGTTAATTACAAGACAATTCCACTCAGCAGCTTCTATTCCCATTTGGTGATATTAATGAACCCTCACCAGGATTGTCTCCTAAGCTGGAACCAGAGCCCTCCCAATGCAAATCCCATTTCCATGGTGTCTTCTGTCCAGAATTATGTTACTTGTTAGAGGTTTCTCTCCCCATGCTGTCAGCCTGGGTGGCTCAGTTGGTTAGGTGCTGGCCTACTGATCCCAAGGTCACAGATTCAAACCTGGCCCAGAATGATCGCTTTTAAGTGTGCTTGAAAGCAACAGCCCCGTGTCAGTAAATTTGCTGGCATGTAAAAGAACACCTGTGGGACAAAATTCCATCACACTGGCGATGCTGAGATAATCCTGGCAATTAACAACATCGTTAACAAACAAAATAATAATCTCCCCTCACCGTCATTACCCTTCACTCCATTTAGAAACCATCTCTCGTTTGGCAAATAGGAGCCTCACTGACTTACCATTGTTTAAAACCAAACCGGACTAGTTTATGAGAGACATCCTCTCCACCCTCAGGTGGTCGGCTGACTGATTTCCTCGTCAAGCAACTGTCTCTCTCTTCCCATTGGTCTGTCGTCAGACGTCATCTGTTGTCAGTATCTCAAAGATTATTACTCAATTCGTATTCTTAATAGTGTAAATTTTGTCTCACACTGTTGCAATCCCACGATCTTTTGCTGGTTTTAGAAGCTTGTGTTCTTGGCTAACATTAGCTGGCTGCTGTTCACTTACCAGAAGGGTAGATTTACATGGGCACACAAACAATATTCATGTTTCAATACCTCAAGACATGTACAGCCATGGAAAAATGATTTAAGTGCTGTAACATGCACTTTCAAATGTTACAGCGCTCAATCATTTTTTTCCATGGCTGTACATTAAAATAATCACAAAATGAACCATGAGTGACTTCTCCAGGATTAATACATAGGTTCAGAAATACTAACTTTTTATAAATTTGTGGTTGAAGAATTGCTTATTAGATCAAACTTGTGTGCCAAATAAGATGTTCAATGGTAGCTGTTTTGTCATAGCTTTGACGTGGCATGTGGGTATTTAGTGTGATTAGTGAAGGTGGTACTCAGCCTAACTTCTAGTGAGTGTAACACTTTGGTAAAAATGAAAAAAAAAAAATGAATCTGTGGTAAAAGTAGGCAGAAGCTTAGTGTTTTCAAACTCAAGACATGGCCTTCCGGACTGCTGCATACATGTTTACCTCAGGACTCCTATTTTCCTCTTTATGTTATGTATATTATAGATTTAGAAATTCTTCATTATTTTTGTGTAAGGAAATTCTTTGTGAATCATGCATTATTAATTTTTAAGAATTTGATTTCCAGAGAACTAAAACAGATATTATTTCCAAGTTGTTTAAATCAATACAACTCAATAATACCTGTAAAAGACATTTTAATTAATTATAGATTGCAATACATATGTTCGAGGAAACTGTTAATTTGTATTTAGTGTATTGCAGTTGAAACATAATAATTCAACCCAAAATGAATCGGTGTAGAAAAAATTGTAAATTAAAAGTAAGTCTTTTGTGCTGTTTCTGTTGTAAGTACACAATGAAAATACTTGGCTTTGCAGGCGATCAACACCAGTTGCACCAGTGAGTATACTGCAGCCACCACCTGCTCATCAGCAAAGTCCTCGTATTCTCTCAACCCCTTTTGATATGAAGTACCATTCAACTCCTAAAGGAATGAGTTCTGCTGTTATACCAGGAACATCCAGTACTTTAACACCAATAGATCTTTCATCCGGTCTACCGAAATCAAGCACACCAGACACCGCCAAGAACAAGGAAATGATGAATGAAGTACAGGATTTCTCAATGCCTTCAAAGAACAAGCAAAAAAGCAAGCTTGATGATATGCTCGGCAAACTAATGAAGAAAAACAATTGCGTAAGTATTGTGTCAAAGACAGGATCTATTAGCATTGCATATTAAGGGAAGAAGGCTTTCAGTTACTGCCTGGGTAAGTCTAAAGTTTGTTTTACTATACAATAGTGGCTATCCACAGTTTAAGTGGATGCCAAGATATGAAAGAGCAGATAAAGCTGCTAAGAAGGGAACTACACAACCTATTATTGGGGCTGTCATGAGGACCAGTTAATCTGGCTACCAGGGACTGGTTGCTCAGAGAACTGGAGAACTCCAGAGCTCATATTAGTTTCATGCACTCAAAAGCTCTTGTACTTCAGATTGAACAGAAGAGGTTATGAGAAAGCTCTAATGGACAATGTTTTTACAGGACATTGTATGTGCACAGTGGGACAGCAAGTGAATCTTGTCTGTAGATTCAATTCTGTAGTCTTGTATACTTGACAATACATAAGTTTACATTATTCACTTATACATAAGAACAGGAATCGCCTAAACAATCATAATTCCTCAAGTCTATATAATGGTCTATTTACGAGATATTGCTTTAATTTTGTGTTATATGTACTACCCTTTATGGATTTGAGTTCTCCTGCAAGTTTATTATACTGGGTTGCCCCTATGTTTAAGGGATCTTTATCACTAAGTTTCCTAGTGTGAGCACACCTATATAATATTGTTATAGTTGTATTGGTATACGAAAGCTACAAACAAGGAAGAATACTTATCAAAGGTGGTTTGGAAGGTAATTTGGTTGGATATCAAAAGAGAAATTACAGTCTTGCCACATACTTCATTTTTCTACCTAATCCCGTCATAATTCAATGCACTTCCTGTAGGTTTGTGAAGTACTTATAGGAGCAGATTTTTTTTAAGGCTCTCAGACCACACTTGTGTTATGAGCATTGATAATGTTCTCAGCCTGTGAAAGAAACCATAAGGTTTTTACTCCACCATAGTCACCTTTCATTTTATGCATTTGGACCAATAGTTTGTATGACATTCTGCAAATCCACTGGTGGGGATAGGGACCCATGAATCTAGAACATCAAAAAAGTAGAATTGGTTACATTTAGAAATATTAGCATAGAGCATAGTAAAATAATTAAATTAAGGTTTAAAAAAATAAAAAATAAAAAAAAATAAAAAAAAAACTGAAAGGAAGCAGCAATTAAAAAAACAACAAAATGTCTAAATATTTCCATACAGTTAGTTTACATATATAAATGTGCTTTATTTTACATTCTTTAACTTCTTTGTACCTTGAGTGTAAAATAATTTGTCCAACTAATATTAATAAATATTGGAAGTTGATGACATTGTTGTTGGAGTCACATTAAAATAGAAAATGGGTCTATTAATAACACTAAACAACGCTCACTTTTTAAATTTTCCAGAACATGTTTCAGAGGCTAGTTTCCTCCATTATCAACTAACTTGAGTCAAAGTCCAGTTCATAATGGAGGAAACTAGCCTCTGAAACATGATCTGGGAAATTTAAAAGGTGTTTCGTGTTATTGACTCATTTTCTACTTTAATGCAATTTGTCCAATTCTGCAAAATAAGAGTTTGGGTGACATAGAATGAGGCACATTAAAAAATGTTTTGCTAGTGCCAACTTAAAGCCAAGCCACAGGTGCCCAGGTGTGGCTCTCTGTCACAGCTCTGTGACGTGTGATTGACATGTTCTGAGCACATAGTACTGACAGCGCACAACAGGGAACAAGATGTCAACAACACTAAGACATTTCCATGCTGTGGAAAAAAATGTTATTAAATAATATAAACATTTGTGTATATTTGAATAAGCTAGTAACAGTGGTATGAATCAAGTGTTTCATCACTGACTCAATTTTACAATAATGTAAACATTGTTTCATTAACTGCATCACAAATTGATTTGTAGGAAATTTAACAAAATGGGATAACCGACTGTTGGAGATTATGTGTAATATCCTGTGCATACCGTCCTTATGGATCCGTTAGTTGGCTATAGAAAAGTCCTATACAAACTATCTACTACATTTAAATACAAATTTTCTGATCTAAAAAATGGGAAATGAAATCTGCCTATTCACAAACCTTTTCAATTTTTGATAATTATAATGGTCATTGTTTGGTGTGCAAGATCAATTAAAGCATTTAAAAATCATAGTTGCTGATTGAAATACAACAAATGTAAACTTTGATTTCTACAGACAGCTATCAAGTGAAGGTTTCCCCAAAATACACTACTTTGCAGCCCACCTAATGTCAATTTCTGGCACAATATACTTGTAGAAACGAACTTTTTCCAAAATGAGTTTAATAAAAATAATGTAAAGTCTATACTGACTGGCAAGTATTTAGGTGCGTTACTTCGGTTATGTACATCTTTATCCCCAGACATTGAAGCCTTAGTGAAATCAAAACACCTGCAATCATTACAGAGAAGTAAGTGAAATGTACTTCATTCAAAATAAATAACAATTTTTGCACGGTTTGGTACATAAACAAGCGCTTATAGTGCAAAGACCATTTACATAATTTGCCACTGAACAACTAAGGGAGGCTTCATAACATCACAGCTTTGGATGGAGGACCGAAGTGTTTCCCCTCAGTAGCATGATCTGTGCACCTGTGGTCCAAGTTATGATGGAACTCAATTCTTCAAAGGACTCCATTGCTCTCGACACTCCGTTGCAAATGGTGCAATCACTTATCAAAAGCCCTAGGCACTCATACTGAGTCATTGCCAACAGAGCTGAATTTAAGTATGAGCAAGGTCCTGCACTCATTTAACCTCTTGAGGGATATTGACGTGAAATCACGTCCATTTAAAATGGCGGATGAGCGATATGGGCGTCCAGTGCGTTTAAGCATTTAACCCTTATTTATCCCTTATCCAACTCAACTTATTATAATTTTCCCTTTATGAAACATTTTAGTAAGGTCTATATACTTTATTGGCTTAGCTTAATATGTTCGTTCTGCAGTGATTTACCTCAAAACAGGGATAAACACACAAGGGTACGTACATCTCCACATTCGCGAATTCCCTTCTTGTGGCACACGAAACACTTTCGAAATGGGCGGGACTTCTTTGCTGTTGGTGGTATCCTTTTAGGATAATGTTTTCCTTGAAGTCTGAGGGGTGCAGGGGTTTTGGATTTTCAACCCCCAATGTGGTATTGTTCAATTAGGCTGCGAGTTATTTATAGTCGGTAGTCAAGGTCGGACATTGTCCTGTGTGGGTTTAGAGAGCTGTCCAAATCCCCAAACAATTGTATATGGTTATATCCAGTTGGTGCAAAAACACCTTTTTATACCACTTCTCCCTTCAGCTACAAGCAGGAAAGAATACGTATGTATTTCAACAAAGAAAGACACGGACTCTACTCAGTTACGAAACTCGCGTAAGCAAAAGTTGTAATGTTGATCTATTCTGATGACTCAAGAGACCACGCATGCAGTAGCGCTTTATTACACAGTATGCTGACGCATAAGCCACACATACAATGGGTGTTTCTTTACTCTTTCTTTCCGAGAACTTATATTAGATGCGTTCGACAGAGCAAAGTTGACTTTTCACCACAGTGAAACAAAATTGTGCCATTTCAACGTTTTGTAAATACAACTCAACTTTGCTGATGACGTACATTTATACTGCAAATAACGAGTTTTATACCAGTTTTTGTTTCATTAAAATAACTTAATATTTACACAAAATACAGCTGTGTATATACGAAGCGCATTTAACAATTTAAATGCTAGCAGTTCTCGGCTCGCGTATGTTTAAATGGCCATCGCTCAAGAGGTTAAAAGGTTTTCCAGCAATGCAGGCTTTCACTCTAGGAAACAACCAGAAGTTGCACTGTGCAACAGGGCTGCTGGTCAAGCAATTGGAGTTTATCAACTTCCAGTTTCCTCACATTTGCAGCTATTCTGTTGCAGGGTACAAAGGGGTTTGAGAATCTTATTTATTGAGGTTATTAAAGAACGGAAAGGCAGAATCAGACTGCAAAATTCAACGCCACTACCAGGATTTGAATCACAGATCTACCAGTTGCTCTAAGCAACTGAGCTACCATGGCAACATGCTGAAATGGCATTAGATTCCCCTACTGACCCTAATTTTTTTTTTCCAGTAAAACACAAGGAGATCTCAAATTCATTTTGGATGACAGTCCCCCATGGAGACATAATGTAAGTGGTTTCAATCCTGGGCTTCATAGTTTGACCAACTATTAGATCAATCACTGGAACAGGTTACCATGTTCAAAGCGACTGGACAGAAACTGGAAGATCTATGGATCAAATCCTGGATATGGCATTGAATTTGTCAGCTTGATTTTACATTTCTAATGTCCTATGTACAGCTTGTGTGAAAGAGCAATTACTTACTAGTATATGTCTGTTTGTATTGAAGTCAAGTGAAACACAAATGATTTAGTAATAAAGCAAAATTACAAAAAAATTGTATTTCATCCTAAAACAGATGAAAAAGACTTTTTTTTTTTTTTTTTTTTTCTTTTACAGCCAGCAGAAGAACCAGTGGTTGGAAAAGAGAAAAAACGTCGCAAACTAGATGAAATTGTGTTGGGTCTTTCAGCAGCAAAGGAGCAGAAGTGTTTATTCTCAGACTTGAAGAAATCTGGTGGTTCTGCAATGATTGGACCAAGTGTGACTGTTACTCCCACCTCCATAGGGTCTAGTTCGGCAGGACCTACATCATCTTCATCAACCAAGCCATTCACCATCACTGTAACCTCTGTCCCATCATCTGCAGCCCCTAGCTCATCAAGAAACAACTTAGGAATTGGTTTGAGTGCATTGCCTCAACTTCCCACTCCAAAGGAAAGTTTTTCATCTTTCCTTGCCCATGCAGAGCAGCAAAATCTTCTGCTCAAAAAGCAGCAGCAACAGCAACAGCAACCAGCCCAACAGCAGCAACACCAACAGTCACAACAGCAACAGCAACAGCAACAGCCAACCTTACAGCAGCAGTCACAGGCTCAGAGGAAAACCTATGAGTCCATGATAGCAGACCTTAGCAAAGTTGCTGACTTCTCGTCTAAAATCAGTTCCTACTCTCACGAAGCAAAGGTATGGGTTATAATTAAACTTTCCACTTTTTGTCATACTACACTTCCCTCCTTGCTGATAAAGTACAGAGATTACATGCAAAATTAACATGAAGTAGATACAAACATAAGCATTTGTAAGAAAAGTTCATAGAAGCTGTATAAAAATAAACAATAGTGGTTAGAGCCATGTGAATGTAATACATCAGATATTTTATAAAATAGTTTTCAGCAAAACAAATTCCAGCAACACACTTTTTCATATACAAAATTAACCCTTTCATGCCTGGTGTGTATTATAAGATACATAGGCTTTTTTTCCTATTTGTACTAGTTTTAACTTTTTTTTTTCTGCTATATTCTTGTTATACTGTGTGTCACCAATTAAAAATACATATTTGAGACGTTTTGGATTGTAAAAAATTATTTTTTTTATAATTTATATTGTAGTGTAATTTTTTTTTTTTTTTTTTAATAAGAAAAGAAGCCAAATCCATGCAACCGCAGTCAAATGATACCCCATCATCATCCACTCATGCCATCACACCGATTATTTTACGTGGGCCCTCCCCGTCCTTTACCACAGGCACATTTGACTGCGGTTGCCGAGACTCGAACTCACGACCTCAGGCTTTGAGTGAATGGCCAGTGCACTACGTGTTGCCTCAACGATCATGGCTATTCAAGCCAGCAGGCTGAAGGTGTCCCAGACCGCCTAATCTAAACCGGTTTCGAATTAGAGGAAGAACGGCATAAGTAGCAAAATAATTCAGGCATGAAAGGGTTAAATCATTGCAGCTTATTTAAACACTTTTCTGCACTCTTAAATGCTTACCAGAGATCTAAACTGCTTATCAGTAAAATAAAGAATGGGCCAAGTGTTGTCAACTCTACACTAGTGTCTATTTGCACAATGGTCACTGCAAAAGTTCAGAAACCGGCACAAATATTTTTAATTTGAATTATAACTTCTACAGCTTTTCAAAGTATCCTCAATTATGATTACATTTTTGCATCCTTTCAAACCACTTCAAAAATCCAGCTGACTCTATGGTGACCATAGAGCTTTCCATTTGTTTTGGGAATGGAGCAAAGTCTGGTGAATAAGAGGGGTTAGGAAGGACTCTGTTTTGATTGGCCAAGAAATAGTGTTTTCGTCACTATGTGCTGCAGGTGAGCAGTCTTTCGATCTTGAATGTGAAGTTTTCCATGCTGCAATAACTGATGGCGTATATTCATATACCACTGTGCAGTAACTGTTCTTTCTTGGGGTGGAAGGTATCCAGGGTGTCTGACGCTAAATGGCCAGTTTTTGAGAAGGTAGCCATGATCTTTCCTGCACTTTTGCACCTTCACATTTTATTTGGTGAATAAATAAATATTTTGTTTGTTAATGATGCTGTCAATTACCAGGGTCATATTAAAATGTGTCAGAATCCTGCAGTTTTTTACATGACTTGGGGCTGTCACTTTTAAGCACAATTATAACCCATCTGTCTGAGCTGAGTTTGAATCTGCGATCTTTGGATATGTGGGTCAGTGCCTAACAAACTGAGCCACCCAGACACACTTTTGTTGGTGGGTCACCATCTGGAAAGCACGATTTGCTGCTTTGTTTCAGGATCATAGTGGCATATTCATGATTCTTCTCATGTTAGGTGTGCTTGTTTCTCCCATTGTTGAATTTTAGTAGCATGTAATGGCACCATTGCATGTGAGCTGCTTTGTGATCCTCTATTAATGAATGCATTATCCAACGAAAACATGAATAGTTTAAAACAAGTATACTGTGCATTTGTGCATTCACACTTAAGTTATGGAATTATTTTGTGGGGATCAGCAAGTAAAAAATGTACAATAAAGATATTTAGGCTTCAGAAAAGAGCAATAAGAATTGTTAAAAACATCCAAAGGAGAATTACTTTCAAAAATCTTGGTGTGCTAACGCTGCCATGTCTGTATATAAATGTCTAAAGTATGTGGTAAAAAGCCACAAAGAGGATAGAAATGCAAATATTCATGAACATGACTCTCGAACAAAGAAAAACTACTTGAGGGACAGGTTAAGAGGCTCATTAGAAAACAGATGTATCGAAACTAATGCAGAAGAATTATACAATCACTTACCTCACTGGATTAAGGAAATAAATGAGGAACAAACAAAAATAAAACAAATTAAGTCTTATCTGAGAAAAAATGTTTTCCATACAGTAGAAGAATATAAAAGAGCAAAATTGTATACATAAAAAACAGTACCTCTCCTCATAACATTTGTTATAATTTGTTATAGGGTAAATTGGTTACAATGTAAAAAATTTGTTATATTGTAAATAATGTTACACCTTTTTTCATATGACGAACCTTGTAAACTATTACAATTGGTGAATAAACATTTATGGTGACTTAAAGATGTTATGTAAAATGACATCTGTTGTCATTGATCCAATGATAAAGGCACTGTAAATATCAACAAAGGTTGTGTGAAGATTCTCCATTATTAACTTCCGTGTTGCAGTTTTTTCTGGTGTTACCACTTTGTGAGGGTGACCTATGTGAGGCTCATCTTCCAGGGATTCTGAGCCTTTTTGGAACTCCACAAACTTGGTTTCCAATGATGACTCTGGATGGTGCAGTCATGAGAAAGTCCACCAAAATTCGTGACACTGCTAGACCATTTAGCTCCTTTTTGAAATTATAGTAAATCATAGCATGAAAATCACAATGTGACAGCTCTATTACAGTTGCCTGTATGTACGACAGTCGATATGTTTCCAACTGCATTCTTGCAAAAGCACCCACCACCTATTTGTGTAGTAAAGCATGATAATAGCTTCAAAATATCCCTTTTTCAAATGAAAGTAATTATACCACTGTGACTTCAATGGTTTAACTGCTGCTGAAAACATCAGGAGTGACCCTCATAAATGTCCAGGGGCTATTGTTTGACTTATATGCTTAGATTTTACCTGGAACTGAAGATTTAAGCAGCCCATCTGGTTTCCAGGTAAACAAGTGGTTGGCAGAGCAGAGTGCATTAATGCCAGAACAACCATTGGTGTCGGACTATCTTTCTGCTCCAAGACGTAGACGCCCTAGAGTGGATCCATCTTTATTGGATTGGAAGAAGCTTACTGGTGAAGAAAATGTATCTGTTATCAACAGATTAACAGGGAAAAAGGTAATAGTTGTTAACTGCTGTTTAATTGTCTTGTGTTTCTCTGCTACCACCCATTTTCCAGTGGCACAGGGTACAGATTCTGATGGCATGTTGTCATAGACATTGCTAACATGCCCATAAATTCTAATGGATCCCAGCTTATGACTACATATATTAGATCATTTTCTATATCTTGGAGCTTTCTTACTATCTTTACCATGTACATAGTATGTCAAGGAGGTATGCATTCTATCGGAAAATTTGAATTTGATACATAGTGTGCGTGTGTGTGTGTGTTTTTTGACCATACAAATAGAACAGAATTTCAAAGCCATCATACACAAGGCCTTGAAATTACAAGTTAGCGACAAAGTTTTATTCTCCATATTTCTGGCTATTATTGTGCCAGATCAGTTTATCTTGTTTGATGTAGTTTACCATTGGCTTTAGTGTTTTGTTTCATGTTAAGTGTACTTTGAGAGTTCATAATTGAGTGTTGTGGTTTATAATCTTTCCAAGTTGTCTAACCTTATCATGGCTTCTACCACCCAACAAGCTTCTAACATTGTCATCAGCTAGTTATACTCGGGCATTCAGAGTCTGTTGTTCCTTAGAAAGGAAAATGCCACTATGATTGGTTCAGTTAATTTATGCTCCCACCATTGAATTTGTGCAACAGTTAGCTGCTCAAGTTAATCCATCTCATATAAGATTTGCTTCAAAAATCCCAAACAAAAGTCTTCATTTATTAAAAAGGTGTGGGGGGGGTTTATAGTTAAATTCATCTTCTGAGGATGCGCCACAAAGATTTCCAAGAAACTCCCTGCATTCCAGTCTACCTTTTACAAGGAATATTTTTCAGAAATTTTGATTTTATCAAAAATGACTTTAATGATTTGAATTAAAATACCATATGTTTAATATATTTTCATACCAAATGAAATATATTATCTTCAATTTTCTGGGAATGTCTTCAGAATGACTTGCATAACTGGGAAATTGTAAGAGATGAATAAAATCTTACTATGCAAAACATGTAGGCCTAATTAGAACATACAATTTAAGTCAAATGCATTTTTGTGTGTCCAAAAAGCACTGCAGGCTCAACTTGCAAGGAAATAAATACCACCCACTTGTATGGTGGAGGAAGAGATTCAGGGTTACTTATTGAACCAGGGAGTAAAATCTGTTTGTCTTGTTTGAGCAAAGTGTGATGTGTTTGGGTATCTACTGCTAATCAGCTCAAAGATTAAGGCAGTCTATGTGGTCATCAACGTTCAGCTGTACATTCCACACCCTATACATTGTTCCATTGCCACTGTTACAGCCACACTGTCATCTTGTAAACTTTCAGTCCCTGTTTGTGTCAACTGTAGTAATGATGCCCAAGACAGCTCTTGTTCATCTGTGATATGCTGTGTCAAATGTTAAAGTGTTCATCTGGTGATTTCCTGCAATTTTCCAAGTTTTCTAGAAAAGGAGGCGATTCAGGAGTTGTGGCTGAAAGAATGCTTATTCTTCACTGAAACCCACAAACATCTTGTTTGCCAGCCTTCTATATTCAAATTTGGTATCATTAGCTCAGTGGTACCAAAGTGGGATTTAGTACTGAAACTTGGCCTGTAGTCTCTGGCGCAGTTGTTGATTCTACTAGTCCAATATTATCTTCCCTTCTGGCTCTAAGATTTGGTACTAATCCTGGAACAACCAAAATACATTGACTTTCTTATAGAGCTCATACTTGTGTCAATGGAAAGTGTGCCTTCATAGCCACTTCTCCATCACCTCCTCAGTGATCATGCTCTTAAGATGTTAGAGGACACTGTTGTGTTCAGCAGGTCTCTCCTCCACCCATGTCCAAGGCAACCACTTTATAGTCCTGTGTTTGGAGCAAGCACCACCAACTTCCAGAAGCCCTTCCCACACATAACCAAAACACCAAGTTGAAGCAACAGCTACCGGTCAAGTGAACCTAGCCCACACCTTCTCCCTCCTTCAGTGGAGCACAGGTGGCATATGCACACATAGAGCCAAACTGCAATTCCATGCCTTCAGGAGACCAAGCTTCGCCAGTGGGACATTTCCTGATTTCATTCAGGTGTGCTTTGATCTCCCACTGGAACCTGGCACTTTTGCTCATGGGGCTGCCATACTCCTGATTTGTGAGGGTATTTTACCAGCATCTCATGTTTACTATTACGATGAAAGCTGTAGCTGTTACCCTGTCTTTTCTTTTAACCTCTGTTCTGTGTATCTGCGGTCTTTTCTTCCTTTGTTATCAGACTTTACAGATCTGGTGTTCCTGTTTCTACCAGCACTCTTTCACCTGGATTTTGGATTTATGTCTGCTCAGCTTGGCTGGTTTATCACTTTCAGTGGAACAAAATAAATCTAAAGCTTCTTATTAACATTTCAAATAAAGCAGACCCAGGGATGTGCTAAGAGAGGCTGTAGCCTCCTCCCTTTAATCATTTATTTGTGCTAAACTATTTACAGGTAAACATGGCCAGTGTTCAGTCCTGGCTCTTGATCATTTATACTCATAATTTACAGTATAATTAATTCCTTAGTTCTAGCAAGTATTTTGTTTGACTCCATTAACTGTCCATATCCATTTATTGTTCACATTGTTAAATCCATTCTTTATTGATGTACCCTTTTCTTTAATTTCAGTTCCTTTACATTTAAATATTATATGTTCAAGATACTCATTTCCATCCCATATACCCATGAAATACCTTTTTACTCCTCTTCATTTGTCATATGTATTACAAGTAACTCGTGAACAAGAATTTGTTCTCTACCAATGGGAGCAAAAACTTATAATTCAATTGAGTAATCAAATCAGCTAAATATTATGTTTAAAAGGCATATTTATTTAAGTTTTTTATAAGCTTTGGCAACATTCTGTTGCATAATATATCTATTTTGCACAGAGTTAGAAAAAAAATAAATACAATTTTTTTTTTACCAGATTACTGGCAGTAAAGCACCTCAGCTGAAAAAGCTTGCCCAATGGTTGCTGGAAAATCCTATGTTCGATGTAGATCCAAAATGGGCCGAGCTTGTCAAGGAGAGAGGAAACCTACCACATGATTTGCAGAAACGCCTGCCACCAAATGAAAGGAAAAAGGGACCTGGTCGTCCGCCTCTACTTTCCAGTCCTCCTGGTCAACAACCTGCAGTCAGTCAGGCAAGCAATCTGGCAACTTCTATGGCTTCGACCCTGCCTTTCCCATCACTGGCAACAGCTGGCCTTACTGGACTCTCTGCAGCAGCTGCAGGACTTAATCCTAGCAGTCTTCTCTCTGGGTTATCTCTTGGTGGCTTCGATCCCAAAAACAATCCTCTTCTGCTTCCTTTTGGAGGAATGCCAAACATGAATGCTTTGGGCAGTATGAGTGGCTTAGGAAACTTGGGGAATATGAGTCTCACAAATTCACTTTTTGCCAATCTTGCAGGCTTAGGTCTGCCCTCATTAGCAGGAATGGATGGCAGTGATATTTCTAACTCTAATCCCAATGCTGGTTCTGGAAAAACCAAGAATAGAAAGCCTGAATCTGAACGTGGACACTCTAGTTCAAAGCCCCAAGTTTCATCTTCAGCAACTTCATCTAGCTTGCCTTCTTCAGCTTTGCCCTTCTTCTTCCCCAATCCCAGTTTATTATACACCCCTCTTGGTCTCGGTGGTTTAAATCCTTTCTCGATGCAACCAGGTTCAATGTCATCAGCATACGATAGCCTTGCACAGCAATGTGGTTTGTTAAATGGCACTCTTGGTGTGAGTGGAGCATCAACATCAACATCCCAGTCCTCATCTCGAGCAGGAGGAAACAGTGGACACAAAACTAGTAGCACACGTGCTGCTACTGTAACTTCAACATCCACTTCAACTTCAGCAAATCACAGGCATCAACGAACACCTGGGCGCGATAATTTGGATAGACAGCAACAGCAGCTACAACAGTTGCTGCTTCCTCATGACACCCATCTCTTAGAAAGTCTAAGTCGAGCATCATCACTGGAAACAACCATGAGAAGTGAAAAGAGGCCAAGAGAAACAGAGAAGAAGGAGCCTACAGTTTCAGACGTAAGCCGAAGTGAGAAGAGACCAAAAGAAACTGAAAGAAAGGAGCCATTAGAGAATCTGAGTAGAAATGTTTTGGTAGATTTTACAATTAGAGCAGAAGATAAACCTACAAAGAAAGTAAAAGATATGGATAAAAAAGAAATAGCAGAAAATCTTACTCGTTCACTTTTGGAAAGTTCAGCCCATGTAGAGCAATGGTTTCCAAAGAAAATTAGAGAAAGTGAGATGAAAGAGGCATTAGAAAATTTGTGTAAGTCATCTGCTGAAATCCTTGCAAAGAGTACAGAAGAAAGAGCTACAAAGCGCCCTAGAGATACAAATTTGGAAAATTTGAGCAGAATGGGAACTAATGTCTCTGTTACTGAGGAAAGACCAGCCAAGAGAGCAAAAGAGGCAGAGAAGAAAGAGGAAGTACAAGAGAGCAACAAAACAGTAGACTCAAATGCTGCAGAAGGTGCAATTGATATTGAAGCGCTATTACCACCCACAACAGTCACACGTGTGGGAGTATCGCTCCCAGCTACAGTTACACTTAAAGAAGATGTGGCACCTGAGAAAGAAACTGTGATACCCTGTGAATCAACAAGTAGTAACATCCTTTCAGATCCATCTCCCCATGCAGAACCATCACCACCAGAACCATCACCTACAGAGGAGACCTTGCCACAGCCGCCACCAGCACCACCATCTCCACCACAAGCAGCAACAACTCCATCAACAGACTCTGCGGTAACACCAGCAACAGTTACTCCAGAGTTTGAAACAGAACCTTCGAGTGGCGGATCAGGAGCAGGAGCAAGAGCAACAAGGTCAGGGGTTGGGCGACGGGCAAGAAATACAAAGCGAAAGCAGGCAGCAGCAAAGGTAGAAGAGGAAGAGGCACCAGTCGTGGAACGTAAAGTTCTGAGGAGTAGTGCAGGAAGAGCAGCAGCTGCTGCAGCAGCAAGAGCGGCAGCGGCAGCTAAGGCAGAGAAGGAAGCAGCAGCAGCAGTGGCAGCTTTACAGTCTGAGAACAGTGAACACACCAAAGATAGCGCTATTGGCAAGAAAATAGACTCTGTGGACACTAAAAGTGATGCAGTACACAATGACGAGAACACAAAAACTGTGGGGAAAAATGATACGTAGCATTGGTAAACATTGCATGTCTTTATTGAATGATTTTTGCGCCATTTTATATATCATTTTGGTTCGTTTTCGTATTAATTGACTGTGCATTCTGTGATAGCCATTTTTCCAAACCTTACAAGTGCATAATATATATATATATATAATTATACTGTATTAATTGAACATTTGAATAACTCAAGGCGCAGGTAGTGAGCTTTTCACTTTCTATCACTTCTCCTTTTGTTTTTATTGCAACAGATCTATTCTCTGACTGTTGGTTTTCATAATTTCTTAAAATCCTTCACTTTTTCATCTCTTTTCTTCTTATTTTTCTGTTTCTTTTGATCCAGTTTCTTTTTTAACTTGCCTATTCTAATTTTACTGCCACAGTTTGTATTATTTTACAAGACTAACTTCAGTATGTTGAAATGGTATTAAAAATCCATTCAGATGGATCACACAGAAACCAAAAATGCTGTGAAATAGTGAGAGGATGCTGAAGTGACAGAAAGACAGAAAGGATTACATAATGAAATATTTGGTGCTGGCATGACACTTCAACCAAATGTATATGCGAAATTTTATGTATCATAAAATATTAATATGCTCCAATGAGCATCCTACATTGACCAGCATTTTTGCTCTCCGTGAAAATAATAAACTACACAAAAAAAGTAAAAAAAAAAATAATAAAAAAAAATAAAGCCATCGTTTTATATATAATATATATATAATGTTAATTGAGGTGAACCATTGAATCAAACTTGTCGCTGTGTACATATATTTGCTGTGTGAGACGAAAATATGATCGGTTTAAACAAAAAGTAACTGTAAAGGATGTAAAGGGTATATTGAATGGCTGATGTTTTATTTAATCATGAAGGTAACCGTAGTTGACAAAAAATGCATAATATTGTTACTTAGTGTTAGTGCGTAATTTATAAATAAGAAACATTTTCCCAGGAAATTGTGTGGTAATTTCTTAACTTGTGCACTATTTATTTTTAAAGTTTATCTTAATTGCATTTATTAAGGAGCTTTGCTCAGTCCTGGTGTGTCTGTAAGACATATTGAAGACTTGAAAATTCATACATCACTTTAAAAAGAAAAACAAAAAAAATGGGCGAGTGACATCACAATAAATGTGCAACAGTAACAGCGGCAGCTATTTGAACTCAACAATGAACATTGTATTTGTTGCAGAAACAAATTTACTCCTCTACCTTCCTTCCTAACAAAGTTTTTAATTCCACTTCCACTTGGTTCAAGGCTATAATAGTGTTTTGTATACAGTGATGGGAGACGAAGCTTCAGTTGTATTGGTGTCAAAAGATTTACCACCGCAGGTGAGTAAGTGTTAATAAAATCAGAATAAATGCTCTTCCAGCAGCTACGTCATTCATAGTGCTTTCTTTTAGGAATCTGTCTTAGGTGATACAAATCATCCATCCATCCATCCAGCACTGAGGTCCTATAAATAACCCCCTAATATGTCGGAAACTTGTATAGTAGCAAATGATACTGTATTTCATCACATAATCATCATACCTTTTATACTTTCTTCACTAACTAAAGATACACAGTGCGACCATTATACTAAGAATAAATTATTTAAGACTAGCCAATGTAACTTTCAGCAGCTGCTGTATGGTAACGAGTAAGAATGAGTGAGTGTGTGGAAATATGGCCACATTACGCTGTTCATAGTTGGAAAGAAAAGAGAGGGGAAGGAGAAAAAACATACATGACATTGACACTGCGATGCAGACACCTACTCCAGTAAATAGAAAAATAAAAAACATAACTTTGGATTTATTAAGACTCATCTCTTATTTACAAAAGAATTTATGATACTATTGAATTGCATGTACTTCTTAACTGGAGTAGACCTTATTGAACTACTGAACAAGTCCATAATTTGACCTGGAAAAAAGCAAAATAGATAAATAAGTGAAGGCCATTATAATAGATATATGCGAACATTGAGTCAGAAGCACTTGTTTGAATAAATAGTCATACACAATTAAAGAATAAGATTATTGGCTAAGTGCATGCTTACCAAATGGTTCACAGCCCTTGCTGTTCCATTTGTTTATCACTTAGTGATGCCCGCCAATTGCCACATTAGGTCAGATTCTTGGATGAGCGAATCACCATCTCAGATGGCAAATTGATGGCATTGACAATGGGAAATCTACAATATGCTGCATACCTGTATTTGCTCCCATAAACCTAACAGATTGCAATGGTTGTACGTTATTTTTCAATATTTCCGATAGTAGTACCTGGAATATTACCACAACGCTTATGTGGTGATATCCTTGTCTAAAAATAAAGGTGCAACCATTATACAATGGCAATGATTATGCGATGATATGCAGTGCTTAGTATTGAAAGTTCAGCTTTTAATGGGATTGTAAGCCAATGGTTTTTGGAAGAAAAAAGTGTAAATGTATTTTTACATTTATCACAAGAACCTAGTTATTGTTAGGGACTTGTACCGGTGTCCATTGTTAAAAATTACTGTCCTTAAAAGTAATGGCAGAAATTGGAAGGGATGCTCGAATTATTTGGCATTAAAATATGAACAATTAAATCTCATTTACATTTGAGTGTTTTGACTCGTAGATATGTCTAATTCTGAAACATGACAAGACCATATGTTGTAAATTTTGCAACATAGGCAGTTTGAAGTAAAAAGACATTTTTAGGCAAACTATGAGGTAGCTCAGATGCTGATGCTGGGCAATGAAAAGCTTGTAACTCCAACAGTGACTGAAAACCATATAACTTCGAGCTATGCAGAAAAAATTAATCTGTTTAGAATCCATATTCATTTCACTCTATCTCCCGCTAGTAGCATAAATAAAATCAAGTATCTTATGAACTCTCATTTGCAATGTGGCAAGCACCATTGTTTGTTTGTTTGTTTGTTTTAGTTTTTTTTTTTTTTTTTTTTTTTTTTTTTTTTTTTTTTTTTTTTTTTTTTTTTTTTTAATTATTATTAATTAACGTCCTCCAACATTGTGGCATATCAGACGAATGAATGAAATGGGTGAAATGATGCTCAAATGAGCCCGAGGTCCATGGAGCTTTAAGTTACCCGACATTCGTCTTCTCAGGGTAGGGAAAACCTAAGAAAAAATCCTACCCGGATAACTTGCCCTAAGCGAGATTCAAACTCGCGACCGCTTGAACGTGAGGCAGACACGCTGACCATCACGCTACCGAGGCAGGTGCACCATTGTTAATTAACTTCCTGTGAATCAAGGAAATTGAAGCTATTAACAGTGAAGCAACAAGATTCTAAAGTAAGAACAAATTAGAAACTAAAAACTTCACTTATCTTAGTAATGTAAGTTATTTTTTCAACCTGTGATATTATAGTTAAAACCTTTAGGTTTTAACTATTAAAAAAAAAAATTTAATTTAATTTTAATAGTTGAAACCTATTATACAAGGTGTCTAAAAAGAAAAACCACCCTGATAATGCTTAGTATGTTGTACGGGAGGTCAAACAGCAATTTTCGAGAAAGAACCACTGATGGGAAACGCATGGTTTGGACACCAGTGCATCGAAGTGTGACATGGGCGTGTGCTCACATTCGTCAATAAACCCAATATATGTAAGTAGCACATTGAGTGGTCTGCATTATAAACAGGCTTTAACTACGTACCTCCTATGTTGTTGCTTTGGCGAAGCTGAGCCTCGTGCACACATGCTCCTGCTGCCGCCTTCGAAGATTTTATATCGCTCCATGGACTCAATAAGCAGTGCCCAAACCATACTCTACAGAAAATAGTCGAGAGTTGTCAGATGTGGCAACTGTGCTGGTCTTGGAACTGGTCCACCTCTACTAATCCATCAGTTTGATTATGCAACTTAAGATGATTCCACACATTTACATCAAAGCATTCTGGAGCTCCGTTGTGTTGCAGTCACATACCTGCCAAACATTCAGTGGCACTACATCCAATAGGGTAGGCAAAACATCTCTAATAAATGTGAGGTAGTTCGGTCCTGTTAGATAGTAGATATGCTCAGGTCATTCATCTGCAGTACACATAAAATTAAAGGGTTGCATACTTTTCATATTAAGATGCAAAAACAAATCAGAACTATTGGTCGCAATTGTTCATTCTCAGACTTCGACATTCTCCAGTGCCCAAACTGCATTTCCTGACAGTGTTTCCTTCTTGAAAACAGATCAGTTGACCATCTCACACAACATACTGAGCATAGTCAGTGTCTTTTTGGGATGTCCTGTCTATTCCCAAAGCATACAAGTATTAGTGCTTATTTCAGTACCTGAAAATATCAAAAAGATTTTAATTGCATTATTATATGCCAAATTACATTTACTCTGAAAGCAGCAGCAAATGTCTTTCATTATAATTGTTCTCTCCATGAAGACAACCTTTATTTCTTTACTTCAAATATGTTGTTTGTGGGGTGTGGCTAGACCCAGTGGGTGCTCTGCCTAGCTTCTGGATTAGGAAGAGGTGGGCCCAGGTTAAATAATTGGTGTCACAGTATCTTGGGTTATGTCAGGGCAGTTAGAACCACGCAGAGCAGACCTATTTTGAAGATTTTCAGAACATGTTATACTCATTGCATTTCTAAACCATTTTTTTTTTTTCTTGTTCACTTGTATAAAAATTCACTCCTAAAAGTGTCAGAAAATTCAGTTTCCCTGAATATATTTGCCTGCATTTACTCTTGATGACCAAGCTTGCACTATGAAGTGAAAACTGCAGCAATTGTATGACTTACATTTTATATGTATTTTCAAATATATTATTTGCTTTTCCTGTAGAATTTATAATGAAGTTACATTGTTTACATTGCCAAGCATTGATATATTGTTGTAACATGCAGACCTAAAGGCCTTATTACGGCATTTCTTCATTACACCATTCTTATTTAGTTTGCTCTTTACTGTAAATGGAAGGAAATTTTTTTTATGCCTATATCATATCAAATACGTTCAAACATTTCCCACTGAATTTTTTCTGTAGTAATGACTAGAGGCTTAATTGTATAGGAAATTATAAGACTTAGCATTCTTCAATACCTGTTCATACTCGCTACCATAATTCATTTAAATCAGCATCACTTTCCTCAAGCTCCTAGAACTAGGTTTGTAATGAATAGATGCACATGGTGACAAAACTGTGTATAGTTGTGGTTCAAGTACCTGCATTTAAGTGCTAGAACAGTACTCAATATGTCACGAGCAAACACATGTATGCCCTAAGATAAAAAACTAGTGGACTCTCAAATCATGTTTTTTAAAGCTCAAATCGTGTCTTGGTACTGGTGACTTTAGCTTTATTCAGCTGTCACCTTTCATATTGAGTCCCAGCTACTGAATATGTGCTTACAGCCGATCGGTTATGTATGTAGCAATGGGACCCAACAAGGTTCATATTCCGAGCATTTTTTCTCCCATAGAAATGGAATGCTAATTATGGATATTAAAATTTCCATTTGCTGTAGCTTATTTGATTTTAAAGCATATATACTTGCCTGTAGAAACTGAAACACATTCCTAACTGAAAAAGCAAATAAAAGTAAAAATTAACTTGGTATCAGATGTGCCTCTAATACTGTGCTCATTCTAAGGGGCATGGATGACATCAAATGTGCAGTGAAATTTTCACATGAGGAAATTTCCTTTAGCATCCTGTATTTGATTCCACAAAATCTCTCATCTTGCACCCAATTTAACTCCAAAACTTTCTTCACCTCTGCCCACACATTTTCAGTAGAATTCACATCTGATGAGAAAGGAGCCGAATCAGTGTCTTGATATCGCGCCTTTGCAACCAAATGGAAACCTACTGACTTGTGTTGTAGCCCCATCCTTAGCGAGTAAACTGGTAACAGGTACTGGCTCACACTCCAAGAATTCCTGCAGGACAAGGATGGAACAATGTGCAGCATGCAAGTAGTCTGTAGCTGGAAAAAGAGCATTTTCACTTGATTTTGTACGATCTTAAAAGCGGGTTAAACTGGTGAACATTAGCAACAGGCTTTTGTAGACATTGGTCCTTCCCATGCACAGCTTCCTGCTTAGAAAGATGAGAGAATGGGCATCCAGCAGTGCTGGGGACAGGAAAACACTAGCCATTGAGAAAATGCTTTGCAAAAATAATTGCATAACATTTAAAGAAATTGAGGTAGCATTGCAGATTGGATCACCAGCAGGTTTGAAAATCCTGCATAAATTCCTTCATGTCTCATCTGATGGGTGCCTCACAATTTGATGGAAAAACAAGAACATGCCAGTGTAGAATGATGTGAGGAAATACTGACAGGATCCAAGGGAGGGGGTTCTAGTCGGATCTCTGACACCACAGGTGATGAAACCTGGATTTATTAGTTCATCCAGAGACCAAGCGGCATTTAGCAATGTGGATATTTACCAATGACAAAAGGAAGTGTCCACAGAAGAAGAGGCACTTGGTTGCCGCCTTCTTTGGTTTTATAGGGGAGAGCTTTGGCTCTTGGTAAATCCCTCATTCTCTCAGTGTTCCTGACGTTAAAAGGATTTTATGCAAGGAAAGAGATTTTCAACCCCTAAAGATGCAATTACCACCTATGAAGGGGAGCTTGCAGCTATCAAAGAAAACATGTGGCAGAGAGTTCTTGCAGAAGTGATTTCAGCAAACGCAAAAGCAGAAAGTTCAGTAATTTAAAAACAAATAGTTTTGGTGTATCTCAAAACTTTTGTAGTGACCCTCATAATGGAACTTTCACCTCATATGTAAATATAACCCTGTTCCAGTTACGATTACAATTGTGAAGCAAGATAATCTGATCATCTGTAAGACACTGCTTCTTAGCTGCCGATTGAGCAAAAAGACCTACATAATAAATGACCCAAGGCTCTGCAGTTCAACCCACAAATTAAAATTACTTCTAATGGTAGACTTATGCTGGAAGGAATTGCTGATTGTCTTCTAGAAATGCAGGTCCTGCTGAGGAGTAGACAAACATTTTCGACTAACCAGGTTGATGACAAATAGTCCCTTAATGATTCACTAGATAGGTATGATATATGTTTTGGAGTCATTTTTTCATTTACTCCTTTCATAGATTACATATTCCCTGGATAATGTAACCAAACTTGTAGCTGCAGATATAGGAACTTACTGTTCTTACAGCTGGAGACATGAGTATCCAGTAACTTTCACTAATGTAAGGAGAGATCTCATAACTTCATCCTTGTGTCCCCTTAGCCATAGCAAAAATCAGCATGATCACTAACACATGCAGCACACCAAGGATGACATGGATGCGAATGATCATACCAGTGCCATTCATAACTAGATTGGAGTAGAGATTGCACATTCAATACACAGTCAATTAAATAGTTCCTTAGTTTTTCGTTTTAGTCTTTACTTTTTCTCGAAAAATTTGCTTGAAAGCACTGGGAAGGGAATTATGCGAATGGTGCTTCTAGGAATGCAGAAAGAAAGGGAAATCCTGTAGTATTATGTAAAGTTATATAGGTATACAGTAATTTGTGAATGAACTGGATACATAACACGGTTTTATTGGGCCTACAATGTATTGTTTCATTGTTTCTTTTCTCTGACTATTCTGCGGTCTCACTTTCGTCACTATCATCACTATTTTCATTTATATCTGGCTTCAGATAACACATCTTCATGTTCACTATTCCACATGTCGTCAGAACCATTAATGGCAAAGAAATACCAGTTTTTTTTTTTTTTAAAGACTCTACTTAACAATATGACAACTTGTAACAAACTGACTTAGAAACACGTCTGCAACTTCACATTTCAATTTTATAATACGTTGTGACAATGGCAATACGAGTATTTTTGTGGCAAGCACTGCGTCCATTGTAGTCCGTGACAGGCACTGCTGCGTCGATTGTTGTCCATTATCAAGTCATTTGAAGGCCGCTCCAATAAGAACGAACCAGGAGAGGGAATTATGCGATCTTTAATAGGTAATTAATTTTTAGTGATGAAAAATCATAGGGGAGGGAAATATGCAAGGGGGGGGGGGGGGGCCTTATGTGATAAAATACGGTATATCTTGTGTATGGAAAACACGCTATTGCCATATATTTAACAAAGTAAAATTTAAATAGTAAGAATCGTACACCAAGGATTCGAACCCAGGTTGTTCCAGTTACAAGACGCATAAAACCAAACTGTAAGGCATCTTGCTACTTATATATAGCTTTCAAATGTATGCAGGGTAGTAATAAATTGTGTGTTGTAAACTCAGTGTCAGCAAATGCTTTCAATGTTTTCTGAATAAAACTCATCTCTCTTTGCAGTTCATTTATTTTATCTTAGACTGTGGACCACCGGGAAAACACGAATCGGTTGGGAAATTTAGTGTTATACTGGCAAGTTGGCCATGGTAGCTCAGAAGTTAGAGTGCCACGCATGAAGCGGAAGATCCATGGTTCAAATTCTAACTATGGCATTGAATTTTTCAGTCCTAATTCTAACTTTCAAATAATGCAAATTATTACCTTTAAAGTAGATTCCGCACACTTAAAGTTTTCCGGCAGAATCAGTTGAGCAGTGGGGTCATACTCGGGTTTCAGTAGCAAGACGATTACTTCCCAATTGGAAGTGCCCCACATTAACACCTAGATCACTTCAGCAGCTTTACCTTTGAGACAATTGCTTATGGCAATGATGTTACCTCATTTACTGTTTTCATATTCACATGTACAACCACACTTTCATACTTCCAGATTTTAGAGAGGATGGGGAATAATGAATAATCCTGGCTAAAGAAAAATCCCAAGCCTCCAGCCAGGAATCAAACCCATGACCTGTGGAAGCTAGGATTCCTCAGACCACAGAGCTAGTCAAGAGAGAAAGTTGTGTGCATACGTTCTTTGCAAATTTTGAGATCAAATCTGAATTGTTCTAATACTAAATATTCCTATTCATTTCTTCTTCCTTATTGCATAACAGATAATTTGGAGGTAGTAACAATCCAGTTTTGTACACATGTGTGCTGAAGTGGCCATGTTCAGTGATAAGCCTTAACACAATGATTGTTTTTCCAAGGTAATTCAGGTATTAGCTTTGGCTTTAATATGGATTATTAGTTCATTCAGACATAATTATTACTGATTTTCTTCTTAATGATAATCTAATTGCACTGGTACTTTTGGTTGTACCTTAATTATGGTGGTTTTTTTTTTTCCCAGGAAATTTGCTTTTGTGTTATTAACCAAACAATTTTTTTTTCCTTTTTTATAGTAGGACAGATATTTAAGAACATTGTAGATAGCATCAATTTCTCCAAACTTTGTACTGTTTGGAGCTGGAGGAGATGATACATAGTAAACGTTGATTTGATAAATATGCGAAAAGATTATTATTCCCACTTTTATCCCATTTGAGTCATGATAAATTATACAAGCACAAGGTACTAATGAGACTGAAACTGCATGATTAGCACAGCTCACAAGTCTGCGCTGACCATTAAAGGTATATGTATTTGCATTTTTATTTATCATTCTAAGGATTTCCAAATCTCAGAGTATTAATGAACAGAAAAACTGATGTTGGTACCATGAGTGGAAATAGGAAGGAAATTCTACCTGATATTACTCATAAACTGAAATATGGTTTGCAAATTTGTGTGAAATGGAAGGATAACAAAGATGTTTATTTGTTATTCATGAAATGCAGAGTTACAGATTGCTGAAGTTACAGCAGTGAGTAAGCTGAGAACACAAGATCAAATTACCACAGAGGTGGTACAAAAATCAAAGTGTGCCCTTGAGTACCAGAAGGGAATGGAAAGTGTTGTTGTTTGCTAATGCTGGATTTCTGACAATGAAGTCATTAATCCTCTTGCTCTCCAATATTTTTCACTGATGGATGGGCCACTAGAAGTGGCCAGGCATATTTGAAGGTGGTCTCGATCCATTTCCTCTTGCAGATCACATAGAGGACAGAGTGGTGAAGAATATATCCCAATTCTGTTTAAATGTTTTGCCAGGCAATCATGTCCTGTAATCAACCTGAAGGTTGCAACTGCTGATTTTCGAGGATACTCAGGAATTACTGTTTGAATGTTTGGTAGTTCCCATCTTTTATTCTTTGATTTTTCATAGTAATATTTTGCAATAATTTTTTTGAATTCAGAGTTGGCTAATCTTTTAGCTGCATAAAATGGTATATTAACTATAGATTTTTGTACACCGCTAGTACCCTTTTTTGCAAGAAAATCAGCTTTCTCATTACCACTTAGTCCACAGTGAGCTGGTATCCATTGGAAGACTAGGTGTTTTTGAAGTGCTGCTAGATGGGTAAGGATTTTCCAACATTCTATAATTGTTTGTTTTTTTGGTGACAACTTGGAAGTAATTGCTATAATTGCTGCCCTGGAATCTGAGAGTCAGAGAATAACTGCTTGCTGAGAATTTGAAATTCTGTACAAAAGATTTTGTAGGGCCATTCGAATTGCTTCAATTTCTCCATCAAAGTTTGTAGTTCCATAACTTAAAGATTTGTAATAGGAAAAGAGGTGACATGTGACTCCAGCACCTGCTCCATCTTGGTTTGATATCAATGATCCATCAGTATAAATATTTGGAGTATCACTTTTCTTAACTTCTTCTGTCAGATGTAAATAATATGTGATGTCTAATGTTTGTGTCGGATTGACTTTAGATATTAAGTTTTCCTTTGAATTAGGAAGGTGTACATTCTTCCTGATGTCTTGAATTTTCGAAAGAAAGCTCTCCTGAGTCTTTAGTGTATGTGTAAAATTTCTCTTGTGCCATGTATTGAATGGGAGTCTGATCAACTTTTCATGTTGAATAAGAGCTGCTTTTTCTATTTCATATTCAATGGGGTATTGATTGGTTAGTATTTCCTTAGCTGCTATTGGTGTGGTTTTGATAGCACCTGTAATTAATCTCAGACTTTGGTTTTGAAAGATTTGAATTTTTTAAGTGTAAATTTGCTTGATCAGTGACACAACTATATGTCACACAACATCTAAGACGTACTATCTTTCACAAAAGTAAATACCCAACTTCAGTAAGACCTGCATGTATGGTCACCTAATTCTCAGGCATACTTGGCATGAGAATTAAATTAGTCATATGCTTCCCTTGCTGTTCAGGACAAGGAAGCACCTTGCAGTTTTGAAAAGCAATATTTCAGCAATTCTACATTAGCAGGCAAACATTACAAATTTAACTTTGGTGCACTTATAGAACAAAATGTTCCCAGTGTTGTATGCTAGGCTTACAGGCGTAATTCTAATCAATGAGAAGAAGTTGGTGTTTTTGCAGTGGTGGGCTAACATTAGTTTGAATCTCATTTAAAATCAGTTCCCCTTTTCTTTCTTAATGGGAACATCATTAATTATATAACCCCTGCAAAATATAAATTAATTATTGATATTAGCAATTTCATTATCATTTGTCTGTCATTAACAAAAATAAATTAACGAACAGCTCCACACTGAACACTATGGTGCTCTTGCTTGTTATAGAAATATTATTTTCTTATTCCTCTAAATAAATGTAAACGAATATCTTGGGGCGGGGGCGGGGGGGGGGGGGGAAACAAATTTTTCAACCATTCCTAAAGGTGCCAATGAACTTTCCGCCTTGCAGTGAAACTACCTGCCAAGTTAGAGATAAGCTTTATACCATATGATACAGCAAGAATACTCAAGTGAAGAATAGTTGAGTCGCTAAGTGTAAAATTCAGAACTGCTAGTTGCCAATGGTTCGATCCTTGCCTTTTGCATGTTTATTTTCTGAACTGCAAAATTAACAAACATGTTCAATTCAGCTTTGATACAGGAATGGAGAATCGGATGAAGGCACACTGCTAAAAATTTATTTAATGGGGACATGGCAACATTGTGTAGTGCTTGGAAATAAATTACATGGCAACCTTGCTGGGTGCTAAGGTTGCCTTACACTGAAGTAATCTACAACTGGTTCGGTCCTGTTTAATGTGTCATTAAATTGCATTATTCGTTGGCATCCAGAACTTGCAACAATCCATTTTATGACCATTAAACCGTATTTTACACTATTAAATGCTTATACATTTTAACATGGTAATGTCTATAAAATTTATAGAGATGTTTTTGAATGTGAATATTTAAAGGAAAATATTAATTTCAGGAGGAATGATTGACAATTGAGGTAGATGTGTTCCCTGCCTTATTTTGGCAATTGCAATTAGTATCTTATAAAGCACTCAGTTGTAAAATTGCAACCTTACTGCAGCTTTCGTAATATGGCGGGATAAGTTACAACACTATGCGGAATAAAGATATCTAAAGGAGGAGCTTTATCAGAAAGAGATTTCATTAATTTTATAATTTGCACGGGTTATATAATTGATGAAAAGAAAAGGGGAAATAAAAAGGGACATTAAATGAGATTCATACTAATGTTAGCCCACCACTGTTGATTTCAATGAACATGCCTTATCCGGTTATGCTATAGTGAAAACCTGAACTTAGTCTCACTGATTAGAATTACGTCTGTAAGCTTAGCACACAACACTGGTATTATTTTTAGTTCTACAGGTGCACTGAAGTTAAATTTGCAATATATGTATTTAGGCTTTCACGGCCGGTGTCTTGATTATTCGAAATGTTTAGTTCTTCCGGGCTTGTAGGCCGTGGTCTAGAAGGCATGGTATATACCAACGTTTCGCCAAGTACTGCACTTGGCATCCTCAGGTTAACACGATCCTCCGTCTGCACTGGTCAGAGTTTGAATGTGGAAGCAGAGAAGCACAGCAGAGAAGTAACGTCCGTTACGTTTATTTATATGGGTGGGGGTGGCCGGGGCATTGCTGCGCCGTCTACAGTAGTGATTGGCACAAGATGGAGTCCCACGCGCCTTAGCAACGGGCCACCTTTTAGTATTGTGTTACTCTAATGGTTAACGTGTGATACATCAAAGCCAGGTAAAACGATGAAGGTATTCAGTGCCGCGAAAAGCAACGTTGTCACGTTTTCTCCAAGTAAGCGTTCGCACTCCACTTATTTTGTTTGAAGACCAATTCACGAGAACACTAACGGCATAAGAGAATGGGGGAGCTGTTGCATTCCACGTGAAGTTATTAACTGTCCATCATTTGTGATTTCTTTGATTTCATTGGCAGAAGTGACATGCTCATCGGTGCAATATAAAACTCAGCGACTTCCGAGAACAAACAATGCACACGATGTGTGTTGCCTGAAAGGCTTATGATTAAAGGTAAAGCTCTTGTTAACCATTAGAATAGCACAATAATAGGCCAATATACATATGCATTTTTTATAGATAGCACAGAACAGCAACATAACGATCAGTGCAATATCTGAGTGGATCTCAACGCTCGCGGCCTCTGTTCTATATACATGGAACGCCAACCTTTACGGGTTGAGGGAGGGATCAAGTCACGGTGTGTTATTGTTATTACTCTGTGGTTCAAATGGTGTTCTGTAACACCTTTAATTCTACCTTGCATTTGTATTTACCACTCACAAGTTGTCTACTTGTATGTTCTGTGGTACTTTAATTTTCTAGTTGGGAAAATCATCAAACAACTGTTGACTGAACTGTGAGAGAATTTAGCTCATGCATGTGCAATACAGCAAGACAAGCCCTCGAAATTTGAATATCTCGCAATGAACAATTTGCATGGGTTTTATGATTGTAACGTAATACCTAACGAGAATGTGGGAACACTCAAAAATACATTTGAGACACTCTTGAAATGTAAGTAATCACAATCAGACGACGAGGTTATGGTGCACACCAACATTTACACATGTAACCAGCGTGGAGTGAAAGCATAATATCTGTTAATATAGTCCGTAATCTAAGGTTTACTTGTGATTAAATTAAAAATGCAGCATTCAGAGTTTTCTCGGCACCTGACTATGGGTGGTTGCCTAAGATCATGTGCTGCCAGATTAGGCCTACCAATTCAAAGCTGGAATAACTGGGGGTAATATTCCGAGTTATCCTGTATTAGTGCGTCCTCACGTGGGTGATAGTCCTTATCCTTAATAGTGCTGCAGATACGAAACATGTGGTGTTCACGTGCATGTACCCGTATTTACTTGGTTTTTTAGATAAAGAAATGGTGAAAAACGTGTAGGTTGTCGACATAAGTTTAGTATATTAGGACGGAGGTGTTATGATAAGTTAGGTTAAGCTAGGGCTATAAAAGTTGCAACCCACCTTTTTACTAATATATTTATAAAACGAGGTAGATCCGAGGTTAGGCTACATGTATATAGAGAGTTTTAAGAAAACTATGGTATTATATAATGCAGCCTACTAAGAATTAATCGACATGATCAAAGCGAGCCCATGTATTGCACGATCTATCTGACGTTGATGTTGCCAATGATGGAACTGTGAAATCCGCACAAGCTTGTGAATATTGCCAATCACAGAAAATTTCAATAGCAACGTCACTTCAAGGGATTACGAGTAAATAATAACTACAAATATACAGGATAATCATAAGTAACTATAAGGATACAGTACATTAATCGTCTTTTCTTTATTGTAATAACTACACTCTAAGGATTCTTTGATACAGATTGCGTATGAGGATCAAACACTTTAATGAAAAATATTCACATTAGCGATTCCTGGGTAGGTGCAACATTATCAGCAGTATAGTATTACACCTGCACCAAATTGTGGTTAATGTTGTATATATGCTAAAAGCAATCTTTCTTCACAAATACTTAACTTAGTGAATCCTGGGTAGGTGCATAAATATCCTGAGTTCCTAATTGCTGTTTTAGAACATGATATTGCTTTATTGCAGTCTTAGGACCACCCACACAACATCTTAGGAAAGCTGCTTGGATAGCATATGCTACGGTCACTTCTCTTTGCAAGCGTAACATATAAAAAAATGAACGAGGATCCATTTCAGAAAGTTATGTTTTCCGAAACTCACACACACAACAAGGAATATCTCCGAAACGGTTCACTTAACAAGAAAATTTATTCAAACATAAATTGTGTATTTTAGCAAGACCTACATTTTTTGTACAGTATGATTTAGTCTATCTCTAATGTTTTAACAGTTATGCAAAAGTCGTCCAGAGTAAATACGACTACAGGGGCTACAGCCAGAAAATTCAAGATATACATTTCATTTGGCATAAAATATCTCAAACATATGACATTTTAATCAAAATCGTTAGGGCCATTTTCAAGAAAATCAAAATTTTTAAAACATTTTCCATGTAAAGGGTAGTTTAGGATGGGGTTATTTTCTTCAAAATCTTTGTGTCACATCCTTGAAAGACATTAAACTTAAATACCAACTTTGGTTTTTAACTTTTTCGTTTTTGAGTTATGGTGTCCACAGACACACACACACACACACAGACAGACCTTTTTCTAAAAGTGCTTTTTTTGGATTCAGGGGGTCTCGAAACATATATTTCCGGTGAAATCTTGACATAGAATTTTTGGGTGGAATACAATACCTCCCCTACTTACCAGTAGAGAAAGTAAAAATAGTGGGTGTGTGTCCCCTGCCCCCCGTACCCATCCTTCTTGCCTCCCAATATTCTGAGGTCCAGTCTGGATGCAATTTAAGTTGTTCACAGATTGATGGATGCTCCATATTCATTTCCTCTATCTTGTTGCATAACAGACAGTTTGGAGACAATAGCAGTCGAATTTTATGCAGGTGTTTGCTGAGACGTCATGTCCAGTGGTGAGGCTGAACATGACGACAGCTGTTTTTCATGGTAGTTCAGGAGTTTAAAGCTTTTCAAGAATTTCTCTCTTTTGGAATTTAATATCTTTGTACATAATTTAGTTTAATAATCATTATTCATTTTCTTCTTAATGATACACTAAACTGATTCCAGTAGTACTTTTGGTTGTACCTTATTTTGAATTTTGTTTCCTGTTTTTGCTAGGATGTCTACCTTCTCATTGTTACTCAATCCACAGTGTGCAGGAATACACTGGAAGACATTTACAACTCATCCAAATTATACAAGCATCTATTTATTAGAAACACCTTCAATTTTATAGCAAATTGTCGTTTTGACACTTCTGCAATTGGTTTAATATCACATGGCAGCTTATTAAATAACTTTATACCTCGATAGAGTACATCCTTCATAGTCACACTTTTATTTACATTACTTCTATGATAGTTTATGCTGCTTCTTGTTTATATTCATGTATTTGATTATTTTTTATTGGTTGGTACTTATCTATTGCTAACATTATTACTTTATATACATACAGGGAGTAAATGGTGAGTATTCTTTTGTTAATAAACGTCTCCCTGCAAGATACCGTAGCTTTTAAATTAAACATAATTCGAACACTTTTCTTTTGATAGAGAAGTAGCCTATTCATAAGTGTTTTTGCAGCAGCCCCCCATATTTCAGTAGCATAAATTAAATGTGGGTAGATACGTCCATAATAGATAAGTTTTAAAATATTCTGGTTGTTATATTTGCTGAAATATCTCAGCAGATATACAGACTAATTTTATTGCAGATGTGCTCAATATGTTGTGCCCATGTCAACCGATTATCTACAGTAACACCTAAAAATTTCTGTTCTCACTTCTTCCACACTATTGTTGTTCACTTTCAGTGTTATATTGCAACTGTTCTTCAGAATACTATTATGCATTATCTTAGTTTTCCCATGTTGCACTGTAAATTTATGGAATGAAAATAATTTAACAGAGTATTGGTAGTTTTATTAAGGGTCATGTTTTATATCTTCTACGGTTTTATTCCAGCACACAGCTGTAGTGTCATCTGCATGGGTTACAACTGAGGTATTTTCCAAACATTTAATATCATTAATATAGATTATAAATAATAGTGGACCTAATACCGAACCCTGCGGTATGCCATATTTAACAATTTCCATTTTTGATTTTAGCCCTTGAATTTGTTTTCCTTTTTTGTATGTTATTTCTGTATACTGTCTTCTTCCAATTAGGTAACTCCTAATTAATTCATGTGTTATTCCTCTTATGCCATAGTTTTCCAGCTTACTCATCAAAATATTTTGGTCAACACAGTCAAACGCTTTAGATAAATCAAAGAAAAGAGTGCTGACCTTCTTGTTATTTTCTAGTTTTTCTATTACGTCATGGATATATTGATTAATGGCAGAGAGTAGATTGTCCTTTTCTAAAACCATGTTGAAAATTTTCTATCACATTGAATGTATTTAGATAATGATTTTAATCTTAACAGTATAATTTTTTCAAATAATTTTGCTATTTCCGAAGTTAGAGTAATAGGTCTGTAGTTATCAATTTGATGTTCATCCCCGTTTTTTAATATTGGTCATATTACTCCTAATTTGAGTATTTCTGGAAATTTACCCTGCTGAAGAGAATAATTAATTAGATATGTTAGTGGTTTCATTATAACATTTTTACAGCATTTTAACAGTCTAGGAGTAATTTCATCCCATCCACTGCCAAGTTTATTTGGTAATTTATCAATTATTTTACCTATTTCTTCTTCTGTTGTTGGTTTAAAAAAAAGGGAGGAACTCACAGAGGGATTGTTACTTACATAATTTGATAAGTTTGGTGTCTGTGTGGGAACACTTAGAAAGAAGTCATTGAATTTTTTACTTATAACGACAGGATCATCAATAATTACTCCATTTGTTTTTAGTTTAATGTTTTCGTGTGAAAGCGAATGTTTTCTAGTTTCATTTATCAGACCCCATGCTGTTTTGCAAATATTCTTAGAATTACCCTCTGTATGTATGCTGTATGAATTTTCTCTGTATGCATTAATTTTAACACTTTATAAGCTGTTTAAGTATTCCCTTTTTACATTCTTGTACTTGTTTTTATAGTATTCCATTAATGTACTTTTATATAAATCATACATGTCTTTCATTTGCTTTTTTAGTTTCATTGTCACTAAAGGTAACTTTGTTTTTTTAACATTATTTATAACTATACTTTTCTGTGGACATGAGAGATTAAGGTTTGTTGCAAATATTTTATAAAATTCATTCTACTTATCAACATTATTACTATTACAAAAAATAGCACCCCATTCTTCGACAGCTAAGTTATTTATCAAATTATTTATATTTTCCTTGTTTAAATCCCTTATGATTCTAATTTCTTTGTTGTCCTTATACAGAGTAACAATAAAGTCAACTAATTGAGCATAATGATCAGAAATGTATGTTTCAAACACAGATGGATAAATATTTTTTAAATTAGATGAAACGTGATCTATGATGGAGGAGCTACTATTTGTGACTCTAGTTGGTTCCTGAATTATATCTTTAATATTATAACAATTGAAAATTTCCTTCAGATTTTTGTATGTTCGGTCACAAAGATCTACATTAATGTTAAAATCACCAGCAATAATAACTTTTGTATCGATATCTACATGATCATGTAGCATTGTTTCTAGATGTAAAAGAAATTCACTGACACATAATGAGGGTGACCGATAAATTCCAAACACAAGTATATTGCCTGCATTTGTAGCAACTTTAATTGCAGCTGCCTCTATGAGCTTTTCTGTGCAAAGACTATTTACATCTACTTCAGTCACTCTTATTTCATTCATGGCATATATAATGACTCCCCCTCCCTGATAAGTGGATCTAGAATATTTTGAACCAATTTGATAATTATCAATTTTACATATATCATTATTCCTAGTACCGTGTTCAGTTATAACACAAATGTCCACATTTAAGTCATTTAGTATTTGAGTTAAAGCCAGTTTAAATCTGACAGAGGGCGATGGAATTTTTTCAGGTGTAAAAATTCTTAGCATGGCTTTCTTTGGAAGGGAATTAAAGCAGATGGTCCTCTGTTATACATTTAAGGCGCATAAAAAGAACCCTAAGCCTGATAAAGAGGCTTCTGAGCAAAACTGTGTAGTCTTTCATGTCCAATATGGAATGGGATGCGGAGAACCACAATAGTTGAAAAGCATTCATAAATAAAAGCTCAATTTTTTTATATCAACTGCCTTAATAACGTTTTAAATATATAAAAATTAAACTATATTTGTGTCCTTTAATCATTATAAATATGTTAGTAGGATACAACACAGTAGCTCTGAATGTGGTGCTGGACAATTCTATATTTGCTCAAAAGAAAAAGAAGAAAAAAGGTGATCCACCACAAGAGACAGCATCTGATATTGTCCCTTCACCTCCACACGAAGATTTGATAAAGGTAAGTGAAATTTAGTTATCAGCTTTTGAACAGAAAGAAAGTTAACGATGTAATGTTTTTAAAATCTTAATTTATGTGATCTGAGTAGACACAGCTAGCCTCACATGAGTTCAGTTCAAGTTGTGTTCAAGAATTGGAAATGTTTTTTTACTGAAAGTCAACCTTTACCAAAGTTTACAATTTATATGAAAAAATGAATATTTTTTAGTTCTAATCTTATACATTTTGGGCCATCCTTGAACTTGGGACTGCAACCTTTCGCCTTAGACAGCTTTCTGCAATACTTGTGCATTTTGTACATTTTGTCGCTGAACATGTTTCATTGTGCTCAGTTATTATTCTCTATTTATAGTCTTTCTCTTTTATTTTTATTTGACCTAAACCTCTTTATTCTTTATCTGCTTATATCCCATTTCTTTATAATCCTTCTTTCTCTCTTTCCATCCTTTTTCTTGTTTCCTAATATTTTTTAAGTCACTCAGTAGTCACCATATTTCGGCATATAAGATTTGCTGGTGCAAAATATGCAACTCCACTTTTCAAGACCTTTGTAGGCAAAAAAATTGTTCACCTGATACATCTACTGCAAAACAGTTATAACATATGTGCACATATGTTAAGGTCGTGCCGTAGCCAAGTGGTTAGGCCATTCGTTTCTCACCAAAGCGATCTGGGTTGGATCTCAGGCAACCACATGTGGGATTTGTGGTGGATGAAGTGGCACTGGGGCGGGTCTCCCCCGCCATCTCATTACACCAGTGCTCCATCTTCATTCCATATATCATCAGTGTCATCACCTGCAGTTCACGTAGTAAAAGCAGGCATTAACACTACGTCAAATATCTGGGTATTATAATTGGAGGTAATCGCCTTTTAGTTTCCGTCCTCAAGTGAGCAAAATTCATCCTTTGTTTCCCTTGCATTAATGACAAATTTATGAAATTCAACAATTTGTTGTTCATACTCACCTAGAAGAGTGGGAGGAGAACTTACTCAATTTTCGGCAACATAAGAGAAAGACTACAAAAGAAGTACAACAGTTTTAATTATGCAAAAGGCATAATACATTTCCTAACTGGGCACGGCCCGTATGGAACCTACTGGCTAAAAATTAATAAACAGCTAACTGATAAATGTGATATATGCAATATCCAAGACACTCCTGAGCATGTTTTCTTTGAATGTCCAAAATATGCACAACTGACAGAAGAACATTGGACACCATTACAAGGACACCAAATCTGCAATATCGTAAGGGACAAGGATTTATTTTACCATCTAGAGACAATGGCTAATACTATTGGTAAATCTGCCATCGAGACCAAAACTCTACCAAGACAAATAAATATTCATCACCAGGACATACCAATAAGGTGATCCAAAAGGATATAAAATCAACAACACCTAAATAACACTGATATTGATTTACCTGACACACAAGATGACCATTAAGATATAATCACCGGCAGTGAAGAAGAAATCAACATAAATAGATGAAGACATTATACAATAATCGGACGATAAGATTAGGCCAAGAGAAGGAGGGTGAGGCAACTACCTGGAGAGACATACACCTAATACATAAACAGATGGGACGCAGAGAAGAGACAATAAACTCAAACTTCAATACCTGGCAGTCAGAACAGGGGAGCAGATCCACACGTGACCATGTGATCATCACATCGGAGCTGGCTACGCCTGCTGGTGAGGAACAAAAGGGAGGAGCCGACTTCCAGATGGCAACTCAGTCAGCATGCGGTCTAGCTTTAGACAAAGTGATTTAGTGAATAAAGGTGAAGTTTATTTATCTTGAATTTGATAATTTAATATCACTGATAGTTGACTCAGGGGTCTCCATCTAGGGGATATGTGAATGGTGACCACAAGGTACCCAAGCTGAGCAGAACATTACTTCCACTTACTGGTGTCTAGGGGATATGTGAATAGCAACCACAAGGTACCCAAGCTGAGCAGAACATTACTTCCACTTACTGGTGTCTAGGGGATATGTGAATAGCAACCACAAGGTACCCAAGCTGAGCAGAACATTACTTCCACTTACTGGTGTCTAGGGGATATGTGAATAGTGACCACAAGGTACCCAAGCTGAGCAGAACATTACTTCCACTTACTGGTGTCTAGGGGATATGTGAATAGCAACCACAAGGTACCCAAGCTGAGCAGAACATTACTTCCACTTACTGGTGTCTAGGGGATATGTGAATAGCGACCACAAGGTACCCAAGCTGAGCAGAACATTACTTCCACTTACTGGTGTCTAGGGGATATGTGAATAGCGACCACAAGGTACCCAAGCTGAGCAGAACATTACTTCCACTTACTGGTGTCTAGGAGATATGTGAATGGCGACCACAAGGTACCCAAGCTGAGCAGAACATTACTTCCACTTACTGGTGTCTAGGGGATATGTGAATAGCGACCACAAGGTACCCAAGCTGAGCAGAACATTACTTCCACTTACTGGTGTCTAGGGGATATGTGAATAGCGACCACAAGGTACCCAAGCTGAGCAGAACATTACTTCCACTTACTGGTGTCTAGGGGATATGTGAATAGCGACCACAAGGTACCCAAGCTGAGCAGAACATTACTTCCACTTACTGGTGTCTAGGGGATATGTGAATAGCAACCACAAGGTACCCAAGCTGAGCAGAACATTACTTCCACTTACTGGTGTCTAGGGGATATGTGAATAGCGTCCACAAGGTACCCAAGCTGAGCAGAACATTACTTCCACTTACTGGTGTCTAGGGGATATGTGAATAGCGACCACAAGGTACCCAAGCTGAGCAGAACATTACTTCCACTTACTGGTGTTTTGCTCCTCACTGTAACTTTTCTATCTGACCTTACCTTGGTCATCTCTTGTTCTCTTCTGACCCCGATGTTATTAGGGTTCCCGAGGGCTAGGGAGTCTTTATTTTTCCAACTCTAATTTCTCTATAAAATCTTAACCCCTAACATGCTGACCTGTCATGGCATGTAATACGTACTCTGATTGGTAATCAGAGGAGATGATCGGTGAATTTATTTTGATAACTCTCCTGGTCAGGTCGGTGAGACCCGTAAACCAACGACAGGTGTGGTCCTCCAGACATTCTGGGGGTTGTGAGAGAGCGATGTGACCGCCAAAACATAAAAATATGGTGCTCTCTGAAAAGCAGTTACTATTACTGCTATTGCTCTCTTCAATAACATTGTGAAGAATATTGGAGAGCAAGAGGATTAATGACTTCATTGTCAGAAATCCAGCATTAGCTAAAACATATCACTGATAGTGACAGTGTTCATTAAGTATGTCGTATATGTGTTATATAGTATTTTGTTTTTATAGAGTAGTGTAAATGCAAAGGATAGTTAGTTTGCATTTAAATAATTTACAATTTACTGATAGTGATGGTGGAGTGTAAGGCACAGTTGTGCCTAATGTAAGTTATATTTAACTGATAGTGACAGTGAAGTGTTAGAATAGTCTTATATACAACTGACAGGACAGTGAAGTGATAATATAGTTAGTACATAACTGATAGTGACAGTCCTGAGAAAGAAAAGTTTTATTCTATAACTGACAGTGACAGTCAAGTATTTTTAGTGTGCATTGATAAGTATAATTTATTGCAATTATATAGGAAAGTGGACAGGAATATGATAACCTGGCAGTGTAATCAATATTTTTGAATAGGTATTAATGGAAAGTGATACATTTATTTGTATATTTGTATTTTAACTTATGTGTGGTAAGAAAAGGAGTTAACTGATATTTTAATATTTTGCTTAAATAAGTAATAGTATAGAGTTTTACATATTTTCCAAATTTAGAGGCTTTTTAAATTTAGTGCTTAAAAATTTTAATATTTAATTCTGAATTTGAATTTTTTTTTTGTTAATTTAAAAAAAAATTGATATTTGGTTTAAATTTAACATTGTTTTTTAATTTTAAATAAGTTTATATGCTTCAAAATTTTTATATGTTGAGAAGTTTGAAGTGATTTTGTTTGCTTATTTTGATTCTTGAGTTTATGTAAATGAGGTTCTGAAGATGTTTAAATTTTGTACTATTTGCGTTTTATGATGTTTTATGTGTATTTAAGTGTAATTTTGTTTATGTTTAATTGTCATTTTGATCATTGAATTTTGCATTTTATATAATTATGCACGAGTGTATTTGAGTTGTAGTATGGAGTATAGGAAGTTTTAAATATTTTCGAAATTTAGAGATTAAAAATATGTAATAGTTAATATCTAGTTTTGAAGTTGAAACATTAATATTTGGTTTAAATTTAATGCTATATTTTAATTTATTAAATAAGTTTAAATGTTTTGAAATTTTAATGTATTGAAAATCTGAAGGATTTTGTTTATTTTGGAGGTTTAAAGATAATTTGTATTCTTGAGCTATGTAGCTCAGGTTCTGAAGATCTTAAGTTCTGTATTATTTGTGTTATATGATGTTTATGTATATTATTTTAAATATGTGTAATTTTGTTTATGTTTAATTGTTATATTATTGTATTTCATATAATTGTGCATGAGTGTATTTGAGTTGTAGTGTGGAGTTTAGGAAGTTAGTGAGTTGGTGCTGGGTACCAGTACCAAGATGGCCGCCGGATTCCGGCAGTCATATTTTGTTATGGTTATTTAATATTTTTAGATTTAGTTGGTAACTGGATACCAGTTATTTATTTTGTTACTGGATACCAGTGATAGTTTTATTTAAAATTTTTTGGTTTTTATAAATTTTGATTTTGAATGATGGAGCTTGTGTTTAAAGAGCTGTTTTTTTTAAAAAAATGTATAGATTTTTTTATTAAATTTACAAAAGTTTTGAAGTATAATTTGTGATGAGATGGAATGTTTTAATTTATTTTGGTAATTTTATTTTAGTTAGAATAGTTGTGGTTTTATATTTTTGTTTCATTTAGGATGTTTAATTTTGTGATTTAAATAATTTTATTTTTATTTTATTAATCTATATATTCTTTGAAGTGTATATTTGTTTTATATTTTTAATGAAATAATAAAAATCTGAATATCAACCCTGGTTTAAGAAATTAGGTGCCAGGATCCAGTATACAGATTTTTTTTTTTTTTTTTTCTTTTTTTTTTCTTTTCATACTCATCTATATGTCCTGCAATATTTTTGTCTTGGCATACAAAGCCAATACTTCTTCATAAACCATGAACACCATAATGTTGATCGAGTAGAGTTTGCAGTCCCTAGTGAATATTTCTTTTGCTTGATGGAAGATAATTTTCATAGAAACTGAAATTCCCACTGATCTGTTCTCTAAAATCCAAGTATTGAATTCTGCTTCAAGTTTTGGCTCCCCCCCGGGGAATGTCGCATTGTCGTGGGGGGGGCTCAGTACCCAGTGAGTCAGACGGGTAGTTATGTGAGCATTAGCTACTAACTATCAAGAGACGAGGGGAAGCTAAGAGCATTCCGCAACACCAAACCAAGCAATGGATAAAACGAATCTTGGAATTATTACCCCAGGTGGTACTTCAGGTAAAAACTGGACAATCCATCCTCTTGGGAGGCAGACTCCATGGATTCTGGGGGGAGTCATCAACTGCTTGAGGGAGATGTGTTTAGAAAGAGTGCATTGACCCAATGATCACCTACAGTAAAACGAGTAATGCACTTACATACAGGAGAAGAGGAACTAAAGAGGATACTGAATGAGATCCAGCGTCAAAATGAAGAACTAAAAAACGAAATAAAAGCCCTTAGACTCGAAAATCAAGAACTTAGAAAAAATATGGATAAAGAGAAGCAGAATTCTCTGGATGTGAATAAGGATCCTATAAGAGTAGAGCAAACGAGAGTGAAAACAACTAGTGAGAAAGAACTTATAGAAAAAGCAGGACCTAGCAATATGATAGATTATAATACAGATGAGGAAGATCTGGTCAGAGAAACAGATTGGATATTACAGAGGAAAAATAAAAAACGAAAAGCTGAAACATCGCCAGTAATAGAAACGGGAAAACCCAAAAAAAATGATAGAAATAAAAAGTCAGAAACCAGAAGCATTATAAGCAAAACAAATAACATGAAGGAGGAAAAAAAAGTTCCCTATAAGGAACACCAGCCTCCTCCTATTAACATATATGATATAGCAGACTGTCTAAAACTTCAGGCATTATTAAAACCTGTGTTAGGAAAAGAATATAAAGTTACATCATTAAATAATAATGTATGGAAGATCAATACTATGAATTCTGATAGCTATAGGGCTTTGGTCAAGAAATTAAACACAGAAAAAGTCAATTGGCAAACTTATGAAAACAAAAATGATAGACCAATTAGAGTTATGGCAAGAGGATTGCATGCTTCATGCCCAAAAGAAGATATAATAGAAGAGTTAAAGGAAAGAGGCTTTAAAATTAAAGATGCTGTAAATATTCTTAAGAAAGAAAGGTACACAAATAGGAATGGAGAGCAGGAAGTAGTTAGACAAGGATTGCCACTATTTATGCTTACCTTTGATAATAAGGAGAATATTACAGAGATATATAATATTAAGACAATTTTGAATGTGGTTGTCAAAATTGAACCCTTGAGAAAGAATACTAATTTGATACCACAATGTAAGAAATGCCAAGGCTTTAACCATACCCAGGCGTATTGCCAAAGAGAACCACGTTGTGTGAAATGTGCAGGAAAGCACCACACTAAAGATTGTAAAATAAGCAAAAATGCACCACCAAGATGCGTTAATTGTGGAGGACAATATCCAGCAAACTATCGTGGATGTGAAGTAGCTAAGGAGCTGCAAAAGAGGAGGAATGAAGTCATGAAAAATCAAAGACAGATTCATAGGACTCGAGGGAATTGTAACTTAGGTATGGTCCTAGAAGAAAATGAAGTAGTAGTGGATGAACCTAACAGAGAACAGAACAACTACGCAGCAGCAACATGTAATGGTAAAGCTGAAATTCCAACCGTTGATAAAGCAATAATACGCATCCTAGAAATACTGGACGAGCATAAATATACCAACAAACTGATCTATGATAGATTAAGAAAGCTTGAAACTAGTCTTAACAGAAGTAAATAAAATGGCGCACACATACAGAATATTATCATGGAATGCAAACGGATTACAACAGCGTATTCAGGATTTGGAACTGTTCCTGAAAAGCAAGAAAATAGATATATGTTTAATATCCGAAATGCATTTGGCTAAACTATCATATGTTAGAATTAGGGGATATGATATCTACCGCTCAGACCATCCATCTGATAAAGCAAGAGGAGGCTCCGCAGTAATAATTAAAAACTGCATTAAACACTATGAAGAAAGTAAAATAGAAATAGATGAAATGCAAGTGATAACTGTCACTATCCAAGTTAAAACCAAGCCTTTTAATGTCTCTGCAATATACTGTCCCCCAAGGTATAACCTAAAAGAAAAGGATTATATTAATCTCTTTAAGACTCTAGGTAATAACTTTATTATTGGAGGGGATTACAACGCTAAACATTGTCACTGGGGATCAAGAATAACCACTACCAAAGGTAGGGAGCTATTTAGGGCAGCGATTAAAACAAAGTGCCAATTCCATTCAACTGGAAAACCTACATATTGGCCGACAGATGTAAATAAAGCACCAGATTTAATTGATTTTTTCATAACGAAGGGTATATCTAACAATTATGTGCACGTAAATGAGGATTATGATATCTTTTCGGATCACTCCCCAATTATATTAACAGTAAGTGATAATATCATAACAAAGGATAACCCCCAAGACTAACTAATAAAAAAACAAATTGGGAAGGGTTCAAAAAAGAATTACAGAGCACTATTGAACTTAATGTTCCTTTAAAAACTCCGCAACAACTGGAAGCAGAGATAGATCTCTTTGTTACTAATATTCAACAAGCAGCATGAAACCATACTCCAGAAAAAAGTAGGAAAAATGTGAATGATATCATTTACTATCTATATGAAAGGACTAACAGCAGACAAAGATACTGATTACTCTTTATGGAAAGCAACAAGCAGTATCAAAAGACCTATAAATCAAATTCCACCAATAAAAAAAGGAGATGGATCATGGGCAAGGAGTGATAAGGATAAAGCAGATCTATTTGCCAACTATCTAGAAGAGATTTTTCAACCTTTATCTGGACAAACTTCTGAAGAGGACATTAAACATGGTAAGAAAAGGGAAGGCAAAGATCTTAGGCGTGTAACGCTCAAAGAATTAAAACGTGAAATCCACCAGAATATAAATGCAAAAAAAGCGCCAGGATATGATTTAATCACCGGACACATTCTTAAAGAATTGGCACAAAAAGCTCTTATCAAGCTATTACATATGATAAATACTGCATTAAGACTTAAACATATCCCAAGTCAGTGGAAGGTAGCAGAAGTACTCATGATCCTTAAACCTGGAAAAAATCCTAATGAAAAGGAATCATACAGACTGATTTCACTCCTATCCCAATTAGCTAAACTGTTTGAAAAGTTATTGTTAAAGCAATTAAAACCTATAATAGAGGAAAGTAAATTAATACTAGAACATCAGTTTGGATTTAGAAATAAACATTCAACAATTGATCAAGTACATCGTATAGTTGATGTCATAGAAAGAACGTTAGAGGAAAAGAAAATATGTTCTGGAGTATTCCTGGACGTGGCCAAAGCGTTTGATAAAGTCTGGCACAAAGGTTTAATTTTTAAGCTCCAACGAGATCTACCTGACCACTTCTATCAAATATTGTTATCATACATTGAAGGGAGATATTTCCGAGTTAAATATGGAAATGAATACTCTGAATTAAAGAATATAGCTGCTGGAGTACCCCAAGGAAGCGTCTTAGGGCCAGTACTATACCTCATATTTACTAGGGATATTCCAAACCTAGATAATACAACCATGGCCACCTTCGCTGATGATACAGGAATTATGGCAGTTGGACATACAGTAGAGGAATCTACACAGAAATTACAGAAAGCTGTCAATAAGGTTAACGAGTGGACGAAGAAGTGGCGTATAAAATTAAATGAATCTAAATCCGTACATATTAACTTTACAAATAAGAAAACTCAGATACTACCAATAAAAATAAATAACCAAACTATTCCCCAAGCACAAACAGTGAAGTATCTAGGAATGACACTAGACTCAAAATTAAATTGGAGAAAGCATATAGAAACTAAAAGAAAAGAATTAAATATCAAATATAAGAAACTTTATTGGCTCATTGGGAGAAATTCCGAACTTGACATATACAATAAGTTATTAATTTACAAGCAGGTGTTAAAGCCAGTCTGGACCTATGGGATACAGCTTTGGGGCTGCGCTAAGTCGACCAACATAAAACACATACAGACTTTTCAAAATAAAGTTTTGAGAACAATAGTTAATGCACCATGGTATGTACGAAATGATGACATACATAGAGATCTCAAAATCGACACTGTTATACAAGAAATAAAAAAGACTGCAATGAAACATCATTTAAAAGTGCAGCACCATGAAAACAAAGAGATGTTGAAAGTTCTTAGTAACTGTGAAGTTCGAAGACTGAAAAGAATAAAGCCAGATGACTTAATGTGAGACCGCAAGAACTATGTGTAAAAACTATGGGAGCCTTCAATGGAAGACTCGCCTTTATATGTGAACCTATTTAAGAAGAAAATATTACTAGATAAGCCTTTGCTTAGTTGTAATTTGATAAAAAAAAAAAAAAATTTTGGCTATTTAACAGTTCCACTTCACAGATTAAGTTTACTGCAAGGCATTTTCTTTAAAAAAATCTTCCTGATTCCACCAAGTTCTTGTTATTTTTTCAGTTGGAGGTGGCCTGAAATGCCTTTCTGCCCTGTTTTCTGCTTTTTAGCGAATAGTCACTTGCAGCTTAAATGCACTATTATAGTAATGCTGTTTTTCAGCCATAGTTTAAAATAAAATCACAAGATATGATCAAGTGGATCTCCTCACTAAATGATAAATGAAGCTAGAACAAACAATATAAAAGCCGTTATAGATGGCATATGTTAATATACTGAACTCTATACAATTGGAATACTCCGAATTTGTAAGGAAGCTAACAATGAATTGCTTCAAACTGAAACAAAGAAATTTTGAAGAACTGGAACTTACAGGTTCCTATTTCAGCTTGCCACTACATATAAGACACATCCCATTTTTGAGCATATTTTCAAAGGAAAAAATATGTGTTTTATACGCCAGCAAATACAGTATTTAACACTTTTCTTGTTTCTTCCTTTCTTTTCATGTACCCTACTTGGTGGACAGTTCCTTGGTTGTACTTTTACAATCATATATTTAATTTGACTTGACATATCTTCCCTATGCCTTTTACTCCTAACTGTAGGTTTCAAAACCATTTGCTCTGTCTCACATGGCAAGGTGTATCTGTTGCTGGTTTATTCTTCTTTTTATATTTTGTCTCTTGTCATTTCACGCACAATAAACCACTCCCCTGTAGCATGTCTTTGCACTGCACACACATAAATGCCTTTCTAATCTCCTTTGTTTCTTTTCATTTCACAACTATAGTTTACACCTGTTTGTTTGTCTTCCCATTACACACATCCACTGCTGTATCTTCTTCATTCATATTTTTTCCCCTTTTCTTTGGAATTGTCCTCTTGAACTCATTACCCACTACCCTAATAACCTCACTTATTATTTCACTCCTTGCTTCCCTTTAGATATTGTTCTTCTCCTTCCCATCGCTTCCTCTCTCTGCTGGAACTTCACTCAAGGTCGTTTCTCCCTCCGGCGCTTCTCCTTCCCGTGCTTCTCTGTCCAATGCATCACAATTTATATAAGTAATCCAACTAAGCATAACCTTAACAATGGTACTGGAATAACAGAATCCATGCTCGTAACATGATGCTGTGCTGTTTTTGAGATTGTCCTTAAGGAAGAAACAAATATTTGAAAAACGATTGGTGTACAGTAGGAATCGGAAATAGCTATACTTAAATTAACTTGGGTGTTCTGACAGTTCCCTCAGTGTATGTTACACGTGTGTTAGGGGAGTGGCACAGCTGCCTGTTGTCATGACAACCAGGTTTGACCTTGAAGTAGCCAATAGACTTCATGACGGGATTGTGTGGCCATGAAGTCTATTGACTACGTGAAGGTCAAACCTGGTTGTCATGACACACACCACTCTGCCACTAATTCAAGCATATGGAATTGCATTTAAAGAATGCTGACTCTGTTGAATTTTGGTAGCTGAATTGGAAGCAGGTGAAAAAATATCCATTAATTACAAACAAAACGATGTTCAAATGCACAAAATTGGTTTTCCACTTTGTCATTGATATGCATTCTCATTCTCGTTCCCAGTGTAGTTAGACCCAAAACTCTGTTTACTGTCTTGCTTCCCATTCTTGTTTCTATTGGCAGGTTATTGTGAATCAGCCTTTGCACTTGTCACATTAAATGTATAGGTTATTTTATTTTAGATTTAGGGGGAATGTTTTGCCAGGATTGTCATGACTACTGCTGAATCCCTTTACTTTTTGAAAACACAAAGTGAGATGACTAATACAGAGTTTATCTATTGCAGGCATTTACAAGAAGGTTACATATCTTTAGGAGACTCACCGTTTCAATATCCGAGCAGTTGGATGCCCATAAACTGGTAATTCTGTCACTAAATGATGTACTTAATTTCAGATGTAATTTTATTGCGTTCAGCACTGTTTTGTCATGTGATTTTGGGTGCATGCATCTGATTTTGGGTGCATGCATCTGCTAGAAAGAAAAAAAAATCTGGCATGTTGCACTCATATGACTTTCTCTACTCTTGTACTAACCATTCTTACAAACTCTTATTCCTATATCTTCTTCAGGTTAGTTGAGATAAACTATTTCATGAAATTTTCAAGTTTTCTGAAACTGACACAAATAACAAGCAATATCTTGAAATGCTTCACTCTGCAAAAAAATTTATTTAGACATAAATTGTGTGTTTTAGCGAGATCTACATTTTTTGTACAGTAAGATTTTGTCTATCACATACGGTTTACGAGTTATTCAAAAGCCATTCCTGAGTAAATAGGACTACATAGGCTATAGCCAGAAAATTCAAGATATACATTTCATTTGTCATAAAAATATCCTGAACATATGGTATTTTAAGGTAGTTTGCCATTTTCAAGAAAATCAAAATTTTTTAAACTTTTCCACATAAAGGGTAGTTTAGGGTGGGGCTATTTTCTTCAAAATCTTTATGTCGCCTCCTTGAAAGACATTAAACTTAGATATCAACTTTGGTTTTTAACTGACTTCTTGTTTTTGAGTCATGCTGTCCAGAGACTGACACACACACACACACACACGCACGCACGCACGCACACACGCACACACACACACACACACACACACACACACACACCTCTTTCTAAAAATGCTTTTTTGTATTCAGGGGGTCTCAAAACATATATTTACTGTGAAGTCTCGACATCAAATTTTTGGGTGGAATACAATACTGCCTCTACTTACCAGTAGAGAAAGTAAAAATCTATATGTTTACCTTCACTTGACTTTCTGTACCAATTCTTCTACAATTTGATTTGATTTATTAGCCATAAGAATTACATGAAATTCATGGCGTCGTCAGCATATAAATATCAAGGATACATAATGTTTACAAACAGCATGTGTTACAAAATGTGTTTATAATGTTTACACACTTTCTAAACATTTCTCATACAAACAAATTTTACAGTATTTGCACACACTAATTTTAAACTATGTTAAAAATGTTAACTCTTCAATATTGTAAAATGTGTTGTTTATTACATACTTCTTTATAGCACTAATGTATATGTCTCTGTTCTATAGCTTTGATGTCCTTAGGTAGTGCATTATAAAGTTCTTTTCCTATATTTTCTAGTGAGCCATTATTTAATGTTCCCCTAAGTACAGTTCTATAATAATCACTTTTATTTCTGACATTAAGATCATGTATATGACCATTTTTGGCTATTTTTTATTGCGTAGTACTGCTTGATGTATTCATATACAAGGGTGAGTATACGCAGGCACACAGTTATATGATTAGTAAATTTGATGGATTAAGTTGAGTAATTTTTATTTGTGTGGGTATTTATTTCATTATTAAGTTTCATAGCCTTGTTGAGTTCGTATTTTGTCCATTCGTTGGTCTTTTGTCTTTTTTATTTGTTGTTTTCAATCTTGTAACACAATGGCGGGTAATTTAAAGGTCAACAAATCTGGATTTTGGAACATTACTGGAAATCAGGAAATTGCGAATGGGTTTGAGAGACATGGCATGAAGAATCTGAAACACCTCCTCCATCCAGGTCACAATTTACAGGCTATGCAACAAATTTCATCAGACAGAGTCTGTTGGTAATGCACCAAAAAGTGACCGACTAATCACGTTACAACTCCTAAAAATGAAATGCTAGTTGCTCAGATGTTTATCCAAACTCCATAAAATGCAAAGATTGATACAGGGTTTGCTTGAGGATGATCCAGATCATCGTTTATAGTTCTGTGAAGCTGTTTGGAATGAGAAATACGAATTGGTTGGAGAATTAAATGTCATTCTGGGAGGTTGTCACAGTAGCTTAATGGTTAAAGCACCCACATAGTAAGCGGAGGGTCTGTGGTTCAAATCCCACCTGTGGCATTAAATTTTTCAGTTCCAGTTCTACCTCACAAACATTGCCCACACACAGCTTGTGTGTTTAAAAACACCAACAATAAGTTTGTTGGCATAAATAAATAATTGTGTCATATGTTCATGGAGGACAACAATTAAAATTTCTTTTTAATATTTAATAATATTTCTATTATATAATAATTCTAATAATATTTCTATTTAATATTTCTGAAGGATAAATGTTGCAGACCTAATATTATAAGATATTTTTGGCAAATATTGGTAATTGTTGACTGCATAAACATTATATGTATAACCATGTTTGATTCTTGTAAGGAAATAACATCAGCAAAGAACTAGGCAATACGTAATATACAAATGGATACATACTCATTGTGTGGGTATTGATAAACTTGGATAACAGTCCCAAATTGGCTCTCTTTGATGTTAAGTGATGCTAAACAGTTAGTATTTAGGTTCAACTCAGTCATTACTAGAAAATGTTGCACATTATTTTATATTAATTCCACATTTTTTTTTCAGAGCCAGTCATCAAATGCGAAGAAATATGACATATTGGCAGTTATCCCGACAACTCAAACAGCATTTCAGGTAAAGTGATTTATAAGTGTTTACTTGGAAATAGTTCTTTCTTCTAATTTTGTGACTAGATCTCTGTTTTAAACAGTGTCAGTTTTAACTTAACCCTCTATGGTTTTGTAAAAGTTACAGTTGAAGTAGAAAAACAAGGACACTTACAAGGTAATTATTATTTATTTATGCCAACAAACTTACTGTTGGTGTTTTTAAACACACAAGCCGTGTGTGGGCAAAGTTTTTAAGAGGTAGAACTGGAACTTAAAAATTCAATGCCACAACTGGGATTTGAACCACAGACCTTCCGCTTGCCGGGCGGACGCTCTAACCACTGAGCTATTGTGACAAACTGCCAGAATGGCATTAAATTCTCAAGCCAGTTCGTATTTCTCCTGGTAAACCACAAAGGCAGTCTCACATCAGAAACAATTATCCCAATGGTGACTTACTATTGTCAGTACTTTATATCCCAGGATTAAATAACCTTCACATGGTAATTATTATTTATTTATGCCAACAAACTTACTGTTGGTGTTTTTAAATACACAAGCCGTGTGTGGGCAAAGTTTTTAAGAGGTAGAACTGGAACTTAAAAATTCAATGCCACAACTGGGATTTGAACCACAGACCTTCCGCTTGCCGGGCGGACGCTCTAACCACTGAGCTATTGTGACAAACTGCCAGAATGCTTCTGGTGGTCTGAAATTTATTGTAAAGTTCATGGATTGTTATACAGTCTGGAACTTTTACACCTGGAAATCTTCATGCAAATCACACTTTCATTTGGCGAGCTGAGTTAACATATGTTGTTGTTGTTAGCTAATGCTGGATTTCTGACAATGAAGTCATTAATCCTCTTGCTCTCCAATATTTTTCACTGATGGATGGGGCACTAGAAGTGGCCGGGCATATTTGAAGGTGGTCTCGATCCATTTCCTCTTGCAGATCACATAGAGGACAGAGTGGTGAAGAATATATCCCAATTCTGTTTAAATGTTTTGCCAGACAATCATGTCCTGTAATCAACCTGAAGGTTGCAACTGCCGTTTTTCGAGGATACTCAGGAATTACTGTTTAAATGTTTGGTAGTTCCCATCTTTTATTCTTTGATTTTTCATAGTAATATTTTGCAATAATTTTTTTGAATTCATAGTTGACTAATCTTTTAGCTGCATAAAATGGTAGATTAACTATAGATTTCTGTACACTGCTGGTACCCTTTTTTGCAAGAAAATCAGCTTTCTCATTACCACTCAGTCCACAGTGAGCTGGTATCCATTGGAAGACTAGGTGTTTTTGAAGTACTGTTAGATGGGTAAGGATTTTCCAACATTCTATAATTGTTTGGTTTTTTGGTGACAACTTGGAAGTAATTGCTATAATTGCTGCCCTGGAATCTGAGAGAATAACTGCTTGCTGGAAATGTGAAATTCTGTACAAAAGATTTTGTAAGGCCATTTGAATTGCTTCAATTTCTCCATCAAAGTTAGTAGCTCCATAACTTAAAGATTTGGAATAGGAAAAGAGGTGACATGTGCCTCCAGCACCTGCTCCATCTTGGTTTGATATCAATGATCCATCAGTATAAACATGGAGCCATTCATGTTCTGGAAATCGAGTGTGGATTGTCTCTAATGTCAATAATTTTAGAACAATAGTTGGAGTATCACTTTTTTTAACTTCTTCTGTCAGGTGTAAATAATATTGATGTCTAATGTTTGTGTCGGATTGACTTTAGATATGAAGTTTTCCTTTGAATTAGGAAGGCTTACATTCTTCTTGATGTCTTGAATTTTGGAAAGAAAGCTCTCCTGAGTCTTTAGTGTATGTGTAAAATTTCTCTTGTGCCATGTATTGAATGGGAGTGTGATCAACTTTTCGTGTTGAATAAGAGCTGCTTTTTCTATTTCATATTCAATGGGGTATTGGTTGGTTAGCATTTCCATAGCTGCTATTGGTGTGGTTTTGATAACACCTGTAATTAATCTCAGACTTTGGTTTTGAAAGATTTGAATCTTTTTTGTGTTTGCTGTTACAAGAACTTCACTGCAGTAAGTAAATAATGGCTTTATATATATATATTGTATGTTGTGTTAAGAGTTGCTCTGGAACATCCCCACTTCATTCCTGTTAGACGTTTTAACAGTGAAAGGCACCTCTCTGCTCTTTGTATTACATTTTCTATTTGTTTGGTCCATGTAAGTTTGGTATCAAATGTAACTCCTAAATACTTTGCTTCCTTTGTTTCTGGTAATTGTTGACCCTCAAAATTTATTTTTATTTTTAGTGGTTTTTTCTTAGTGAAAAGATTTGGTAGTTTGATTTTGTTGTATTAACAGTCATTAAATTTTCTTTGGTCCACTTTTGTAGGTTGGTTAAGGATTGTTGCATGGTTTTTTCTAGTTCTGTACTTTTGTTTTTAGGTTCTGAAGTCCACATTACTAAATCATCAGCAACTAGTGCACACTTCACACCTGATTCTTGTATTTGTTGTGGCAGATCATTAATAAATATATTAAAAAGTGTAGTGCTGAGCACTGCAGCTGGTGGTAAGCCGTGGTGTACTTGTTTATATTTAGATATATTTCCTCCATATCTGATAGCAATAAAGCATTATGTTAGGAAATGACATAGCCATGAAAACATTGGACCTCGTATCCCTATTTTTTTGCTTTCTTTAGTAGTTTTGTTCTGCATATAGAATCATATGCACTTTGGAAATCAATAAAAACTGATAAATTATCTTCTTTTCTATTGAAGGAGTCCTTGATTTCTTGACTGAGAAGTAGGACTTTTTCATTTGTAGAGTGGAACTCTCTGAATCCAGCTTGACATGGGGATATTAAATTTTGTGATTCTAGAAACCAATTTAACCTGTTTGACACCATTCTTTCCATCACTTTTGCCATTATGCTAGTAAGAGCTAGTGGTCTATAATTTTTTATTGCTGATGCTGTTTTATCTTTCTTCAAGAGTGGGACAATTATTGCTTTTCACCATTCGGCAGGTACAGTGGTGTTCCAGGATAGATTGTAGAGTTTTAGTAGTTGTTTTGCTGTTTTTCCAAGGTTTTTTATGAACTCAGGATGTATGTGATCTGGCCCAGGAGACTTTTTGTTTTTTAGATTATTAATTGCAATGTGCAGTTCTTGCATATTAAAGTTTTGATAAAAGGTGTTGTATTGAGTGTTAGGATCACATTCTCTTTCTTGTTTCAAATCTTTCTTAAATTCTTTATGTTCCTTTTTATTATTTCTTGTTACTGAGACAGAATATTAGACCCCAATAGAAAATCGTTCATACAAATGTTTGTTAAAAGTGTATAAATATTAGAATTGTTTGTGTTCCATAATAAAAACTATTTGCGCGGATGAATACGGCGGATGAAAATGAAAATGGCAGTGTGTCGTGTCAAAGCGACGCCAAGAAACGATTCAGTAGCGTCTATATGTTCAAGGTGATAAGACGTGTTTTGGTAGCATGTGAACATGGAACTTTCACCAAACTTTTATCCAGCGTAAATTCTACCAAATTACAAAAGTGCAAAGGTTTTTAAGTATTTAATATGGTGCTGAGAGTGTAAAATATCGAAGTGTTAATAAATAAACACATTGTGATAAAGAAACATTGATATATGCATTCCATCTGTTACCACGACCCTGTAGATAGAAAACGAATCTCATAGCACAGCCAATTCCCATAATAATCATTTAAAAACAGCACCATTACTTTATGTGAATTAGCATAATATTTATTGAATGTTTCGGCTATGACTGCAGCATTTGTTAATATTATATTGTTGTGTATGATAGGTGTGCTGTTGCTTTCTCTCCTGTCCTTGACATTTTTTATGGACTTATGGACTTTGTTGCCATCTGTCCTATAATCCATTTTTCTAAGAAATTATTAAAGTGATTCTTTTTAGCTGTATTATTATTATTTTTTTTTTTTTTTGTGAGGCTTCATTTCTTTCGCCATATTTGTGTATTTGATATGTTTTTTGTTTGTTCAGCTGTATTTCTAGCTATATCCCTTTGCTTTTTCAGTTCCTCTAACTGGGGGTTCCAAAAGGGTTTGAAACTTTTTATTCTTCCACAAGGAATATGTTTTTTGCAGTTTCTAGGGTGACTTTACAGAAATTTTTGTTCATATTATCTGGGTAGTCATGCAGCTGTGAGTTTGTTCTTTAAATTTATGTTCCAGTTCTGTTTTATATTTGTTCCAATCTGCTTTTTTGAAGTTCCAATACACATTTGTATGATTTTGACTGTTATTTGTATTATCTAGTTTTATATCAGCAATTACTGCTCTGTGACCAGAACTTGTCTTCTATAACTTGTTTTTTAATTTTTGAAAAAATAGTTTCAAAATAATAAATAAATATAGCATCTACCTTGTTGGTATGGTGGGTCCACTTGTTTTCACCCAAGCATTGATGCCTGCATATGCTGCCCAGGTAGATTTCTAGATTCCATAAGTGATTCTTGATCTCCTTGTCAGGCCCAACAAGGATTTGATGGGGTCTAGGTATATTGTCTCCATTTTGCTTCGTGGTGGCCAGAATTTGGAGTCTCAGTTGGAATCACAAGGCTAAGTGCACCCAGAGGCAGGTGTGCTACCACTGCACTAAGGAGGTAGTCAATATAGCATCTAAGTAACCCTGCAGTGCAACAGCCCTTTCCAAGCCAAGGTCTACTGCCTGGCTGCTGCCTATCACAGGTGTAAATTGCAATTGAGTTTTTATTTATAGACACTCTTTAACTGCTGTGGTTCTCAGCGACCTATTCTAATTTTGGCATGAAAAACTGCTAGATTTTGTTTGGGGACCTCTTTATCAGACTTGAGGATCTTTTACATGCCATATATCTGACACAGGACCACCGACTGTACTTCCCTTCTGAAGGAAGCCATGCTAAGGATTTTTATGCCTGAAAAAAATCCATCACCCTCTGCCAGGTTTGAACCTGTGACCTCAGGAACCAGAGGTTTTACCCCTAGACCATTGGGGACAATTACCACAGGTTTCATGAACAGGGTGCAGTACTCTAGGATGGGACGTAGTCAGTGCCCCAATTCCTCCCAGCCAATATATGAGGTTTTTGCAGTCAGAGTCACTACTTCTTAATCAGTAGCTCCCCAATTGGCCCCTCAAGGACCTAACGAGGTTGAGTGCACTGCAGACCAGGTCTCCCAGCGAGAGAAAACCTCCACACCAGTACTGGGAATAAAACCAGCTTTTCTATTTGGAAATGTAACATTAGGAATCAGGAATCTATTAAACCACCCAACCAAAAATAGCATGCCAAAAACCAGCTGGTTTTGGTACTCATCAAATGTATTGCCAAGATTATGAGAAAATATACATTGGAAAAAACAAAGGAAGTTGAGAGGTAAGGTTAAAAGAACATTTGAGGAATGTTAATTTCAAGTATTTGGACAAGCCTGCCATAGAACATCACTTTTGATGAACATACACTGAGGGAACATATTTATCATCAAGAATCAAGAAAAGGTTATGGATTTTTAAATCCTTGCCTTTATGATGTCATTAAATTAATCTGGGCAGAGGGAAGTGCAATGCCAGGAAGGCCTAAATTATACACAAGTTGACCGCAAAACTGATGGTACGGAAAATGTTCACAGAAACTATGGCAGACACAAAATTTAATGGTGGCTGATAGTTGATCATTACTATTCTATTTCCTGTTGTGCAAATAAATTTTGTGGGCGCAAATAATATATCACTGGCTTTACAGCATGATTTCACAGAGTATTTAACTACCCAAACCACAAGACGTGGCAAGCATATGATTAGACTTTCTGGAAAGCCACCTGCCACTAAATTTTGCATCAGCCATAGTGTTTGTAATCACTAACCAGTGTAATAAGTGGAGAAAAAAAGTATTTCAAAAGGTTTTTGGTTAATTACTGCATAAGTTGTTATTACTCTCCATCCTCTTTATAGTGTGAGTTTTGTTTTGAAATGTTATACATTTTGACACGTTCCTTCCCCAATTTCAGTATGCATGTTCAGCAATGGATGTGGACATTATTAGTTTTGATCCACAAAACAAACCTCCTATTAAGCTTAACAGGAAACTGTATAACTTGGCAACAGAGAGAGGGACCTACTTTGAGCTTATGTATACTCCAACCATTAGAGATACAACGGCAAGGAAAAACATAATACAAATGGCTCATCTGTACCATGCACTTGGCAAGTCAAAGGTATGTAAGACTAAACAAGTTATAGTTTGGGACTTACAAAAGTCAGTGTTATTTTTTACATTATTAGAATATACATAAATCTGCATTGGTCAGAAAGTCAACAAATCCATGCAGCATGAAAAAAAATAATGTAATCGGATAAATTAGTTAAACTTATAAACACTTGCTGAAGCACAAAACACAGTTTTCTTTTATCTTTAACGCAATCTACAATTATTATTTATTTATGCAAACCAACTTATTCTTGGTGTTTTTAAATACAGAGACCTTGTGTGGGTAATGTTTGAAAGGTAGAATTGGAACTTAAAAATTCAATGCAACATCTGGGATTTGAACCGCAGACCTTCCGCTTACCAGGTGGGTGCTCTAACCTAATGTCAGAATGACATTGAATTCTCGAAACAATTCGTATTTCTCCCGGTAAACCACAAAGGCAGTCTCATATCAGAGACAATTACCCCAATGGTGACTTACTATTGTAAGTACTTTACATCCCGGGATTAAATAACCTTCAGATGGTAATTATTATGTATTCCAACAAATTTACTGTTAGAGCACCCGCTTGGTAAGTGGAAGTTCTGTGGCATTGAATTTTTCAGTTCCAATTCTACCTTACAGTCCACAGATCTTCGTAACCTTGAAGCCACAGCTGTTCACTCCTCTCGTATCCTTGACACACATACAACTGTTTTTAAGTTCTCTCTAACAAACTGCTGGCTTCAACAATCACACTCACCAAAACAGCTTCTCACTACAATCATTCCGACGGGATGTTAAATGTTCCAAACTGTCTCTGTCTACATTTATGGTTCTCATGAATGACTGGGCAAACATGCACTGCTAACAGGTGTCTTGTTCAACACTGATTATTCCATCACAAACAACTGCTGCTCTTTCCCTTTGTCTGATGAACTCTCCTGTCTTGCCATCCCACTTACTTTTATAGGTGAGAATGACATAGCATGGATTTTTCTGGAAGTTCACCTTTTCTCGATGCTTCCACAAACAAGCTGGCAGTCAAAGCTTTCAAAATGTTTTCTAAATTTTTTATTCTGCTGCGCTCATTGTTGGGTGTTTACTTGCAGCAAGTGGTGTGGGGTGGCTTGACCTTGAGTTTTTGAGGTGTGCACCTGCAGTTGACATCACAGTATATTGAGATAAATGTGATGTGATAATTGGTACAGAATAAATTTCACTCAAGATGCATAATTTGATTGCCAATGCAGACCCAAGACCATTTTCTTCTCTTCAAATCATTTGACAATCCATCAGTTCTTGGTTTTAAGTTATGCTTTTGAAATGGTATAATAGTTGTAATTAAACTAAATAAATAAAGTATTTTCTAAATTTGAATGGTTGCTCATCAGGTTAGCGGAAATATGGGTCCAGAAGGTATAAATTAAGTTAGAAATAACCCCTTGTGTGGAATGGATAAAGAATGCTATTACAGTAGAACCCTGATTAACTGTTACAGTGAAGGGAGTAAGACTATCTAAGTAAAATCAAATATAAACAGTAGATCTAATAATCAATTATACAAATGTCATTAAACATTTAAGTGTCATGTTACATTTCTTCTAATTTTGAAAAAATTGTAATAAAAGTAATTGTTTTCTTTAGAACAGGACTCGGCAGTAAGAGGTAACAGACTTTGGTTCCATAAAACCAATACAAGTGTACATGCTTACTCATTTGCATAGAGTTTTTGTCAATTTTTTATAGGTGGAGCCATGGAAAAAATGATTGAGTGCATTAGGAGAGCAGAATATTTCAATCCCTTGTCGTATTGCAGTGTAGTTTACTCAGTTCGATATTCCAATCTGCAGCAGATTTTATCGATAACCTGTGTTCCATATGTTATTGTCTGTCAGATACACAAACAGGCTCTGTCTTGAGTCACCATTTGCATTTGTATTTTTGAGTATGTATATGTATAATTTCTGTGAAACTAGTTGAAATCATTTAAAGTCACAATACTTGAACCAGTTCTTCAAAATAAAACAGAGATATTACCCAGTCATTAAATAGTGCTGTACTTCACCAAGTTATCCTTCTCAACCATTGCCTTCTACATTTGCATCCATCTCTGTTCTGGTTGGAGTGAAACACTCCCATATTTTACTGACTCTGTTCAGTCTCCCCAACGTTAATGCCATCATGATGTAAGCAGTGTTACTCTCAGTGCTGTGTGGATGTGCGTCTGTTTATCTGCGTGACTGTGTAAACTGGTGTTACACAGGTCAGCATTTATACCATCACACAGGTAGGAATTAGCTTATTGAGCTTATACGCAGGCCTAATAAACCTTACCACACAGGTGTGAACAGAATAGTCCCTCCCCTCCTTAACTGCAGTAGCTTACATACACATGCATTAGAAGGAACTGGTTTTCCCTTTGGTTTTCCCCAGTTTTTTGCTTTCATGACCACAAAGGGTTCGGAAAATAAGGAAATGTCTTCACACCTGGTTAATACACTTCATCAGGCCTGTTATACAGTCATACTTTCATAAAAGGCAAATACGGAACAAGAGACCCACTAAAAGCGTTAGCAGAGGATGCAACATACTCTTATATCATACAAGGAGTTACAGATTAACTAATGTCTAATTATAGTTTTCATTAACAATTACATGTTGGAATTTTTTCGCCACAACATAAATTACACAGGTAATAAGAGAAACGTCTATGCGCCACCAGAGTTGATTTACACTGCAGTTGAGACTTGTGATGGCTTTAATGAAGGTGAGTGTACTAGCTCAGCCATAATAGTGCAAACAACTACTGTACTTGACTGCCCATACTGTTCTGGATGAGTATTCTAGAAGACTGACTAGTACGTTGGTTAGCCTGCACAAAGAATGCTGGTATACCTTGTACTGACAACTGTAGTGACAGCTTTCCCTGCAAGCACTGCCTTTTATGCATGGCAGTCAATGTTCACCAGTCTGACATGCAGGATTTATTTCCAGTGCTGCTATTGCTAAAATAATGCAATAACTGAAGTGTTGCTGCAATTTATTGTTGTGGTGAAAAAAATCCCATTCTACATGAGGAAATAATTCCATCTCTCATGCACAGGATGTTAAGTAAATGAATAGACCACTTGGAAAATGTCAGTGCAGTATTTCAGGTATAAAATTAATCCTATTTTTGAAGTTACGAGTAAATAGGGTTGTCTGTAAAATAAGGTTCCAAATTTTTTTTCACAATGAAAAACATGTTTATTGACTTAAATAAGGAAATAATGAAGCTATTAACAGTGAAGCAACAAGAATCTAAAGTAAAAACAATGATATAGCTTTGAGAATGAGTTGGAGTCAACTCGAAACTTGTTAGCACCAAACAACTTGGAATATTACTAAGATAAGTGAAGCTTTTAGTTTCTAATTTGATTTTACTTTAGATGTTTATTGACATTGAATAGTACATTTTTGGAAAGCTTAGACTTTTTCCTATTTTTCAACATTGTTTTTCAACCTGTTGTGATCAACGTATTTTTGCATGTGGTGTACCATCTTCTTTATGCCTGCATTGTACAACTCTCCCACTGTGCAGCAAAGATAGCTTAAGACAGTTTTTTTCACTTACTCTCCAGTTCTGAAATGCGTCCCACGCAAGTGTTTCTTCAAGTCAGGGAAGAGTTGGTAGTCACTTGGGGCTAGGTCTGGGCTGTAAGGAGGGTGTTTGACAGTATCCCATCCAAATTTGTTGACGAGTTTGGTCGTAAGTCTGAAGAAATTCGCAGCCCACCTCAACACATTTAACTCCCCAGATATTTACATGAGCTTATCACACCACCATGGCTAGTACACTGTTCAGATGCAATCATATGTATCTTCAGGACAGCAACGTCCTATAGAACTATACTGGTAATAAGGTTATAATCAGAACTTTTTATGGGGGTTAGTATGTCTTTTTATTATAATTTTGATCTGCACAGACCAATGGTTTTTAAGTGTGCTAAAAGTGAAGCTGCATTTCAGTAGATTTACTTACACTAAAGGAACTCCGGGATGAAATTTCGGCATGCACGCCAGGAGCATGATATGATCCTGGCAATTGATAGCACCATTAACAAACAAAATAACATTTTTTCCTTTCCCTTTTATTGCAAACAACTGTTACCTTCCTTACTTCGTATAATATTCGAAAGTACTCTTATCTCCTAAACTACTCCATATTTCCTGTATTTCTAAATCTCAGTCTGTAATTTCATTGTATTCCATAATCCTTCTATATTAATATTATTGTCAGCTGGTTATGTAGTCTCATCCATTGTAATTTCCAGGCCAATTGTTTTATTGTACTAACCAAATGCTTTTTCTTGTATCTGCAAACAGTTTTTGACAATATTTTGTTCTTCTTTTGATTCAATGCTTATGCTAATATCCCAGTACACTGTACCTTTTCTACCAGCTTTCTCCTAATTAAGCTGGTGTTACATCATTAGGAGTTGCACTGAGTTTAGTTTTGTTTTGTCTAAAATGATAGGTAATAAGTGGCTCTTAGTTGATGTTGTAGTGTTTAACGCCCGCTTTTACTACATACGGCACCACAGGCGGTGACACTGATGATCCATGGAATGAAGATGGAGCACTGGTGGAATGAGATGGTGGGGGAAACTGGAGAACCTGGAGGAAACCCATCCCAATGCCACTTTGTCCACCACAAATTCCACATGCAGTTGCCTGGGATCGAACCTGGGCCACCTTGGTGAGAAGCGAATGGTCTAACCACTCGGCTACGGCGTGGCCTGCTCTTAGCTAATGATGAATCAATATTGCTTCCTACATGTTCTAGATAATATACAAAAGTAATGAAGTTCTTGAATGATCCACTTGGTTAATTAGTGCAATATATGGTTAAAGCAACTCCACTGACAGCTGAGCTACTTTGTTGACATCTGTAGCAGACACAGAAATAATAATACACATTTTCTTGTTTTGTTGCAGAATATCATAATATCCAGTGGTGCAAATGCTCCACTGCAAGTAAGAGGGCCATATGATATTATAAACCTGTATCCTTTAAAAAGCAGAATTGCAGAAGTTATATTATGATGTCAAGAAAAATAAGAGAGAAATCTCAAGATCTGATATATTAACCTTTTCACTGCTACGGGCGACTTATCTCGGTCGGTACTTTGAATGCCGGGCATTTCCAAGGTTTTATTCGTATAAGCGTTTGAACAACACAGGGATGTAGTCTCATCTGTTGGGAAGCATGTGAACTACATTTCTGTTGTCACTCTGTATAGTAATGCCCTCTGCAGGGAAATATTTGAAGGGGGTGCAATGACACAACTGCATGCACTTGCGACCACTGCTTGTTCATGTGATCGGCATGGCGTATTCAAGGTTTTCCAACTTAGTGAAAATGGCTTCTTCACATGGTGCGTGGTTGAACCTTAGCGATGCAGAAATGTTAAATGTTTTTGAGTCATTACCGTCAGATTTATCCGATATTTTGGAGTTCACGGATAGTGACGGATAATGGTGAAGATAGCAGTGAGGGTGAAAATGAGCAACAGGCAATACCAACACAAGTGCTAAAGCAAGCACAAAAGGACTTTTCATTGTCCCAGTGGTGCTCTGGAAATTTTACTCCACGTGTACATGACTTCAACAAGGACATTTCAGGCATTTCTGTGGATATAGGGGATAACTTCAGTGCATTGGATTATTTCCAGCTCTATTTCTCCCCTCATTTTGTTGAGAATATTGCTGAGGAAACTAATAAATATTATAAGTTTCTCATTCAGAAAGAACAGCCATCTCCCAGCTCTCGTCTTCAGAAGTGGAAGGATGTGACAGAAGAAGAATTGTACGTCTTTTTCGGTATTACTCTGCTTATGGCCAGGGTAAAAAAGTTAACAATTGCAGAAAGCTGGTCAAAACATCCTCTTCTTGCCACCCCACAGTTCATGAACTACATGTCTCGGGATAGATATCTTCTCATTTTGCGTGTGTTGCATTTCAGTGATAATGACAACCAAGCTCAGGGAGAAAGACTTTATAAACTGAGACCAGTAATAGATCACCTCCGAAATGTAAGTATTTACCCCCTTTCGTGACATTTGTATTGACGAGAGCCTTGTACTTTTCAAGGGGCACCTGCAATTTTTACACTATGTTCCATCCAAACGACACAGGTTTGGAATAAAACTGTTTGTGATGTGTGACTGTGAAACAGGATACGTTGTTGACTTTATAGCATACACAGGAGCCACTACAGACATAATTCCGGGGCGTGAATTTGGGGTTTCCAGAGCAGTAGTTCAGACATTCATAAATAAATATCTGCACAAAGGGCACAGTGTTTGGCTGGATAACTGGTATTCCAGTCCTCTCCTTTATAATTGGCTTCACAGGAATGGCACTAACGCTTGTGGTACAGTAAGGAAACACAGGAAGGGAATGCCCAAGATGACGTCCAAATTGAAAAGAGGAGAAGTGGAATCTAGGCACACAAATAATCAGCTGGCATTGAGGTGGATGGATAGGGGAGAAGTGTGTATGCTGACTACAATGCATACAACTGACATGAAGGAAACTGGAAAAGTGAGCAGGACTACAAATACACCAGTAAGAAAACCACAATGTGTAATGGACTACAACAGGAACATGGGTGCAGTGGATAGATCGGATATGATTCTAAGTTCTCTTCACTGTCTTAGAAAGTCACTAAAATGGTACAGAAAATTCTTCTTTCACCTATTGGATATCGTCATACTAAATTCCTAGACGCTGTACAATGTAAAAACTGGCAAGAACATCTCATTGGCTGAATTCCAAATTTCACTAATTACAGAAATTTTTCAGAAACACTATACACCAAGACCTACCACCAGGAAGACCATCATCAGGTGACCAACCTCTACGGTTGACAGGCATTTTCCTTCCAGTGTACCACCCACCCCAAAGAAAGCAAATCCCATGAGGCAATGCTATGTCTGCTCCAATACATCTTTACGAGAGAAGAAGCTAAGGGAAAGCAGGTATATGTGTGCCAAATGTGGCGTTGGCTTGTGTGTAACTCCCTGTTTTGAAAAATATCACACGCTTTTAAATTTCTGAGTTGCTGTGCAAAGAAGCGTGCAAATGTACTGCATGAAATGCTTTTTTTTTTTCCCCCCAAAACATAATTTTTCACATGTATTTTAACTGTTCTTGTTTGGACATCCCTAAGTATGAAGTCAAGTGAAACATGTGTAAGTGCAAATATATAATCAATATAATTTAATTTAAAAGGTGAGTTAATTAATAATACTGAACAACACTTACAACATATTTTTCCGGGACGCGTTTCGAAGGTAACTTTCCTCCATTATCAACCGGACAATAACTGGGTTTCCATGGTGTTTCATGGTGCAGATGGTGATGCTTCTTCTGGTGTTTCTTCTGGTGGCGGTTCAATGAACTTACTGAAAATGTCTCTCTGAGGAATGTCGAAATTAAATACTCGGTTTCTATTTTTTAAAATAAAGATTTGTTCCCATGTGGACAGTTCTTGTTTTCCGGTTATGTGTTTAAGAAGTTTCGGTTCTAGCTTTATGTCATGATTTTTTGTCCAAAAGTGAAATGCAACCGCTGATTTTTCTAATTGTTTACTCTTAATGTTTCTAACGTGTTCCTTGGATCTAATTTCTAAATTTCTTTTGGTTTTTCGTATGTATATTTCATTACAATCACTGCATTCAATTTGGTATATGCCAGATTTTTTGTTAGGTGGAATAGCATCTTTGATGTTTGAAAGTAGTAGGTTTTTTATGGAGTAATGGTTTACTACTGCTAGCTCAATGTTGTATTCCTTGAACACCTTTTTAAATTTATCAAAGGCCCATGGATGATATGTGAATTTTTTGAATATCATTTTTGTTTTTGCTGCTGTGAGAGTTGTAGTTTCTTTTAATAATTTTTTCTTTTCTGCTTGTTTTACCTTTTTATCTACTAATTCTTTGGCAAAGCCGTTTTTTTGTGCTATTTCAATTATTTTGTAATATTCTGTTTTATATTCTTCTGCTGAAAGAGGGATGTTCACCAATCTATGTGTTAAACTATTGAAAATTGCTTGTTTGTGGCTTCTTGGATTGTAACTATTAGCTTTTATGTAGTTGTCTGTCTGCGTTGGTTTTCTGTGAATACCGAAATTTATTCTATCCTTATTTTTGATTAATTTTAGATCTAAAAATGGTAATTTATTATCTTTTTCTACTTCCACTGTGAAATTTATACTTTTGTCCTGTATGTTCAGAAGTTTTAATGCGTCACTGATGTGTCTTTTTGGAACTATTGCAAATATATCATCCACATATCGCTGCCAGAGTTTGAACATCCACGGGAAACCTTTTGTGATCCTTATTTCCAATAAACTCATGTAAATATCTGCTAAGAATTAAATTAAATTAATTACAACACTGTTTTCAAACTTCTATGAAAGAAAGATATAATCAATATGTTTATTTTGCAAGTAACAAACCAGTACATTGACATTACATAATGCCAGGCAGAAAAATGTATACTAGTGGCCCCTTGTGGACAACCCTGTGTTGTGAATGTTGCATATGCTTCCCAGCATATAATTTAAAAACAACAATTATTACAATGTGGATTATCAAGGACAGTCTATATCATCTGATGTGAGTTTCTATGTCATCTACTATAGTTTTTCAAGGCATTATTGTTATTTTTTAAATGTTTATGTTTTCTGAAAATAACTTATCATGGAGGGTTTTTCCCAGGTAATGATATGTCAGCAGTGAAAAGGTTAAAGGATTAGCTTTAAGACGTTGTGTAAAAGGATATAAGGGAGAGTCTTTAATCCTGCCTTCTGTAATTAGAAGGGAAGGAATTAACATAAAAAAATTTGAAAAGATCTATGCAGTTATGTTTTATAGGTAAGTTTAATTAACTTATGGTTTTCCTAATTTAATGTAAATACCCTTAAATTATTGCACAAGTATTTTCAATTTATGCTGTATTTCAACAAGTATGTGAAAAATATATACTATCTTAAGCTCCACTCAGTCTGAGAGGTAGAACTGGAACTTAAAAATTCAATGCCACAACTGGGATTTGAACCACAGACCTTCCACTAACCGGGCGGATGCTCTACCTCTGAGCTATTGTGACAAACTGCCAGAATGGCATTAAATTCTCAAACCAGTTCGTATTTCTCCTGGTAAACCAACAGTAAGTTTGTTGGCATAAATAAATAATAATTCTACTCAGTCTGTTAATCGTTAAAACATTGTTGCGGAAGTTTCACAGATGGAGGAGAATAAACAGACCAATAGTCATTACCAGACATCGGATTTATATGCAAATGCATGTTTTTTCTGTTTTTATATATGATATGGAAGCAAAGTTCGGAGTGCATTTTAAGTTCACCTCTTTCTGAACGTAAAGTTTTATGGTGCATATATTAGCATATTTAAGGTATAGTTGCATATTTCATGATTATGGCATGTTCGTGCATATATCAAACGTTTTTACATTACTGACTACTATTTATAAATTAATCATTTAAATACTTTCTAATTTGTATAGTATAAGTAACATACTGTTCTCATACAAGCAAGAAAGCCTGTATCGAGCCTCTCCGTACAAGCGAGGCAACCCATATCGAACCTCTTGTGTGTGTATATGAGTCAGCTTCACATGATGTGAGTAGATGTTTGCCGGATTCACTGTCTGGGACTTCCCACGTGCTATCAGCACCAGAAGATAGTTTCGTTCTTATGTTAATTAGTGGTTTGTAATTTCACGTGTGCAAATTGTAATGCCAAAATTCAGAAGCACAAAAAGTGAACTTTTAAAACAGTGGGTTAAGGACTGTCACATGGATTACACTATAGATGGGAAAGTAGGTTTTTGTAAAGTGTGTAATAAACAAATTGCATGTGTAAAAAGGTTTCAGCTAAGCTAACATTCAACAACGAATCAACATCTTGTAGCTAAAAAGAAACAAACTTCCTTGAAGCAAACGTTATTGACACAACAAAAACCCTCTTCATCTAATTTGAGAAATGAATTTTGTTGTAATTATTATTTTTATTACCATCTGAAGGTTATTTAATCCTGGGACATAAAGTACTTGCAATAGTAGGTCGCCATTGGGGTAATTGTCTCTGATGTGAGACTGCCTTTGTGGTTTACCGGGAAAAATACAAACTGGTTTGAGAATTCAATGTCATTCTGGCAGGTTGTCACAGTAGCTTAATGGTTGGAGCACCTGCCTGGTAAGCGGAGGGTCTGTGGTTCAAATCCCAGCTGTGGCATTGAATATTTAAGTTCCAGTTCTACCTCTCGAATTTTGTAGTAATTTATGCCACGCACTAATCACAGCAAATATCCCATAGAACTCACTTAGAAATCGTACGTTCCAGAATTTCTTAGATAAATATTGTAATCATACCATTCCAAATGAATCAACCCTCAGGAAAAACTATCTTGATGACTTACTGAACACTAATTAAAGAAATTCAAGATAATTTGAAAGATTGTCTTGTATGGGATGTGGTGGACGACACTACTGACTTCTGTGGACGTCAAGTGGCAAATTTTCTAGTAGGTAAACTCAGTGAAGACGAGCCGGGAAAGCCATACTTGATCACTTCTAGGGTTTAAGAGAAAACTAATAATTCCACCATTGCTCGCTTTGTCAATGATGCTTTAAGAATATTATAGCCAGAAGCAGGTAATGAATATAAATTTCAGATTTTGCTTTCAGATGCTGCAGCCTACATGCTGTGAGCGGCTTCAGGTCTGAAAGTATTTTATCCTCATTTAATCCATGTTACATGTATTGTGCATGGGCCTCAAAGGGTTGCAGAAGTCATACGGGAGCAGTTTCCTGAAGTAAATACCTTAATTTCTACTACGAAGAAAGTATTTGTAAAAGCCCCAGGCCGAGTAACTGCTTATAGGGAACAACTTCCGGAACATCTTCTACCCCTGGAACCAATTCTTACCCACTGGGGTACATGGATAAACGTTGCTCTCTTTTATGCTGACAATTTCAGTGCAGTTAAAGAAATTGTCTGCAGTCTAAGTCCAAATTATGCTTTGGCAATTCAACATTCACAGGAAATTTTCAGAACTGAAAAATTGCAGAGAGACTTAGGTATTATAAAGGCACATTTCAAAATTATACCTCAAGCAATACAAAAAGTGGAAACGTGTGGTTTGTCCCTGCATGCTTTTATATCAATCTTTGAGGAAGTAAAGGGTGAACTTCAGTGTGCCCCTTCTAAGTATGGGGAAATATTGAGTGCAAAACTGTGCAGTATATTATAAAGAAATCCCAATTTTAATATTTTATGTTAGCAAATATCTCCAAGGTGACAATGTGGCACTTCCAGGGGAAATTCCTCTAGAGCTTGTTAGTGCTTATAAATATTGTCCAATCATGTCTGTGGATGTTGAGAGGTCCTTCTTTGCATACAAACTCATATTATCTGATAAACGTCATAAATTTACATCCGAAATTTGGAAAAAATTATGATCAAATCAAATTACAGCCTCCAGGATGACATAATATAAGGAAGAAGGTTCAAAGTGAGTAGATTTACCACATTATTTACCTATATATATATATATATATATATATATATATATATATATATATATATATATATATATATATATATATATAAGCATTTTTAGAGCATACTTTAGTGCATATTTTAAAGATTTTTATATAAATGCATGCATATTTTAAATGTTTTTAGAGCATATATAATTCCAATGTCTAGTCATTGCCAGTTGACTACCAACTGATGATAGGGAGGAGATCAATTAACAAATGTAGGCCCCTCCGAAGGGGTGTCGCCTTGATGTGGCGGAGGGGCTCAGTACCCAATCCAGGCGGCCTATAAAGTCATTTTGATTACTTGTAGGCAAGAGGTGAGGGGAAGCAAAGAACATTCCAAACGGGTAGATGAGGCTCGTTAGTCTTGGTCGACGACTCATCTAGGAGAAGAGGACTCCGAAATCAAACTCCCCCAGGGGCTCCTACTACAGTAGGTATGGCCATACTCTCGATTGGGTTCCTCCAAGAGGTGAGAGGGCACATGCCAAATACCCAATCAACTTTGGTCCACTTTTGTGTTTGACCTCCCACCTGATACCTCTCTGTACACAGTCTGATGTGTGCCATTGTGGTAGTGTTTATTCATTTGCAGCAAGTTGAGCTATTCCCCCCTCTTAGTCACTGCAGAGAGGAAGGGAAGGAAAGCAGCTTCCTCTGTGCACAAGTTGTTCATGTCTCAGCTCATGACTATACTATGTTTTTTAAAACTTTACGGATGACCAAGAGACTGCACTAATATGTAGGCACATGTCCTTCACTTCTCAACTTTGCTGTTGGAAAGTCTTCCAATAAACTGCCTAAAGAAATTATTGTTGCATGCTCTATGGAAAGCTTCATGAATGCAAAGCGCAGACCTGGATAGCTGAACTAAGTTTCCCTACAACTTGCAACCTAGGCACTCTCTATATAGTGATACCCATTTTGTTCAACTTTTGAAACTAAAGACTCGCTGGACAACAGTGATGTCATGCGCAACCATTGAGGGAACGATTAAAAATGAACACCCTGTATATTAGCACAGTTTTTTTACTAAGAATGCGTATATGTTTGTTGAAGTTAGATATTTGTTAATACAAATTTGAAGAAGATTGGCAACTTATTTGGACAATTTCCAAATTATGGTTCTGCATTACTAATTCAGGCTTATTACTGTCGTGAAACTTAAATAAAATTAATTTTGAGTAACTTAAGAGTTGCAATTAACACTTTGATGTAAAGTAACTTTTACTTATGTAGCACATGTTTCATGCATTAATTAATTAATAAATTAATTAATAAAATTAATTTTATGTTATAAAGATTCATCTGTAGTGCATGTTTGTTACCTTTAAGAGCCAGGTAGTGCCTGAAATAACCTGTTTTGTTGTTAATAGCCACTATTATTTATAAGCTATTTGTGAAAGAAAGCTAATTTCCTTTACTAAAATTCTAGAGGTTTCTTGTTTGGCCTAAGTCAGGAGCAGGCCAAAAATGCAGTATCGACGACTTGCAGATCACTACTTCTCAAAGCTAGTAAGTTCATTTCAACAGACATATATTTTGTTAGTCACCACAACAGCAGATAATTAAGGATGGTTCACAACCACGGGTAACAGTTACCAGAACAAGAAAGTTGAAATACATGTATTTAAATGGGTGTGTTCACAATAGGTGGGAAGCTTTCCTGGCCTCAGGAATGGGAAAGAAGACTTGACCAAGTTTTAAACTTCTTGTTCTCAGGCACAGCATTTTAGGTTCACATTGTGCATATTGTGGTGTGGACTGTTGAGGGATGCATAGAAACATGTTATAATTCGGAATCTTATTACGAGAAGACAGCTCTTTAATTCAAATTAACTTATACATCTTCTAAGTTGCATAAATTCTCTTTCTTGACTGATAGCTCATAGCAATATTCAGGATGTAACAGAAACATTGAGGGTTACCACTTCCGGTGAAACCCCAGTAGACTTACATGACATCAACCTCCAGTAGTCTATGTGACAGCACGGCACTTGAGTTGCACCCTGATCTATGTGCGTCACCACAGGAAGTTCTAGAACATTTGGAATTCTAACTCCTGATTGGTTTATTCCAACTAAGCTTCGGGCATTGCCTTACCTTATTTGGCATAAGTGATGCCATCTTGATCGAGTCTCCCGTAGGTGGTGATAACCTATATAAGGTGACTTAAATCTCATATCGGGGGATTCATCCGAGGGTCTTGGAGTATTTGCTATGGGAGAGCCACGATCTTTGTCAGTCTTAAAACACCCTCAACAACCACGCTCCATCTCTTAAGGTAAGAGCCCAGGATAGGGCTTTGTTATACAGGGTGTTAATGAACTACACCGAAATATTTTCAGAGCAAGTGGAGATCTCTGAAACAAGTAAATTGGGATAGGAGACTTATGGCCTGTTGGTTCAAATGTGAAAGTTACAGCTATAAGTTTCTGAAGTGCCAGCATGCCACTGCTAATGATAATACCACTTGAGTGCACAACACACGAAAATAAAGAGACGGTCGGAGCACTCCTCAGGCGCAATGGTTATGACATTAGCTTTCAAGTGAAAGGTAAACGAGTTCGCGTCTCCTTCACTTTATTTGTCTTTTTTTTTTTTTTTTTTTTTTTTCATTTTTTTTTTAATATTTTGCCTAAGGTTTTAATTTGTGTACAATGCATTTTACAGAGTAATTTCACCTTGTTAGTGCAATTAATTATAATTCCTTCTAACAAAGGTTGAATCCTGCTTAATACTCTCACATGCTGTACGTCTAAATGGGAGGAGGTTTAAAGGGTGAACGAAGTTACATAAAATGAAAAGTAAATGTAACTCTTTATGTCAGGTTTAAAGGAACTGCCTATTGTAATTTATGATGAAGAAAAAAAAATTAACCACATGACATTAACCAAACCAATGACCTCTGGAACAACAGTTTTCGGCGTTACGGATTGGGCCACCAGAACAGTTACACAAACACTATTAGAGTAGGCTATTGATGCAAGAAGGGCAGTTAATCGCTGTTCAGTGTCGCATTAGCAGGTGATTAGTTTGAGATTTGAGATATCTTTGAGGCATTAAATCTTGAGAACGCCAATAACGAGCTGTTAAGTTTCAATATTTCTTTACTCGGGAAGCAGTTTTAAAAACATTCTAATCCAATAATCTCACCCACCTTGTTTAAACACCAACTTATCAGCATCTGATGCCAATTAGGTTTAACACAATTAACTGCATTATGTTAAGCCGCATTGCCTATCTCAACTTGCTTATATTAGTCACGTCTACAATCGCTGAAATTATTTCGGTGTAGTTCATTGACACCTGGTATATGTTTAACTTTGAATGCTCAGGCCTCTTCAAGGCCTACTAACACACAAAAAGTCTCTTAAAGACATTCTATATATTGTAAGATTTGAAGCTTTCACGGCGAACGTTAGTGATGAGAGCTTCACGGGTGATCAGCCGTGTTAGATTTAAGAAGGTCGTCATTTTAGTCCTGAAGATGGCCATGGAGAGTATAATGGCCGAAAGCTCGACCTTCTTAAATCTATCACGGCTGATCACCCGTGAAGCTCTCATCACATTCTGTATATTAATGCTACAAGTCATAGTGGATGAACATGTTCTGCATGTTCACGTTACCAGAAACTGTTCACATTATGAATGAATGGTCCACAGTATAAATAAATTGTTAAGCAGCACAAACTATAAGTTGCCTAGTTGTCTCTACCCTAAGATTTGTCCTTCCATAGCTACGACCCTCAGTCGCAACTTAGGTTGTGTCTTTTTGCTATACAAATTATTGAAGGTGGCTATACCATTTAATAACCTCTAGAGCTCTCTCTAGTTGCAAGCTGGAAACAATATTATTGGTCAATTAGAAACAAATTCCCAATCTACAATATCAATTTACGAGGGCCGTTCAGAAAGTAACCTCCGATCGGTCACAGTGCGGGTAGTGGGGGGAGTAGCGACGCCATCTGTGCATTCACGCACTCAGCAGGTCAGTCGGCATCAAGCCGTGGTCGAGTGAACGTCGTACCTGCGCTAGTTTAGTGTTTGTGGCCGTTTGAAATGTGTGCTGCAATAGAAAACCCCGCCAAATGTGAAGTGCGTGCTGTTATAAGGTTTTTTACAGCCAAAGGATATTCTCCAGCAGCTATTCATCGTGAGCTTTGTGCCGTGTACGGACCAAGAGTTATGAGTGAAGGAGTGGTCCGTGAATGGGTACATTTATTTAAAAGTGGACGAGAAAACGTTAATGATGAAGAGAGGAGTGGTAGACCATCATTGGTGACGGACGAACTCGTTCAGACAGTTGATGCAAAAGTTCGTCAAAACCGACGTTTCACAATGTCGGAGTTGTCTACTGATTTTCCACAGATTTCTAAGACTCTTGTACGAGATAGTGACAGCAAGATTGGGTTACCGTAAGTTCTGTGCACGATGGGTGCCCAAAATTCTTACCGACCACCACAAAACTCAAAAAATGGCCTCTGCATTAGACTTTCTGTCACGTTATGAGGACGAAGGTAAACCATTGTTAAACAGAATTGTGACCGGGCACGAAACCTGGATTAAGTACGTGAACCCTGAGACAAAAGAACAATCAAAGATGTGGGCACATTTAAATTCGCCTACCAAACCAATAAAAGCCCGGCAAGATTTTTCTGCCCGAAAATTTATGGCAGCGGTGTTTTGGGATGCAAAAGGGGTGTTGTTGGTTGAATTCATGGAACGTGGGACGACCATTAATCAAGACGTGTACTGTGAAACACTAAAAAAATTACGACAGGCTATTCAGAACAAATGCTGTGGTATGCTGACTTCCGGTATCGTTTGTTTGCACGATAACGCCCGTCCTCACTCTGCTCGCAGAACAACAGCCCTTCTTGAGTCCTTCAAGTGGGACGTTGTCAACCATCCACCTTACAGCCCAGATCTGGCGCCAAGCGATTATCACCTCTTCATGCATATGAAGAAATGGCTCGGGTCCCAGCGGTTTGATGACGACGAAGAGCCCAAAGATGCGGTCACAGGCTGGCTCCAGGCACAAGCGGGTGATTTTTATGCAGAAGGAATTTCAAAGATTGTGAACAGATACGATAAGTGCCTCAATCGTTATGGAGACTATGTAGAAAAATAGTGCAAAGATGTAGTTGTAAGATGTATATATTAAAATATTTTTAGTTAACTTGGTGAATTTTTTGCAATCAACCGGAGGTTACTTTCTGAATGGCCCTCGTACCACTTTGCTATCAGTTGATATGCATTCCTATTCTCGTTACCATGGTTGTGAACAAAAATGTTGAATGTTGTCTTGCTTCATGTTCTCATATCTGTTCTGGGTGCCATTACCGGATGATTGTGAACCAACCTTTATACAATGTCATAGAGAACATCTGTATATACAGAATATGCAATGTGATTCAATTCAAGTGACATAAGCTCAGCATTGAAGCTAAAGTAATGTATGTATACTCTGTTGTATAATCTGTGACTCTGTTCATCTAGAGATTAGAGGAGACGTAAACAAAGCCACGTGTGTTTTGACCACAGCGCGCCCTCTTGACGCTTTCGTCGTGTAAATAGTCCCTTGAAAAAATAATGTTACTGAGGTATGAAATGTCATTTAATGTTTGCTAAAGCATGAACTAAGTGTACTAAGCATAGTTAAACTGTAAGAATACGTAGTTAAGTGAATTTGTAACCAGCCTAATTTATTCTGCGCGCGCATTATTCAGTATAAAAGTAACATGGCGGAACAAGTGAGTGTTGTAAAACATAAGTGCGGCAAACCGTTGCGAAGTGGTGAAAAGACAACAATATTGAACATATTTAACAAGTTCTACGAGAAATATCCCGAACTTGCTATCGAAGACATGATGAAATTAATATCCGAGTTTACTGGTGTGTCAGTTGCAAGTATTTACAGTACACCCAAAGAAAAATCGTCAGTTGGTGAAGATACCGGTAAAAACTATCACGTGCTATATAAATGGTGGATGTAGTTTGTGACGAATTTGTGAGTGTGAGAAACAAAGTGCTGTTGGCAGTTAACTCTGATCCCGATCTTCCAGATTTAAAACGAACTGGTTTCGAGATTGTGAGCAAGAAGTGAAAAACTGTTATTGTGGACAGAGATGACGTAAGTAGCAGTTAATTTCCATGTGCTACATGTTATTTGGATCACGTAAATATATCCTTTAGTAGTGTAAAATGCATGTTATACCTACGCATAGCGGTAGGTAACAGTGTTGCGTCATTGTGAAAGCATGTGGCCGCGGAGTGATACAAACCGGTGCTTTGTTTATATCTCCTCTAATCTCTTGATGAACAGAGTATATATGTGTGTGTGTGTGTGCGTGCGTGTGTGTCCTTCATAAGCAAATTTTTACTCCAATGATTTCTAATATTCAAATTTCAAGACAAAACTATTTCCTTCCAAATATCTTCCCAGTACACACCTAAAGCTGTATTCATTACTTACCTAACCAGTGCTTTCCCTTTTTCCTCTCAAAAGAAGGGTACTTGCCTTAGCGGTGGTTGCGATGATGCCCGCACCTCCTTAGGCATGAGTTAAATGTGCCTAAGTGCATAAGAAAGTTGGACAGCACAGTATATAACGATCATGAGTAGTATAAAGAAGAGTGGTAGTCAATATCTCAATACATGGAACACAAATAAAAACAGTTCAGCATCTTCTTGACTGGATTAAGATTCTGACGCATATTTTACAGGAAAATGTATGTATTACTTTTAGATATTTTATCAGCAGGGGGAAATTCAGTGAATTCAATTGAATTGAACTGAATTAAAAATAGGAGTTTATTTTATGACCCCTAGCACAGCAGCCCTTCACAGGCCAAGGCTTACTGCCCAGCCGCTGCATCCCCCACCTCTGTCCCACATGAGTGGGGTGCAGAACTGGAGGGTGGGATGTGGTCAGCACCCTGAACCCTCCCAGCCAGTTATGCAGCCTTCACAACCTGGGGTCGCTACTGAGGCACCATTTCTGTATATATTTGATGTTTCATTGACGGTACATTGATGCAAGATACACTAATGCCATCACTTATTGTGTTCATGGCTAGCTCATCAATGAATCTGACTGATTCAAGCACCTAAAGCGTGTGAATTAGCAGACTAAGCAATAAGTGAATGGAGTGGCGAGGGATGCAAACTGTGTTACACATGGTTAGCATGCACCTAGTCAATAACCATCTTATTCCTCAATTGTGTACAGCTGTTTGTCACTATAGTTATTCTAACAAGTGCTTATTTTGTGAAACACTATTAAGGGGAAGCAGAAATTATACAGCAGGTTTTACTGAGTGTTTGCATTTGCAGAACAATGATAATCGAACTGCAGAAAGGGAGAGATTGGCACAAAATGAAAGTGCAACAGGAATTTACACACACTTTTTATTCCTCTAAAACCTGAAAGTTCCTAGAAATTGATACCAAGGTGCTAGCATATACTGAAGAGTTACGCAACAATGGATGTTGTGTTTCACAATTAGCAATCTGATAACAGTAAATCCAATTAAAAAGTACATGCAATTCATCAGTATTATAAATGCTTTTGTAAATAACAGATTTTTCTAGGCCAGTAAATACAAAGCCATCTTTTTTTTGGGGGGGAGTAATGATTAGCATTGTGGTTTCAACGTCATGCGTGGCCATGGTAGAATATGTTAAATATGCTCGAGACTCATTGTTACTCCTGTAAGCGTATACTAGTTACCGAAAGTTAAGAAGCTGACCTTAAATAATTTATTCTGAGCATAATGGTCCCATTTTTATTTAGAAAAAGTACAAAAAATGTGATGAAATGTGGTATATTTTCTGCTGAGACTACAAAGCAAATTGCAATGTATTTTAAATTGAAAATAGTCACTATGAAGCTTATTGTGACATTGCTTCAAGTTTCTATGTGTAAAGCAAATTAGAAGCTATAACTAGGAGTTATTTCCAGGCTGTTATGCCGTGGTCTGCTGGAGTTTAGTGCCCAGACATTTCGTCCACAGCTGCGGCGGACTTCAGTAGCACAGTTGTAGTCTCCTTGTAGAAGTTAATGTAGCGTCTGAGGTGTGTACTGTCTGAGCTGCTATTATCCCTCAAGTGGTCTCCACTGATTGGTCCAGATGGCAGATGGCAGGAGGAAGGGGGTGGGCTTCACCCAAGGTGTTGTTTCCTCCTGATTGGTTCACTTCAATTTCTCCTGTTTTCTGCCGTTTCTTGCCTTCAATGACAAGGTACCAGTTGCTGTTAACTTTCAAAGCTCGTTCTTTCTTATTGAAATTGTGAGGATGTTAATATATTTCAATAGCTTCACGTTTTAGCAAGGCATGGCAGTTTGTTGTAGATCATCATCCCAGACAGAAACGAGGTATGACTAAGACACTCATAAATTGTGCTTCTTGCATTTGCGAGCCACATTAATTATGACAGGAACTCTGTCACCTTGAACAAGCTTTATTATCTAATGGTTATTCAATTCAAGAAGTTAAAAGAGCCTGCCGTCCTGCCAGGCTAAAACCTGCCGCACAAAAGACAGACAACTCGAGCATAACAGCGTAGTTTTCCTGCCATACTTCCAGAATGTCACCAATCGTATCCAGCACATACTGCAAAGACACAGTGTCAAGACTGTTATCAAGCCCACAAAACAACTCTACAATCTACTACGCTCAGCTAAAGATCCTCGGGAGCCCTTGTCATTAGCTGGTGTATACCATATTCCCTGTTCCTGCTATTCGGTTTACATCGGAACTACACAGCGCAGCATCAAAACAAGACTTACCAAACACAAAAGAAGCTGCCGCCTGGGTCAAACAGATAAGTCTGCAGTTGCCCAACATGCCATTGAAGTGGAGGGTGAACACATAATTAAGTTCCAGGACACGAGCATTCTATCATCCACAACACACTACCATGCCCGGCACAAAACAGGAGAAATTGAATCAATCAGGAGGAAACAATACCTTGGGTAAAGCCTGCTGTCCGCCATCCGGACCAATCTATGGAGACTACTCGAGTGATAAATACAGCAACTCAGACAGTCCACACCTCAGACGTTACGTTAACTTCTCGAGGAGACTACGACCGTGCTACTGAAGATGTCCGCCACAGCTGTAGACAAAACGTCTGGGTACTCAAACTCCGGCAGATCACAGCAGAAGAGCCTGGAAATAACTCCTAGTTATATTGACTCCGGCCGTGAAAGCCTATGCTTTCTCAAAATTAGAAGCTCCTTGTTGTCAAGGAGAGAGGAGTAACTTTTCAGTCTTGGAATACTGAATGTGTAAGTTTGAGTGGGTAAAAGTGATAATTAGAGTTAAGTAAGGCCATAGTTATTCGTAAAATAAAGAAAATGAACTTGAAAGTGAATTAAGTTACATTACTATAATCTAGAAATTATTTTAGCTGCAAATCATTTCTAGAAGTTTCCATGTTTCTAGCTCAACTACAGATGTAAATTTCTGAGACTTTTACTACTTGCACCTGCTTGCCCCAGTAGGCAGTTTTCCCTCAAAGTTGGAATGGTCAACATCCATTCTGATGAAGTCTCCAAAATTTGTACATGTATGTGTATTTGCATGTTCTGCCACACCCCCCCCCCCCCCTACCCCAATGCACAGGAGTTAATAATAAAGTAATTTTCCTTTTTAACATGTGAATGCTAAAATAACTTATTGTGTTTTCCCCAAAGAAAGATTCAAAATCCATTTCATCATTGTTATTTTGACCAGCTCTTTTATATTTAGGGCAGTATTGTCTTTCTAACTTATAAACATACTTGTATAATCAGCATAGAGGATTTTTTTAGCTTCAGTGATATTTAAACATCATGGTAATCCATTAATATATAACATAAACAGGAGAGGGTCTAAGATGCATTCTTGTGGGACTCCCAGTGATATATTTCTGTCTGATATACTTCCAAGTTCTACTAAAGGAATTCCAGGAGGCTCTGGAATAAGTTAATTGTTCCAATTTTTCAGCCAAGTCCACAGTTTTAACAAATTACATTGATTTGTTTGTGTGTGCAAGTTGGAAGAGAACAGTATCTAGTTGCAGTGCAGTTTCTCCATGAATCCAATCAAAGTAAGTTGCTTTCTAAGCTTTGCATTGCATTGTACATGTTTTACTGTTTGTACGAGAAAGTAAAAAAGCTGGATGTTTATTCAGAATGTTCCATATTCTCTACCCAACAAAGAAATTCTTTTAGAACTTCTCCTTCAAAAACTTCCAGTTATGATTGTTTGACTGTATTATAAGGATAATTAACCTCATCATCATGTGCAGTTGAACCAGAAAACTCGTACCAAGTTAAAGAAATCTTTAACCTCCAGTGTATACACGTGTTTCTGTTGAAATCTCGTTATTACATTTTTGAGTGGAATACACTTCTTCATACCTATTATAGCTAGTTGGCACTGAAAGTAAAAAGGGAGTGAAATTTTGGCATTATTTTAATAAATATGTTCTCTGCTGCTTATAATAAGCCTGTGCATGTACACACAATGTATCACAAGCTGGAGAACCAGAGTAATGGCAATATTCTCTAAATGGCATTTTCTTCTTTTTTAGGAGGAAGGCGACTTGGTAAAACAGTAGTTATTGTTGATCGAAAACAGCTACCTGAAAGAGAAGAGGAAAAGGAATGCAATGTGTCTGATGAGAATAATGAAATGGAATGTGATGTGGAGCAGCCAGTGTTTAAAAGGAGTAAAATGGAAACGTAAGAAGTCACACACTAGATTACAAATTGTAAATCGTGAACATTTTCATTAACTAATATTGTTTTTAGTTTTATGAATAAAAATCAAATATTGTACTTACAGTTCATTGTTTTATCAGCAGGAAAGTTTGTTTTCTTTCGTATGGTAACTTGGTCAATACTGCACCTTAAAACAAGAACCTATGTACTTTTTAGGAGATATCTTCTAATAGTGATTTTTGCTTCTCTACCATCTAAAGAGAAGTGTTTGGCCACTGAGGACCCTTGTACTGCACAGTTGCAAGGGGTTCCTATTTGAAAACCAATCAGTTTGCCATCCCGCACAACATACTAAGCATTGTCGATGTTTTTTTGGGACACCCAATGTACTTAGTTTAGTGGTTTGAATTTTTGTTTTATATTTTGATTTTTCCCCCAGAAGTGACTGGCTACACCTCTTTGTAACCGGTATTTCTAAAGTGTTCCTTTAATCTTACATTAATGTTTCTCTTGGTTTTTTCTGAAATATGTTTTGTTGCATTCTAAACAATTTATTTTATGCATCCCTAATTTGCATTCCGATGGGTTTCTGTCTGTGTGTTCTGATTTCAAATTGTCATTAGAATTTTATTTACTTGCAGTGCTAGGACAATGTTGAAATCTTTTTAGAATTTGTGAAATTGGGGACAATAGCTCCTTGAAGAATGTCCTACCGGTTATTAGGTAGGCAGAACCATATGAGTGCTTAACATGGATTAATTTTCTGTAATTTCATTATTTGCTTCACTGTGTGAAGGTTCCTATGGTTTTTAATAGCACATACTAAACTTGACAAAGAATCGCAGAATAATCTTAGAGACTGGTCCTTGCAACAGAAAGGGTTGTGAGTACCACAAGGTACCCAAGCTGAGCAGAACATTACTTCCACTTACTGGTGTTTTGCTCTTCACTGTAACTTTTCTATCTGACCTTACCTTGGTCATCTCTTGTTCTCTTCCGACCCCGATGCAATTAGGGTTCCCGAGGGCTAGGGAGTCTTTATTTTTCCAACCTCTCCATTTCTCTATAAAATATTAACCCCTAACATGCTGACCTGTCATGGCATGTAATACGTCCTCTGATTGGTAATCAGAGGATAAGGTCGGTGAATTTATTTTGTTAATTCTCCCGGTCAGGTCGGTGAGACCCGTAAACCAACGACAGGTGTGGTCCTCCAGACATTCTGGGGGTTGTGAGAGAGCGATGTGACCGCCAAAACATAAAAATATGGTGCTCTCTAAAAAACGGTTACCATACTGCTATTGCTCTATCAATATATTAAATATTGGAGAGCAAGAGGATTAATGGCTTCATTGTCAGAAATCCAGCATTAGCTAACAACAACATACTTCATATGGTGCAGCTTGATTATTTTGACCTGACCCTGCTTGGCTGTATGCACAGTAGTCACACAAGTGCACTATCTTCCTGGAGGGGTTTTGGGTTGCTAGTAGCTGGGCAGCGAGTGTGTGAATAATGCAGCAAACAAAAGCAGGTAAGGAGAATATTGCCAGCCTTTCTCCCCCACCCTAAACTACTTTCTCCTCCTCTGCGTTTCTGCAGGGTCAGGTCTAAATAATCACGCTATACCATTGGTAAAGACCATGACCGTAAAATGAAATAAAAATTAGGAAAGGATATTTGGCAGTTATGTGGACTGAGAAAAACCCAGAAAAATTCTGTCAGAGGGGACAGTACCAGCAGGCTTTAAGCCACAGACCTTCCACTGAAGAGTCCATAGCTTAGTGGCCTTGGCATATGGCTAGAAATCTGTTGTTCGGCCAGTGGATCTCCAGCTCTGACATTTCTCCAGGCCTCTTGACGCGGTGTTGCAGGGTATGTGAAACTTTTCATACATCTGCAGATCGCATCGCTACTTCATAAATTTACATAGACAGTATATACATATAAATGATCACAGAATAGTAGAATATAGAGATAATTGTTATACCGTTTACCTACCCCCCAAAAAAAACCTGCATAAACACCAAAACAATTGAAACTGCGTGGTCATTGTGAAACAGAGTTGGCAACATGGGCTACATTTGGAAGCCACACCTAACAGTAACGCTGCTGATTGGTGCTTGTAGAAAGTTTTAACAACCGGTGCGTTACTCGCTTCCAGTATTGCCAAAAGTAACAGCTACTGCCCATAACAGATGTAAAGGTAATATTCAAACAGAATAGTGGTGTAATGAAGATATTGCATGAAATAAAACCGAAACCTGTATTTCAATGTCTTAAACTTAATACATATCATATACTTCCATTGTTATGATAATTTTGAGAATCCATTTTCCGAAACTCATTACTATATGCTGGCAACGTTAACCTTCCCCCTCTAACTCATCACAGCTGTGAAACGTCAGGACCGGAGATTCACTGGCTGTGCAATAGTCAGAATTAATTTTATTTGAATAATGTGTATGAAAATAGACGATAACTGCTAGCAAAATGAAATGGGTGCTTAAACATAAGATGTTTTAATTATTAAAATGGATTACAAGATTTATTAAGTTCTGTATCATTGAATTAGTTGTTCCATTACAAAGGTCCACACAATTCCATTAACTTCCAAGGATTGTTGGCACTAAGAAATGAAAGTTCTTTTCGGCCTTCTTCTGAACATGCCTGCTCATTCTGTAACCATCTTCTATCCATGTAGTAATCCAAACAGCTCCGAATTTCTTTATCACTATAACTAGGTACATGAATTGGAACAAACGGATCTAAATGCTCAAATCCCTGAAAGAAAGAAACAAACAATACTATTAAAGAAAACTAACGTAAAGCCTTTGACTTATAAATCAAATTATTTGTTAATAAACAACACCAACAATGATCTGTATAGTAGCCTGAGTAATCAACATGAGACCCAAGAAATATAAAATAAAACATTATACTTGAATTACAGATATCTACAACTCCAAAACTGATTTGAAACAAATAATGTATATGTGTACTCCTGCACGCTTTCTGATACTATCTGCTTCCTGGCCTAGAATCATCTTGTTATGTTAAGTGGTTGAATTACAGATACATCTGCAAATTCAAATGTTATAAATACAGGGTGAAAGGTAGTGCTTGGCCAGAATAACCTCGCTAATAGGTGCAGGTGTAAGAAATATGTTGTTAGCTAATGCTGGATTTCTGACAATGAAGTCATTAACCCTCTCGCTCTTCAATATTTTTCACTGATGATATTGAAGAGAGCAATAGCAGTAATAGTAACCGCTTTTTAGAGAGCACCATATTTTTATGTTTTGGCAGTCACATCGCTCTCTCACAACCCCCAGAATGTCTGGAGGACCACACCTGTCGTTGGTTTACGGTCTCACCGACCTGACCGGGAGAATTATCAAAATAAATTCACCGACCATATCCTCTGATCACCAATCAGAGGACGTATTACATGCCATGACAGGTCAGCATGTTAGGGGTTAAGATTTTATAGAGAAATGGAGAGGTTGGAAAAATAAAGACTCCCTAGCCCTTGGGAACCCTAATAGCATTGGGGTCGGAAGAGAACAAGAGATGACCAAGGTAAGGTCAGATAGAAAAGTTACAGTGTAAGAAATATAAAATACTAAGTTTCCTTTTGGTAGATTTAGTACATTTTTTTGATAATGTAAATAGCAACTCAGAGGTATCCTCACACATACCAGTTACATGTTGTAACTGACCAGCATGTGCTCAAGGCGAGTACTGCCCTCAGATGTAAACAAAACACTCACACAGTGCAAGCGATTAGCCCTCACACACACCAGCAGCCTGTGTTCTAACCAATTAGCATGTGCTCTGAGCTAGCACTGAGGTGACCACTTTCTCAGGCAAATCAACACTTATCAAAATGTTATGCCTGACTGGTGTGAATGTTACTGAAATGATGAATTTGTTCAAGTGATAGTGAAGATTCAATTTTCCACAGTTAAGGAAGCAGAAAATCGAAACAATCTAAAATCACATATTTTAGGCTTCAAGCAATGTTAACATTAAGAATGCAGGAGACTCCTTAACACAACATACAAAATGTATATTAAACCAAACCTCTTGTACTGTTCTGAAGCTTTAATAACAGCAGCAAATGCTAACATCAATAAACTTGAACAAATACAAAATCAGGCTCTTTGCCTAATCACTGGAGCAGTTAAATCCACACCTATTGATGCCATGCCTGCCTTAACACGGACCCCATCTAGAAGAACAAGCATTGCTCCAACACGAGAAAATGTTACGACTGCCAAACTCTAAATGGACAGAAGAGAACCTCCCCCCTTCAATCCTTAAAACTCATAGTACTTTCCTAGAAAAGGTAACACAGATTAAATCCAAATTGAACATTCCTAACACCAGAGAAAATCTACTTATCAGAGAAAATCCATTGGAATTATTGCAACCTACCTTCAATTTGGAATTAATAGAGGAAATAAGTAAATCAGACACACCAAAAGAAATACAAAAACTTCTAGCTCTGGAAACAATCAATACTAGGTATCCCACAGAAGAATGGCTGCACATATATACTGATGGATCCTCCAAGGAAAACCTTACTGGAGCTGGAGTTACGTGTTCACATTTTTCCTTTTATCATTCTGTTGGCAGAGACACAACAAATTATGATGGAGAAATAGAGGCTATATACATTGCTCTCCGACAATTATTAAATCTTCCCTTAAATAAATTTAACAAGGCAGTAATTCTTTCAGATTCTAAAGCTGCAATTCAGGGAATATGTTCAAATACTACAAAGAAGTCAACAAAAATTAGAGAATGCTACAAAATGTTAACACAACTCCAAAAAGTTAATAAGACTGTTCATCTCCATTGGATTCCAGCACACTGTGGAGTCATGGGGAACGAAGCTGCAGACTCACTTGCAAAGAAAGGCACAACAATAAAACAAAAGTCTAAATTCAATTTCTCATATTCCTCAATAAAACGCTTGATCATAAAAAATTTTTGTCATTCATATCTACAAGAAATAGAAACAAATGCCAAAGATAAAAAATGGATTACACTACTTTCCAATCCAGATATAATCCCCCAGAGACCAAGGAAAACAGCTGTTGCAGCCTTCCGACTATTGACAAATCATGACTGCTTGACAAGTCATCTCTACAGAATAGGTATCTCAGCCTCACCAATATGTGTCCTGTGTAACGATCCAGCAGAAATGAACGAAGACCACTTGAAGACCTGTGAAGCATTAAGATCAGAAGAAACTACAGTTCAAAAGTATTGGAAAGCACGAATGCTAATGGCTTCATTGCCAGATGCAAGGCACTAGAAAACAACAACAACAACATTAAGGAATGCAGATTTTCCCCAATAATGTACATTGTTATTATCATTCTTTATGTGCTAAAACAATAATAATTGCTTTTAATACACATATAAACAAAGGTCCTCCTCTTCATTTTCTTAAAACAAATTCCATTCTTTTGTGCATTAACAGGCTGAAATAAAGCAAATGATCTTGTTATAAATGACAGCTAAAGCTGCCACCCTACCCACCAATGCTTATACTTGGTGCATGAATTTGTCACCTGCCCTTCCCTTCCCTCTCACTTTTATCAACATCTAGTGATACCTCACCTCCACCTGAATGTGCCCACTTTTCAATCAAGGCGAGAACACATGAGGTGGCATTGCCACATTTCTCTAAGAAACTAAACTTTTGTTTATTTTTAACATGTGGTGACAGTGTGGCCGAATGGTTAGACCGCTCACCTATCATCTAGGTGACCCAGGTACCCATCCATATGTGGTATTCTTGGTGGACAGAGCGACATCTGGGTGGGTTTTCTCTGGGCTCTCCGGTTTACCCCACCACTCATTCCACCAATTGCTCCATAATCATTCATCTATTTTGCCTGCATTTCATATCCTCTTTCTCACTCTCATACATTGGTGCTTGGCTGACCACACGCTCCCAGGTCTTCACTCTGCCCAGTCCATAGGTTCGTCTGACCCTAGGCATTGGCTTGTAAGTCCTAGGGTTTTTTTTGTTTTTTTTTAAATAAAGATTCTTTATTGTTCTACATGTTCCATTACAATATGTTGTTAGCTAATGCTAGATTTCTGACAATGAAGTTATTAATCCTCTTGCTCTGCAATATTTTTCACTGATGATATTGAAGAGAGCAATAGCAGTAATAGTAACCGCTTTTTACTTTTTTCTTGTATAAACTAGCTTATTTGCTTTTTCTTAGGGACATGCAAAGTGTATGGAATTCCAAAGTCTCAATAGTGATCCGCTTTTAAAATATGTTAGCCTATATATTGTTCTTATGCTATTAGGGTTCCTGAGGGCTAGGGAGTCTTTATTTTTCCAACCTCTCCATTTCTCTATAAAATATTAACCCCTAACATGCTGACCTGTCATGGCATGTAATACGTCCTCTGATTGGTGATCAGAGGAGATGATCGGTGAATTTATTTTGATAATTCTCCCGGTCAGGTCGGTGAGACCCATAAACCAACGACAGGTATGGTCCTCCAGACATTCTGGGGGTTGTGAGAGAGTGATGTGACCGCCAAAACATAAAAATATGGTGCTCTCCATTACAATATGTAATACTACATGTTGGTTTTCCTTACAAAGTAAACTAATAATCATATATTAAGATGAATAAATGTATAGATTTGTACAATTCAATTATCCTAGGGGGAGTGCAAGTCTTACATAAGGGGAGGGTAATCAGATAAAGATAATCTTCACAGGCAGCCACATATAACTGTCATTAAAATTAAATTTAAGAAAGTTTTAATGCATTGACAAGCATTGTATGCTGCATCATAGCTTTGGTGTGGTTTTTGAATATTATGTATTTAAAGTTTTGGCATCTTATATCACCACATATTGCGGAGCCACTAGTGTCGTTTTTTTTTAATATTTCTGGGCGATGAGCGATTAGAACTCTTTTCTTGTTCTCGGGTTAATGGTGACGGAATAAAGCATACAATGAACTTCTTCAATTAAATTTATGAAGTTACATGGCCACATAAGGAATCAAAACTCTTGCTATTAAAATGGGCATATGTTTATGAAAGTCTTCTCTACTATATGTATTTTGGAATAAGCAAAACATAAACATTACTGTATACAAAATATTTGCATTATTATTTACAATTTATGTAATAATTTGCATTATTTACATTATTTCCACTATAAATAATAAATCAGCTTGAGGATAATACCTTTTGATCTAGAAGATATACAGGAAGGTTGGATTCCCGCCTATCTAGTGGTACAGCATTTGCATCTACAGTTAACACTATTGCTGCATTACACTGAAAACAAATGCACAAACAGTAAATAAACTGATACTAAAAGCATTATACGTTGGTAACCATTTATAAGGCCAATCAACTAATAAATAATTGATTCTTTAAACACACAAGCCTTATGTGGGCAATGTTTGAGAGGTAGAATCAGGACTAAAAAATTCAATGCCATAGCTGGAGTTTGAACCATGGATCCTCTGCTCTATATGTGACTGCTCTCACCACTGACTTACCATAACATCTTGCCAGCATGACATTAAATTCGCCAACCATTCGTATTTTCCAAGTTACTTGCAACTACTCTAACAAATGAGCTACCATGGCAATTTGACATTAAATTTCCCAACCAATTCATATTTTCCCGATAGACCACAAGGTAATCTCAATTCTTAATTGATTGACCTTATAAAAGTTTAAGCTTTTGGTGAATATTGTTGCTGCATGACCAAAAATGGTGTACTATTGCTGACTTATCTGTCTCCAAAACTAGTTCTGAAGGATTTTTAAAAAGAGAGTGGAACAAAAGTATTTTTAAATGATGACAAATAAGTTTATAGAATTATTTATGCCAACAAACTTACTGTTGGTTTACCAGGAGAAATACGAACTGGTTTGAGAATTTAATGCCATTCTGACAATTTGTCACAATAGCTCAGTGGTTAGAGCAGCCGCCCGGTAAGCGGAAGGTCTGTGGTTCAAATCCCAGTTGTGGCATTGAATTTTTAAGTTCCAGTTCTACCTCTCAAAGTTTATAGAATTTAATTTTACAGTAAGTTGTATAATTACATAAATATCTAATGCAGTGTGGAATAACTTTACCCATGAACCAGACTGTACTGTTGAAAATAGTAATGAAATCTAGGATTACATGACACATGGTTTGAAATATAGCCAGAGTTGCTGATGCTGACGTTTTTGCATATATATTTTAACCTGAGCCAATCATTTCTTTCTTATGTTCATTGTGATAAAAGCAACTTCACAGAAAATTAAAAAGTACTGCATCTGCAATTTTTTGTTGGTATTTAATTTTTATTTATCTCTATTATTTACCTACAATAAACAAAGTAATACATTACTTAAGGAAAATGAAACTATTAACAGTGAAGCAACAAGATTCTAAAGTAAGAACAAATTAGAAACTAAAAACTTGCAACATTACTAAGATAAGTGAAGTTTTTAGTTTCTAATTTGTTCTTACTTTAGAAAAGTAATACATACCCCTAAAAGCTTTGATATAGTGATTTCTCAGGTGCATGAAAGTATTAATATTTTCATAACTCCACCACATACAGTAGGAACAATAGTTCTGTGCCAGTGAAGTCTGGATATGCAGTAGTTATCAAGAAGTGTGAGATTTTCCTAGACTGAGAGCTCAGTTGGGTATCTTGCTGTTCTGAGAAGGTTGGCTTCTTGAATAAATTCATGGTGGTTCAATAGAACGTAGTTTCCGAACTTGTAGGCCATGGTCCAGTCGAATGGATTAATGCCAGCTCTAAAAGCCTAAGCATGTATATTCATGATGGTTGTTCCAAAAATGTGCTGCCACATTTCATTTTCAATCTATTTGTATTTTAATTATTGCATGGTTATTTCAATCTAGTTCTCAAATTTCTTTGAGTCTTGGCTACGTATATTTAGTCACAATCTGCATAATTAATCTGATAAATATATGATATAAAAAAACAAGAACAGAATTATAAACTTCAGTTTCCTGCCGAGTGCTTAGCAGATTCATGTTAACTTCACCAGAGACCTCCATCATCAATAGTATACTGGACAACACATCTACATCTACCAATCAGTCAGTTGTTAGCTGAAGGTGGGAAAAAGTCCAAATTTCCTTAAGTAAGTGAGGATACTACAAATAAAGCATAAATGTTTAACCTTACTTGTCCAAAAAACTTCATCACTATTGAAACAGTAACATATTTGTAAATAATTCTGCCAACTATTAGACAAGCAAATAATATGCTAAATAATTTTTCATGATGCTTTGAAAATGTGATGAAGACATAATGAAACATATGTTAGCAGCATATTAATTCAAGAAGTTGTAGCAATTACTAAGATAAGTGAAGCTTTTAGCCCCTAAATTTGTTTTTATTTTAGATTCTGTTGCTTCATTGTTAAGAGCTTCAGTTTTTTCATTGTTTGCACTATGTCTATAAGTAGTATGTTTCAATTTACTCTCCAGAAGTTGGAAACTGCAAACACTGTTTATAATAATGCCACCCAGTTAGTGAAGTTTAACAAATAGTGATTCTAAAATATTATGAACATTAAGAGAGGTAGAATCATAACTGAAAAATTCAATGCCACAGCTGGGATTTGAACCACAAATCCACTGCTTTATGTGCAGCTGCTATAACCATTAAGCTACTGTGACAACTTGCCAGTGTGACTCTAAAGTAAGAACAAATTAGAATCTTGTTACTTCGCTGTTAATAACTTCAATTTCTTTAATTGCCAGTATGACATTGAATTCCCCAACCAATTCATATTTTTCCCAGTAGACCACAAAGAGAATCTCACATCAGAGATAGATAAATAAATAAATCTGAGAGGTAGAACCGGAACTGAAAAATTCAATGCTACAGCTGGGATTTGAACCCAGCTGTAGCTTTATGGTAGCATTGAATTTTTCAGTTCTGATTCTACCTCTCAAACATTGTCCATACATGGCTTGTGTGTTTAAAAACACCAGCATTAAGTTTTTTGGCATAAACACATAATAATTAGCTATCTGAAGGTTATTTAAACCCGGGACATAAAGTATTTACGATTGTAAGTTGCCCTTGAGGTATTTATCTCTGATGTGAGATTCCCGTTGTGGTCTACAGAGAAAAATATGAATTGGTTGGAGAATTCAATGTCATACTGGCAAGTTGTCACAGTAGCTTAATGGTTAGAGCAGCTGCATGTAAAGCAGAGGGTCTGTGGTTCAAATCCCGACTTTGGCATTGAATTTTTCAGTTCCGATTCTACCTCCTAAACATTGCCCACACACTTGTGTGTTTAAAAACACCAGCATTAAGTTTGTTGGCATAAACAAATAAGAATTATCAACATTAACTTGCAAAAGCTAATCCTTTGTTTTACAGATACTATATTTCAACCGTATCTTTTCTTAGACAGTGACTAATGAACATCATCTAGGCATTATGTCAAATATCAAAGATAGCGTAATAAATATGTAGGTGTTCTGAGCATCACATTTAAATCTAAAACTGAAATATTAGCCTAGAGTAGCTGTGTATTTATACATACCCAATCAAATTTAGTAACTTCCAGAAACGCTTCTGTGAGCGATATCCTGGAGGGAGGTACAAATATTCCAGTATCTGTTTTTACTCGTGTCTTGGGATGAAAGAATGCATTAAAGCCATCTATTGCCACCAGTGTCTTGCACCTGGAAACAAAATAGGTAATGTTATTTATGGGTGCTTTTATAACAACATGTGTAACATTAACTACTCTAGAAACTAATTCTAACGTACCTTCCATTTGTGGAATGAAGTTTAATTTCCTTTAACAATGCAATTACACATTCTGAAGCATATTTTGCACGATTGATGCCGTGTTCTATCAGCTCAACCAATGGTGCTCCTTGGCTAGATTTCTCTCTAGGGCTCCATACATATTCTTGAGAAAGGTTTAACTGTAAAGAGCAATAGTTAGTTGACTATTAAACAAAAATCACTTGGAAAATCCTGTAAAGAGTAACAGTTATTTGACAACTTCATAAAAACCACCCAGACAAACCTGCATATTTGGGATTAACCCTATATGGTTAGAATACCTGCAAACTCTGAAGGTGAGATAAACCTAACTACCAACTGAGCATTTATGGCTAGATCTATCTAATACTTTGTACAATCAACCATTATTTTTGTTCTATTCTCACCTTTTTATTCATTGAGAATTTACTTAATTATTTAAAGGTGCTAAATAAACATAGATAATTGTTAAACTAAACATGTATTAAGACACAATGTTAAACAGCACTGAAATGTGTTTAACATAACTTTGTGCAATTTGTGTGCGCACCAACCAATAAAATGTTAAGAATAAAGAAATGGGACAAAGATTAACTGGTCAAGTAAAGGCTTCTGTAGCAAAGAGAATGGTGAAAGAAGTGTGAGAAAAACAAAGATACTAGTTTTGTTGAGAATCTTAGTATCCATTGTTCAAGAGTGAAGCATCTTTTTAAAATTGAAGTCCATTTTGTCCAATTTTAAGACATTTGTGTGTTTTAAAATTCTTCTCAGATGGTAATTTAAGGCTTGAAATGTCCCGGAAAATGAAGATCTATATTAAGTCTGACTTCTGTCTTTCTGGGATTTCAATGAAATGAAATTGATTGAAACAGAAAATCTACTCATGCAATGCTGCATGTACTTACATTCAACTCCTTTAGCAATTTTTCATTCTGTGTCCTAAAATGCAGCAACCATGCTGCAGCATCTATATTTAAATCTATGAATCCTTCTCTTGTGGATGAATTTGAGGCTTCTTTACATCTTTTCATCCAATTTGGAACTAAAAAGAGAAAACATGCAGTTGTGTACTAACAAATGAATTACAAGAAAGGACAAACATGATTATTCTTAAATTCTGATGCTGATGATGATGTTACTAGTTCATCGGTGCCTTCTCACGGTGACACACTTAATTTTACCTTAAAGAAACCATTACTTTCCAAATTTCTGGGCTATTTTTCAAAAGAAACAAAAATAGTTTTTATACATGAATGATAGGAACCAACATTTGCTGGTATAAAAAAAATGGATTACACTACTTTCCAACCCAGATATAATACCCCAGAGACCAAGGAAAACAGCGGTTGCAGCCTTCCGACTATTGACAAATCATGACTGCTTAGCAAGTCATCTCTACAGAATATGTATCTCAGCCTCACCAATATGTGTCCTGTGTAACGATCCAGCAGAAATGAACGAAGACCACTTGAAGACCTGTGAAGCATTAAGATCAGAAGAAACTACAGTTCAAAAGTATTGGAAAGCATGAATGCTAATGGCTTCGTTGCCAGATGCAAGGCACTAGAAAACATTTTCTGTGTTTACTATAAAAGTGACTTCTCAAAAATATTTCTTAAAATGCTTGGGGAATAGTTAAAAAGGCATATTGTACTCAACCATTCAGCACAAACATGTCACTTTTAACTCCATGAACCATAGGCTTTACCACACACTTCCCTCCTTAGAGCTGGTCATCCCCAGTAGCTCTTTGATATGGGGCAAGATGATAAAGGTGCTCCAGAATCAGCTGCTCTTGGGGTTGAAGTTGAATGTGGAACATCACATCAATGTACTGGGTGATAATCTTATACAGGCTGAGCCATTCCAGGAATGGTGTTGTTTCAGCACTTCCCTGAAGTCACACATCTAGAATGTGACATTGTTTGCCAATTGGGCAAAACATGACTTCATCTAGTTGCTTGCCAACTGATCTGCATTGGTAGACATACCAAACAACAGACCATGTAGTACTTGTAGCTGTTGTCTGAATGCCATGTTGACCAAGCTCATCCACTGATGCTCAGCAGGCCTGGAGGAACGGTGGTATGAGTGCATCCCAATTTCATTGATGGCTGGACGAGGTACTCCTTGACTATTTTGATATAGCATTCTGCCATCTATCCATCCATTCAAGTGGATGAATGGGAAGCCTATGCATAAGGTACAGGCTTGTATTAAAAATTGATCCTCTGCTCACTGTGCAGATACTGGGCAACTCTGAACTGGCAAAATAAGTTGTTCACTAATGCATCTGCCATCAATGAAGCCTCCAAATTACCAATCCTATAACATCTGGCCACTGTATAGCCATAGTTAGCGATTTTTCATGCCTGTCCTAGGAAAAGAGCCCACCATGTAGCAATTCATTTCAAGAGCTCTCCAACATATCTGGCACCAAGTATGTATCTGGGGCCTATGAATAACCATACAGATGTTATCTCTTTTGCACTGTCTCTCCATGTCACTTTGCAAATGTGAACAATAACTGACAACATAGTTTCTCCAAGATCTTATTTACACCTAATTACCCTCCGGTAGTACTGGCACTTGTCTCCTTGAGAATGTCCTTTAACTTGTTCCTTGGGAGCACCAGCCTTTCACCTTGTTTTCCTGCCTGTAGACTTCCACATTCTCCTCAACACACCATTCTTGACAACCAGAGAACATCTCCGTGCTCAATAAATTTTATAAATCGGATCTCTGGAGGTGATATCAATTTACACAGGTTGATTGTTAGATCTCTATCTGCCAGGATCAGCCCCATGTCTGGATTCTATGCTCTCTTCACCCCAACCCAACTATGCCGCAACCGTGTGTAAGGTTGCAAAACTCTCTTTTGTGTCTACCTTCACAGGGTGGCTTCAGTTTTCCTGGCAGGGTTTTTGGGAAAGACCAGAGACCAGCACACCTGGTGCATCTTCAGCTGGGCCCGGTAAGATGCACCCAGAAGATGTTCTCCACAGCGCCACTCCAACAGTTTAATTAAGTCATCAGCTAAAGGGAAAAGTACAGAGTTGTCCCGCAAGAAAGTCAAAACCTATGTTGTCTTCTCCATCGGAATCCTCCTTTGCAGGTAGCAATTGCATCAAGCTGGCAAATATCACAGGTTTCAGTGTGTTCACATAAGCTCTTTAAAACTTCTAGATTGCATTGCATCTCCCCCATATGGCGTCCATCCTCTTGATTTCCTTTGCCTGCTGATCTTACTGTTTTTACTTGTTGATCTAGACATGCTTCCATCGCATTACTTTTTCCTTCCATGTCATATTTATTTTCTTTAACACCTTAGTGATGTCTTTCACATCTTATACAGTAGCATTTATCTTAAGTTTTACAGTTACTGTCAAACTGAGTTCAGATGTCACAATCTTAATTTCGGCAAATAATTGTTATTAGTAGTTCTCTCATTGTGGTATTTAAATCTCACTCCTGATTGACTTCTTCCACTCTTTCTGTAATCACTCTTCAGTTTTCTGCACCACTGTTGTCTCAATTAACCATGTACAAAGCAGAGCTTTGCTTTGCTTAATCCATCCAAAACCAAAATTGCTCACACTTAGGAACTGTTTATACCATGCTACGTATAGTCATCAGTAACAAAATGAGCTATATGCACTTAATGCAAGAAAAGTGAAACAAGCCAATTAACTGATTACTTTAAAGGAGGACCAAGTTCAAGATAATGTTTTCTTCATACATATCTGTCTGGTTTGTAAAATTTTACACATGTAGGACCATTGTGTTGCTTTTTTAAAAAAAATATGATGCATTATCAAAATCAGTTGTAAGTGATTCTAAGTTATAAGTAATCTTGCATCTTCTCCTTGATATACCTACAAATCAGGTTCAGCAATATTACCAACACCTGTTTTTTACTTTCTCTACTACTAAGTAGAGGAAGTATTGTATTCCACCCAAAAATTTGACGTCGAGATTTCAGTGGAAATATATGTTCTGAGGTCCCCTGAATCCAAAAAAAGTATTTTTAGTAAAGGTGTGTGTGCACGCAGCATAACTCAAAAATGAAAAGTTGGTTAAAAATCAAAGTTGATATTTAAGTTTATTGTCTTTCAAGGATGCAACACGAAGATTATGAAGAAAAAATTTTAAGAGGTAGAACTGGAACTTAAAAATTCAATGCCACAACTGGGATTTGAACCACAGACCTTCCGCTTGCCGGGCGGACGCTCTAACCACTGAGCTATTGTGACAAACTGCCAGAATGGCATTAAATTCTCGAGCCAGTTCGTATTTCTCCTGTATTTCTCCGTATTTCAATGTTGTGGCATTGAATTTTTAAGTTCCAGTTCTACCTCTTAAACTTTGCCCACACACGGCTTGTGTGTTTAAAAACACCAACAGTAAGTTTGTTGGCATAAATAAATAATAATTATTATGAAGAAAATTGCTCTACCCTTTACATGGAAAATGTTTCAAAAATGGCTCCAACAATTTTGACTAAAATGCCATATGTTTTGAGATGTTTTGATGACAAATGAAATGTATACCTTGAAGTTTCTGACTATAGCCCATGAAGTCCTATTTACTCTGGATGACTTTTGCGTAACTGGTAAACCGTAAGAGATAGACCAAATCTTATTATACAAAAAATTTAGATCTTGCTAAAACACACAATTTATGTCTAAATAAATTCTTTTGTAGAGTAAACCATTTTGGAGATATTCCTCATTGTTTGTGTGTGTTTTGGAGTGCTGTCAAATGGAATATCGCTATTCATTTTTTATATGTTAACAGTGCAAAGAGAATGTAATTTGAAAGCTTTAAAAGATTTGACTGTCGCTCCAAGCCTACTGTATTCCCATATTCCCCTTGCACGTGCAAGAAAAGGAGCAGTAAGATAAGTTCTGCAAATGTTTATCTCAACTAACATGAATAAGATAGAGTTTGTAAGAATGGTTAGTACAAGAGTAGAGAAAGTCATGTAAACGCAACATATCAGATTTTTTATCTCCTGAGCATCTCCATTTCTTCTTAACCTTCCAAAGAAATTCCCACATTTTAATGAAATAAGTAAAGGAGAACTGTCAAGGCAGTTGTAAGTCTAACTGGTGCTTCACATTATATAAGTTTCTCTCTTAACTGTGACAAGGGTTTACAATGAAAATCTTCATGTATATACAATAAAGTATCCTACTTATTACAGTTCAAGCTTCTTATATGGCCTATTCTTTTGGCATGAAAACCTGTAGTAAAATGACATAGTTCTGCTAAAGCCAAAACTAGAGTTTGAACAATTTCGAATACTACTTACGCCATGGAACATGGATAAGAATGTGTCCTGTCATAGCACCATAATGCAGAACATGTGCCATTGAAATGGATTTACCACATCCAAGATCTCCATCTGAATGTTGATGTAAGGTTGATTTTCAAAACAGCTGTATACAGTTTTGAGGACAGGTTAAAAAAACCACACACACATGTGCATATAAGAAAAAGAGAAGTTCTTTAATTCATTTTTTTAATAATGTGCCAAATGTTGCACTTATACAAAAAATATGGGTATTATTATAAACAGTTTTCCATTGCTTGTATTCTAGAAGTTGCAATTCCAAATAAAATCAGTTATTAACATATATTACCCAAAACTGATGAGGGAAATTGGTTTTTATAACAGTTTATAAAAATTAAAATATAAAAATGACTAGCTTTTAATTGCCATACTAATACTGCAGAAAGAGAGAGAGGTTGCACTTTGTTTTTCCCCACTTTGATCAGTATAACAAGTGCTTAGTTAGGTACCTCCTTAAAACATGCAGAAACAACATTCAACTGCATGACTGGGGTAATAGTTCAAATAATTACCATGATCATCCATGTAAGGGATATATTATTCCATCTTTTTCTCTTAAATGCCTATATGGGTGAAAGGGAAGTCATTACATTAATTTAAACCAGTGGTAGATCTTGATATTTGGAACACATTTTGTATCTTACGGTTTTGTCTCTGACCATTTCCTATGGAGATATTTTAGTTTTATCGAAAACAAGCTGGCAACACTGCAGATTGTGTGGGTGGTCACTTTCCCTTGCTCCATACATAAACAAACAGTGTAACAGTGCATTTTGAAAACAAACTCATACCCTACCTTATCCTTCCGTGTTTACTGTGACAGTGTAGGCCAATCACAAGCGTTAGCTCCCAAAACATTACCGAGAGCAAAAGCTGTTTACATCCACAAACCAGGTCAATTCCCTGACCAACCTAAACACAACATTGTTATTGTTAAGTTACGTTTGCTGAAATAGCAGCTCAGAGCATTCCTTCAGATCTTTTAAGTGATTATTTATTTTGAAACCCTATGTGATGTCCCATAATTACTACCGAAGTTAGGTCAGAAATAAGTTACTCTATGCATCTTACTAGTAACAAACTGTTATCTTTGCACATTCTTATGGAATTACGCATCCAACTTGGATGAAAAACTATTTATTTATTTTTTCAAGAACAAAATGCCATTCGACTTCTGTGCTTCTATGAAGCACATATTAGAAGGAATGTAATGACTTCCCTTCCCTGTATTTTTATATATGTGTGCATTGTGCACATACACCTAATTTTCATGCACATACTAGTCACATGGCAGCACCGTGGCTCAGCAGTTAAACTGTCCCAGGGACCTGCATGTGGTATTTGTGGTGGATGAAATGGCATCTAGGCAGGTTTTCTCCAGTTTCCCCTGCCACTCATTCCACCAGTTGCTCCATCATCACCTTTCCATTCATTGATTTTGCCTGAATTTCATATCCTCTTCCTCACTGTCATACCTGGTGCTTGGCTGACCACCTGCTTCAGGTCCATAGGTTCCTGTGCTCCCCGATAGGCGTCTGACCCTAGGCAGTGGCTTGTAAGTCCTAAGTGGTATAAGTCCTACATAAGGGGAGAGTAATCGGGTAAAGAAGAAGAAACAAGAACATACTATTCACATGCAGACAGAAGGAAAGTGTATGAAATAATTTTTGTAAGAAAGGATACAGAGTACATATCTAATTGCAGGCCTTGAATAATCAGCTTCTTTTAGGTAATGGAGTAATTCCAAAGTTGGTTCTCGAACCATGAAGCACATTTCTCCAAAAGTCTTTATCTGTTTCTCAAACTGTTTTGGGAGTCCACCATGTTGGAATACTTGTTTCCTTATTTCTTCTGGCATTGTATAGAACTTACAAACATGGTCGTAACCATGTTTTGCCTGGAAATAAAAAGTTATCGACATATCATGTCACATAGGATCATTAGGGGGTTAATTAAGGAAATTCAAGCTATTAACAGTGAAGCAACAAGATTCTAAAGTAAGAACAAATTAGAAACTAAAAACTTCACTTATCTTAGCTTTGCACCAAGAACTTGCAATATTACTAAGATAAGTGAAGGTTTTAGTTTCTAATTTGTTTTCATTAGGGGGTGTTTATCATATTGTATTTATTGTTAATAGGTGTGTTTTAGTACATACAGCTTTCATTTAGACATGTAGCCATATTAGAGCACGTTGCTTGCTCTTCACTGCACTGTTTCTATGGGTTTTGTTCCAACTCCACTTTTCTTTCTGTTCATATTCGCTATCAGTTGATGTGAAGTCTTTGTACAGAGTTGATATGTTGTGCCCACCGCTTCAGTGTTAAAGTGTGTTAGTAGAGTCATAATGCCAAAAGATCTGTATGCAGTGTATTGTAATATATTCCTCACTGTCGATGCCATCATTTGCCGACTGCTGATATAGTGGCCAGTCCATCAATGAATCTGATTGGTTCAAGTACTTAAAATATGGGAATTAGCAGATGTGATAAATAAATGGTGCAGCAAGGGATGTGAACCATTAGGTTAGTATGCGCCAAGTCAATAACCATCTCATTCTTCAATTTTGTACAACCGTTTGTTTCTATAGTTATTTTAACGAGTGCTATTTTGTGAAACAAGAAGAAGAAATAAACCTATGCAGCAGGTTTTAAACTAAGTGATTGCATTCATGGGACAGAACAGTAATTGAGTTGCAGAAAGCAAGTGTAAAGGGATTGGCGCAAAGTGAAAGTGCAACTGGAATCTACAAGCTATTAAAGGTGCTCTTTTCTAGTAGCTGAAAGTTAACATTTCCATTGAGAAGCTATCAGTGATTTGACTTTATGGTTAGAAGTGAAACAACTTGAAAGATTATTGAGATGAATTTGTGATACTAACTTCACATAAATTTAGATGCAGAACATCTTACGGACATCAGCCTGTGTGCAATTGACAACACTGGATACAGCATTACATGTGGTGGTTGCAGATGTGACATCATCTGGTTTTCTTGTGATAACATGTGTGTTTCCCCAGACTTTTAGTTCTATGGACCTACTGACATTTCTCAATGGAGTCACTTTAGGATAGATGTCTTGGTTTGCAGCCCAAAAATAGTTTGCTACAACTGACGTTTCTATTTGTTTATTCTAAATGAAACTGAAGTAAAAAAAATCAGCTGTTGCAAACCAGTTTTGGACTGTAAACCACATCAATCCTAAAGTGACTATATTGAGAAATGTCAGTACGTCCGCAGAACTAAAAGTCTGAAAAAACATCGATATCAACAAAAGAAAGATATATGTAACTTTTAAATCAGTCATTAAACAACCTCAATAGTTTCATCACAAGAAAACCAGATGATGCCACAAATTCAATGCCACAGTCTGTGGTTCAAATCCCAGCTGTGCCATTGAATTTTTCAGTTTCGATTTTACCTCTCAAACATTGTCCACACCCGGCCCATGTGTTTAAAAACACCAACAGTAAGTTTGTTAGCATAAATAAATAATAATTACCATCTAAAGGTTATTTAATCCACAGACATAAAGTACTTACAATAGTAAGTCACCATTGGGGTAGTTGTCTCTGATGTGAGACTGCCTTTTTGGTTTACCGGGAGAAAAATACAAATCAGTTAGAGAATTCAATGTCATTCTGGCAGGTTGCCACAGTAGCTTAAAGGTTAAAGCACCTGCCTGGTAAGCAGAGCGTCTGTGGTTCAAATCCCAGCTGTGGCACTGAACATTTCAGTTCTGATTCTATCTCTCAAACTTTGCCCACACACGGCTTGTGTGTTTAAAAAATATGGAAAATTGTTTGTAGAAGAGGGAGTAGAGAAAGAACTGTGATTGCATTTCATAAAAGAAAAATGTGTAGAGAAAAACATATGAATCTATTTCTACCATAGAAAATTGTATGAGTTGTATGTTGAAGGGCATGTAGGAAAGGATATGTGAAGGCATTAAGTAAAATAGCACACAAACCTTTTCCATGAAAAAATACATATACATGCCGAATTTCACAGTGATTAGTCATGCAGTTTAGGAGCGCATAGAGAACAAACATACAAACATTAGAGAGAGGTAGAACTGGAACTTAAAATATCAATGCCACAGCTGGGATTTGAACCACAGACCCTCCACTTACCAGGTGGATGATCTAACCATTAAGCTACTATGACAACCTGCCAGAATGGCATTGAATTCTCAAACCAGTTCGTATTTTTCCCGGTAAACCACAAAGGCAGTCACATCAGAAACAATTACCCCAATGGTGACTTACTATTGCAAGTACTTTGGGTATGTGGTTCAAATCTGAGCCGTGGCATTGAATTTTTAAGTTCCAGTTCTACCTCTCAAACATTGCCCACACACGGTTTGTGTGCTTAAAAACATCAATAGTAGGTTTGTTGGCAAAAATAAATAATACAAACATTAATTTATATATATTTAAGATGTCAACAAATAGGACAATTAATATATTAATAAATACAATTATGAATGAGTAAAGATCCATATAAAACAATAATCAAAAGAACATTCAACTACATACATCAAATACATGTACGAGGTGTTCTCAAAAAGAAACCGAACTTTTGAAATAGCGTGCCAAACAGCAGAAAGAGCACTCGAGCTACTGAGCACACCTAGTGGCAGGCTTAGAGAACAAACTGCCATTTACCGCATTTCGCTTGGACAATTAGCAAGCGAACCACAGCCGCTGAAGTAAGCATGTGTACAGCCTGCTCATAATGTAAACAATGAAAGAACATGAAGAATAATGTGTGTGGGTAAAACTTTGCTACAAACTTCACAAAACTTTCTTGGAGACATTGCAAATGCTTAGCCAGGCATACAGGGAGGACTTAATAAGTCGTACACAGTGCTACGAGTGGTTTAAATGTTTTCAGCAGGGCAGAATGTTGGTCTGACAATTAGAAGTCTGGACATCTTTCCGCATCAACAGAAGATGGCCATGTGGATAGAGTTCATGCTGTGACTCACAGAAATTGTTGTTTAACTGTTCGGTAAGTTGCTGACAAGGTGGACATCAGCGTAGGATCATCCCATCAAATTTTCAGTGAAAAACTTGAGATGCATTGTATCAGTGCAAAATTCGTACCAGGTTTGAAACAGACCCGTGCTGAAATGTGCGAGGAACTGCTTGCTGCTGCTGATGACAATAAAAACTGTAAGAATATCATAACAGGCGATGAGACATGGGTGTATGGCTATCATGCAGAAACAAAGATGCACTCGTCGCAGTGGGTGGGCAAAGGTTCACCTTGTCCAAAAAAAGCATGCATGAGTCGGTCAATGATTAAGGCAATGTTGGTTGTGTTTTTTTGACTACAAAGGCATTATCCATCACGAATTTGTCACATGATCAGATGGTACACAAAGAAGTCTAACAGGGAATCCTTGTGCACATGAGAGATGCTGTGCACAGGAAGGGGGCCTGAATTGTTGGAAAACCCGAAATGGATGTTGCATCATGACAATATGCCAGCTCACGTGTCACTCCTTGTGTGTAGCTATCTACAACATTCCTGTTGTGCGCCATCCACCGTTCTCTGGACCTAGCCCCTGCAGAATTTTTCCTTTTTCCCAAACTGAAAAACACATTGAAAGAATGTTGTTTCCAAACCATAGAGGAGATGCAGGAAAATGCAAAGAGAGACCTGTGTGCCATCCTACAAAATGTGTTCCAGGAGGCATTCCAAAAATGGAAGAAGCGATGGTAAGAGTGTATTACCAGTAGAGGGGACTATTTTGAAGCGGACAGTGCTTAAGATGTTGTACAATAAATAATAAAGCTGATAAAGAAAAAGTTAGGTTTCTTTTTGAACACACCTCGTATTTGTATAAGCTTAATAAATGTTGCCATATTTCTACTAAGCTCTTGCAAAAGCTTTTTCCTGTCCTCAATTCAAAAGTTATGTCAAGAGGACAATGAAATCTACTCACAGGATCGCTTTCAGAAGTCCGAATATGAGACAATGTGTTCTGAGAAGTGTGAGTGGTGGTGGATGAACACCATTGTATACTAGTCTGCGAAAGCCCTCCTTTCAAGACTTTAGATGTGACTGAAAAATACAGATTGAAAGAAATGAAATTAGTTTCAAGGAATTTTACAATAGATGCATTTATTGTTAATGTACAAAAGTAATCGTAAGCTTATTGTGATATTTGTAATATTTCAGGTGGTAACTAACATGGCATTAGTGTGAATCAGAAGCTTTCTTCTTCTTTGTCTTATTTTACTTATTTATCCTTTTAAATTGAATAATGTATAGGTTTAAAAAATTGGATTGTACAAAGAAAAGATGACACAAAAAACACCTGATACATACACTTACAGTGGTGCAACTGCTTCAAAAATTAAAGAGCAAAAAAGTAACCTCCAAGTACAAAACCATTAACTCCATTGTAAAAGTTAACTAAGGGTGTCCGTGTTTCTTTTCTTTTCTTTCTGTTTTGTTTTATGAGAAGCTCTCTTACGTGGCAACAACTGGAGTACTTGGTTATCTGCTCCTTGTTTATGCAACCCACACTGGCAGAGCTGCCAACATGAGACTACCAAATACTGCCATTCTTACGCAAATAACTACTCCTTTAGGGTCCTAAGACGCAAGACATAGCCATATGTTTTTTATAAGTATAGGCGTGAAGTAGTTGTGGGCCATTTGGAATGACAACAGAGCATATACATAGGGTCTGTGAAGCTAAACCCCGATAATCCAGGATAGCAGGGGAAAAAGCAAAATTAAACATGGGTAATACACATTAAACTATATAAGAACTACCTGCACGTACTTATTACCAATAACACAAATAATATTCACGTTCTGTTAACACTTCTAGACAGGTAAAAAGAAGAAAAATTAAAATCCTGCCAAACTAGCACATTTAACTTCCTCCTTTAGGTCAGCACTCAACAGTGCAGGCACAATATCGTCAACATAGTATGGGTTGCTATATTCATGCCATAATTCTGCTAAAAAAAAATAGATTCCAAAGTGGTAACATCTCTCTACCCAGTTCCTAAGGCATTCTCGTTAACAGTACTCACTTTTGTTACACCTTACCTTCTGCCACCAAGTACGGAATCTTATGTATACTTTTTAATGACTACACTGCATTTTCTGAAATGCGTGAAAATGGTGGAATGAATACTGTGTGTTTATTGTCTTTGGTTGTAGAAGAGCTGGAACCTATTTATTTATATAAAACTACTTCATGTTTCTCTGGGGACACAAAAACCATTTCACAAAATCTTACAACCCTGAGGGTCCAGTATAGCTCTTGTACCTCACCACCATTCAGCAACGAAACAGAACGTTTCCATGGTTTCGAGGTTAGGTTAAGGTTAGTGGGTGTGTGAACTGGAACGCAACTCATCACGAGGAAATTTGCCGCCATATATATTTCGTAACACGATCATAGATTCCCAGTAATACCGTGTAGGACTGCTCACCAGGTACAATAGAGAACTCTCCCCAAGTTAAACAAGCATAACCTAAATGGCTACACAAAAGATCACTTCCAATTTCCCTCATTAATAACAATAAAAAAATTACATTGTTTGCAAACTCTAAATGCCATGTCAAATTTGCCACTTTCCTGTAATCACAGGTTAGCTTAATTCACTTCACTTTGGACTTATTATGTTGACATTACTGCACCAGCATTGTCTGCTATGCGCATAGAGTAGTTACAGACGAGAGCTAAATGTATAGTTGGGCCGCTCTTTGTGTTTCCAGTGTCTCTTTGTAAAGAACTGGAAAGCCGACTTTTGGCCGAACTGTAAATAAAAAAAATAAAAAAAAAATATATATATATATATATATATATATTGTTGTTTAACGACGCTGTCAATTGCCAGGATCACATCAGCGTCGCCCGTGTGTCGGAATTTCGTCCCGCAGGAGTTTTTTTTTACATGCCATTACATTTACTGACACGGAGCTTAAAAACCATCGGTCTGGGCCAGATTTGAGCTCACGATCTTGGGATCGGTAGGCCAGTGTCTAACCATACCGACCGAAATATAAATGGTTTATTGCGCATAAAGTAAGCAAACACTCGAAAATCACGTGACATATCCGCTTCGTGAGTGTTGTCTTCATTGGAATATACAGAGAGTCCTAAAAATATCAGAACCAGGTGTTCTGTGTTATTTTTCTCTACTCTGAAAGTGCAATATCATGCAGTGTTGAGCTGACACTGATATCATGTGGCTGAATTGCTCCAAGTGTGCTTTATTTTGTCCTGTACTTAATCACAAAGTGCATTATGGCTCAGCGTTTTTTTTGTTTTTTTTCTACTGCACAGCATGTATTTATGATTCAGCTCGCTCAGTGAAAGTGCGATTTGCGTTAAGATTTCCAGGTGTAAAAGTTTCGGACCATACAAAAATCCATAAACTTAACAATAAATTTCAGGCCACAGGAAATGTTCAGGCTCAGAACTCTAAAAGATGGCGTACGATTCTTAGCGATACTCATTCTATATGCCTTATTGATCTCTTATGTTTATCAAAGCTAGGATTAAATACGTTGAATGTGCGAAACTCCTATTCCAGGGAGTTTTCTCGGTTGCAAACAACAAACATGGCAACAAATAAAGTTTATTTAATTCGCATGAGTCAGTCAGCATATACTTATCATAATCCTTTTTATTAAAATAACTTTTGTAAGTATTCTTACTTCTTTTGCTTCTGCTCACACTGCAAGTGCAGGAGAGCTGTACTAGGCCTTCCCTGTTTTACTATCACTAATTGATCCTTGTATTTCAACTGCGAGTATGGTTGGTTTACTAATTGTTTTAGTACCCTTTGTTCATCCATTTCGTGGCATTAGCACTAGCAACTATCTTGATACACTGTACACTATGAAATAAATAATACTAATAGGACTGCTGAGGACGTGACAGTCGCACAATTAAAAACTCTTTCTGGCTTTTAACTCCACGTGCTATTTGCTATGTAGCCAGCTGTGTTCACACTGCACATTTCTAAGACTCTCGTGTGAGCATAGCGACACAGGATTCCGAAACCTTGACGTGCTTATTCCTGTATTTTGGCTCTCTCCCTCCATAGTGAAGGCTGCGGCAACAAGCATCCGAAGCTCTATTCTCCCCTCTGTTCAATGGTAGAGAACGAGACATATTCCGTCCTACGCGCTAATTTTTCATAAGGGAAACTCGCTAGTATTGCAATTATCGTTAATGTTACATTCTAATTTCTAGTTTACTTTAGATATGGCTTCGGTGATAGCTTTGGTAGCCCACTGCTGTTTTACTATACTCTTCGTATACGAATACTGAGCGAGGCTGCTATTGTACAGGATAGCCCAAATGATAGCCGTTCTACATTCCAGGTGTAACCCAACAGGCGTTAGGGAACGCTAGTACGCTGAGCGTACCGCTTAGTTTTCTGTGTTTGTTTTATATTTATTTTGTTTTGTAATAGTTTTAACCCATGGCAATTATACAATCATTTATCACTACTTTTTTTTGGCACATCATACTGTTGAGCAGCTATATTTAGTTAAAATACCAAACAGAAAATTTACAAGCCAATTCGTAAAACAGCGGCTCACGCTGAGACCGGTCAGCGTTTCGCTGCCTGCATGTGGTATGCCTAGGACGCCCCCCCCCCCCCCCCCCGCAAACCCCTCACCTATCTATTGCCTGCCCTTTACACCTCCGCAAGCCCCTTACATACTCATCTGTATACTCTGCGTTTAGCCGTATGCTACAGCGCGGTTCTGACCCCGGAGTATTGTTGAGGTACTGTCAATTGTGTTTCTTTGCGAATAAAATTGTTATACAAAAATTCAAAGTGCGTTTGATATTTACATTATAAGAATGAGTGACATACCACACCAGCTAAGATGTTTTCTCTTATTCATTTTTTCGAATTTTGGGAAATTATTTTGTTTTCGTTTTTTCGCACTACAGGGCTTGTATTTTATATATAAAAATATATATCACTGTTTGTTTTTTGATAGTTACATCTTTTTATTAAATATATTTAATATGTAGTTAATGTATTACAGTTGAGAAAGAAAGATATTGTGCACTAAAGCCTAAGTGCAAAGCATATAGTTTTCCGAGAATTCCTTACCCTTTTCTACTTCCCAACCAAGGACAATCTCTTCACGCTCACTATGGCCAGATAAAAAAGGGTCAGTTGTCAGGAATTTTTATCTATCCAGAGCAGCACTTTACTAATGATAGCATGGTCAACTTCCAAATATGATAAACCGTTCCTAATCATCAGCCATTACTTCAATATTTTTGGAACTGAGATTTTTACATTATTCTTTTTTACTTTCTCTACTGGTAAGTAGCTTAGAGGAAGTATTGTATTCCACCCAAAAATTCGATATCAAGATTTCACCGGAAATATATGTTTCGAGATCCCCGAATCCAAAAAAAACATTTTTAGAAAAAGGCGCGTGTATGTGTCTGTGTGTTGGTCGGTCTGTCTGCATGTCTGTCTGTCTGCCTGTGGACAGCATAACTCAAAAACGAAAAGTCGGTTAAAAACCAAAGTTGGTATTTAAGTTTAATATTTTTCAAGGATACGACAAGAAGATTTTGAAGAAAATTGCCCCACCCTAAACTACCCTTTACATGAAAAATTTTTCGAACATTTTGATTTTCTTGAAAATGGCTCTAACGATTTTGATTAAAATGTCATATGTTTAAGATATGTGTATGCCAAATGAAATGTATATCTTGAATTTTCTGGCTATAGCCCATGTAGTCCTGTCTACTCTCGATGGCTTTTGAATAACTCATGAACCGTAAGAGATAGGCAAAATCTCACTATACAAAAAAATGAAGGTCTCACTAAAACACACAATTTATGTTTGAATTAATTTTTTGGTAGAGTGAACCATTTCGGAGGTATTCCTTGTTATTTTTGTCAGTTTTGGAAAACTTAAAACTTTGGTGAAATGGAGCATCGTTGTTCATTTTTATATGTTAATGGTGCAAAGAGAACGGGATCTCAAAGCTTTAAAATATTTGACGATCGCTCAAAGCCTACTGTATTCTAATAGTCTTCTTATACCTACAAGGAAATAAGCTATAAGATAATTTCTCCAAATGTTTATCTCAACCTACACAAAGAAGATATAGGAATTAGAGTTTGTAAGAATGGCTAGTACAAGAGTAGAGAAAGTCATGTGAGTGCAACACATCAGATTTATATACTAAAAACCCCTAGAATTTCGTGTTTTTTTTCCCGCAAAATAAGGCAATTTCGCTTCAATCTGCACTCATCACTAAAACTCGCTATAACAATAATATTAATTTATTGATCAACATCACATAATTCGGAAAGATAAGGGGAAATCGCTTTAATATAATGTCTGTCGCCATTATCATTAATGCGAAAAAAGTGCCCTTTTTTTCACGCTAAGTCACTGAAACCCAATTGTCTTATAATGCGCTCTCCACGTGGTTGCGATAAGCGGCAACGTCGCCGCTCTCCGCTCTCCCTTTCTGATTGGCGCGGATTACAAATCAGCTGATCAGCGGCCATCTTGTTGTTGTGATCAGGAATCAGGTCCACTAAGGACTGTCTGTTCGATAGCGCGGGCTGTTGTGTGGTTATAAGCGAGGTTAATTCATGAAGTCGAAATTTAGTTGATTTGGGTGTTGATAGCATATTAACAAAATGCCTTTAACTTTGGGATTTCTGACAGGTATAGTTCTGAAAATGACAACTACTGATATGTTTGAAATACAGGTTAAATGACTTTTTTAATTCGAACATCTGTCTAAATAAGTAATCAGAAACATCTCTGTAGAATGTGCAATATATTGCCTGAAAGTTTTTCCTCTTCTTACCTCAGAAATAGCGTGGTAATCATCTCGTATATTTCTCAAATGGTTAAGGGACGCTCTTTACTTAAGGGGGCCAATGATAGTGATGACCTAAGCAATCGAGTGAAGTGCGCTAGTTTAGTGGTATTAGGGGTTTAGTTACATTGATGTCGGCCGGCACTGCCCCACTCTCAGAAAGCTTTCCTCTGCAATGCTTTGCGCTTGTGTTTGCGTGAGGATAGCGATTTTAGGCACCTGTGATGTCAGAGCGTACAGTGGAATAGATCCCCTTTAGTAGAGAATGTTTATCATGAAGTGAATATAAACAACAGTGAATAAGTGGAATACCGTAATCTCAGTTTTGGGCATTACCTTACATTGTTTATTTCAGATTGTGCATCAGGAATGGGAACCTATACATTGAAAAAGCATTGCTCTGGATCAAAATCACAATTAAAATACATACTAACACCTTACAAAGCCCCAGTCATGACCTTGTTACTAGTATGGTTCTATCAGAATCTCCTAAAATGGCTTATAAATAAATTTTTGACATAAATTTCTATATTTCTCCAATTGTAAAAAATTTTACAAGGATCGTCAAATTCTATGTACATACAAGTTATTTACATAAATATGAGACTAGTTGAGAATATTGGGAAGTGCAATACACCATATTTTATCAATTTTTGTACTCTTCTACAGAGTAAAATGCCTTTTCTAATAGATAAGATTTAATATTCTTTAGTTTGCATTTATTACAGCTATTTTTAATACTATTCTTCATTGTGGCCATTTCCCTTGTCAATGAAAAGTAGCATAAGCATCCTCAAACCTGAGAAAGCCTCCAACTGAAGTCACACCATACCAATTAATTAGTTTATTGTCTGTTTTGTCCAAAGTATTTTAGAACCTTCAGTGATTGAAATCTCTACTTTCCACAAATAACCGATATGCATTTTTGTTTTGTGAATGAATGAATGAAAATAGACTGTGTTGTCCCATTGAGGACTTTTAAAGACTCACGTGGTGAGCTAGTCCGTGTAAGAGGGTACCACACTTAATGCACATTACACTACACATAAAACGAGGTTTCCTTAGCTTGGAAAGCTTCTGGACCTTAAAAGTTCATATTACTAGATAAAGTTCATATTTTGTGAATACAATTCTAAAATAGAACGAACTAATCATATGGTAAACGTTATAAATTAAAAGTAACTTATATAGTAGGAAAGCAAGGACATAAAATATGCAACACATCAATGGAATATGAATAGAATCCCTATATTTTTTTTTAGTATTTAGATTTAGGAATATCTGTAAAATAGGTTGATCATTCCTCAGATTGTATCTGCTTTTAACTGGCACAGATGTGCAATAATAAGAGTTTTGACACAGCAAAATATTGCAGGAACGTAAACATGAAATGGATATTTTTGATAAACAAATTATAGGTCTCCAACTTAAAAAAGAACATTGAGTGGGTAATTTACCATTGCTGTGTGACAGGCTGCTTGCCCCCACTCTTGCCTCTCACTTTATCACCGTACCCTCCTCCTTGCTGTGGGCCAATCACCCATTGTCACTATCATGTTATGCTGACTTTCCTCTCCATACTCCTACAGGTAATCTTCACTCTTATTTATAATAATTCCATCTATTTCTGAATCTATATTATCATCTGGTCTGTATACATGTTTATAGTTGAATGTATGCCATTAGACACCTTTATAAGGCTGCTCAAATCTGTATCTTTTATCAAAATTGTAACTAACATTTAACTGGAAGGAGTAAAGGGGTAGGGAGTAGGGGAAACGTTCTCTCTACTTCTGGTGCTCATGCACAAAACAGCATTCTTTTCTATGTTAGTCACCTATAGTGTAATGAGCTCTAGTTGCTACAAAATATTTTGGTTTTGCTTCCGCTAGAATAGAATTATTTTGATTCAGGCTGTAAATTTGAGTTACTTGTGCAAAGTCTAAATGGCAGCATTTGCTGGAAGAGAATCACGAACCGTATGGCAATAGCAGAGTGTGTAAAGATATACTACATATTGGAACTACGTTACTGTGTAACGATCCAGCAGAAATGAACAAAGACCACTTGAAGACCTGTGAAGCATTAAGATCAGAAGAAACTACAGTTCAAAAGTATTGGAAAGCACGAATGCTAATGGCTTCATTGCCAGATGCAAGGCACTAGAAAACAACAACATATTGGAACTATGGATAAGTGCCGAAGGAGCATTGCCAAGAAATCTGTAGATTTTTTAAACTCATTTTTGCTATTTTTTTTTTTATTTTCCTTTTCCCAATGTGATTGCACTTATAAACGTAAATGGGAAGTCTGAGCTTGTCTCAAAGCTGAATAGGGTTTTTATGCTTTTGACAAATTAATACAAGATGCTAATAGTGCAACATATAAAGTAACTGGGTATGCAGATACACCTGCAAAAAATACTGCACTGTGAAGTGTTTAAGAAAAACAAGTTAAATGAACAAAAAGGAGTGAAACAATAACCCATTGGAAAACTCTCTGGAAATTCAGTTCTTACATTTACGTAAACTAGCTTCCACCATGAAAATCTGCAAGTAATTAAGTGCTTGTCTTGTGTTGATTGATAAAGTGTGACATGTGAAAGTAGAGACAGATCTCCACTGCCTCTACATTGCACAAAACATGTTGACTCTGTGTGGATGTGTGTGTGTGCGTGAGAAAGAGAAAGAGATATGCAGAACCCAGGACAGAAGTCCATCCTGAAAGTTTTTGTGCACTGACATCAGAAGCAAGGTTAAAAAACCAGTACACGTCCAGATTTCTCAAAAGTTTATTTACCCTAAGCTAACCTACCTTCAGAGGAAGAAAATACAAATCATTAATTATGAAAAGTGATATCCAAATGTGTAAGATCAATTTTCTATCTGCAGTATATTTGAATATGCTGGTAACAGTGATATGAATCTAAATTATTGTAAAATTGAGTGAAACACTCAACTTCACTTATATGTATTTGTCTTGATCAGTTTCAAGAGCTACTTGCACTCATCATCAGAAACTCACTATGGAAGTTCATCACTCCCCCACCAAATGTCAACTCAACCACACGTCAGACAGCATCAACAAGAGCCAGTCAGGTGATGGAAACAAGTAGCTCTTGAAAACAGTCAAGACAAATATATGTAAGTGGTGTTAAGTGTTTTAACGCAGACTCAATATTACAGTTATTCAATGTTCTATGTTATTGATATACAATTGATATGCTTTCCTCTCTCCGTCCTCAGTTTGTGTCAAAAGCAGTTGAGACTCAACTCCTTAACTTCTCTTCTCATTCTGGTTTCTATTGTTGATTTGAGGAGAAACATTGAAAACTGATAAATTTGCAGTTATCAAGTTGAGATTATGACTCCTACTTGTAATTTGTGTTCTTGAATATCTGTCTGGTGTATTCTTCTTGCCATTCCCAGGAAATTGTGCACAGAGCTTTTTGGATCTTCTTGAACCTGGAAACCCATGTTGAAACAAATAAGTAACTTGTACCATATAGATGTAATACTGAAAAAGAATAATTTGAATTTCAGGGAATCCAAAATGCCTTCTCAGAATTTTAAACTTAACAATACCACGCCACATTAGAGCTATTGGAACCATATCTAACGAGCAACAAAATAAAGTACTGGAGCAAGATGCAGTGGATATGGTATGTAAAAGAGTTGATGTATGAGTTGAATTCTATCTAATGCACCATTTTGAGAGCAACTGTTACACATATATGGAATTATGTAGGTGGTGGGCAGGTACAAATTTTAAAACAAACGAAAAGCCAGTATTTTAAATCCATAATATTCCTAACAGGTCTGGTACTTAGATAAAACCATTTTAATGTTATAAAACCAAAACTGTTTGCTGACACAGCAGAGAATGATTTTACAACCAGAAATGTTCCTTCATTTTTTCCTGGAATTCTTCCGCAAAATAGCTCTTAAAATTATAAGCAAACTGAATAGGTGAACTTGGAACTTGAAGATTGCCATTATTCACTGGCTCTGCCCAAAACTTGATTTTTTGTTGAATGATTTTTTGTTGAACCCTTGCACTTTAACACCATAATGAAATATGTTATTGCTTTTCCTTGAAGCGAGAGGCTTAAATGTTAATTTTCTGAAAAAAATCATCTAAATGTTATTTTACTAGCCAGAATTTGTTAAAGTTTTCCAAAGCAAAGACATGTCAGCCAGGAATGTTCTGATTTATTCTCTTATTTCAAAGAGCCAAACTTATTTCAAACTTTAGCCTCAAGAGAGCTACTTTATTTCTGTGTGAAGAAGTTAACTTATCATTTCATCATACAACACTTTGAATTGGTTATGTTTTCATAAAATTAATTATTTTTACATCTTTATCCAGATTCTTTTCAGGGAAGGGGAAGAGTGTTTGCAACAAGGGCTTGATGGTGAAGGACGCAATAGCTACTGCTGCTTAGATAACGCCAGACTTCGTTCCAATTATGTTCAAGCTCAGTTTATTTTATCCATGAAAACATCTACACGTTGTAGATTTGTCAAAAATTATTAAGTCAAGATACCCTAAATTCTTAAAACTTTTTTACAACAGTTATTTACAATAACTAATTTCAAATTTTATGCAAATAAGCTTTTACATTAAACACACATATACATACATGGTGTTCCAAAAAAAAACACCAACAATGCTTAGTATGTTGTGCGGGACAGCAAACTGATTGGTTTTGAAATGGGAACTCCTGTCCAGAAATGCACGGTTTGGACGCTGTCACTCATCGAAGTGTGAGATGGGTGTAGGTTCAGATATTGTCAATAAGCCCAACATCGAGCTGTCTACATTACAAATGGGCTTCGAACAGCGTACTTCCTACGTCATTGCAGAGCTGATATTGGTGGTGGTGAGCCGCATGCACATGACCCAATACCTGCGGTTGTCTTTGAAGATTTTCAATCACTCCATGGACCGAGCCATAATGTCCTCTGCTGACGTTACAGGAGTGCCATACACCATACTCTGCATACAACTCCACAGAAAATAGTCAAGCTGTTAAAACATTACTGTACTGAAAACTACACAAGTAACACAGTGGGATGCGCCTCAAGGACTGTATGGAGAAATTTAGCGCATGTGTAGGAATGTTATTATGCTTAGGTTGTACACCCCAGTACACAGGTGGCTAAAGGATTGCATACTTACTGTACTAAGATACCAAAACGAATCTTAACATATTGTCACGACCATTCGTTCTCAAACTTCGATGCTCTCCAGCGTCCACACTGCATTTCTGGACATGGATTCCTATTTGAAAACCAATCAATTTACCATCCCGCACAACATTTTAAGCATTGCCTGTGTTTTTTTGGGATACCTGTATATATAAAGACAATGAGATTATGTGACTGTTTGTTCACGTGCCATTTGCCAAAGTTTTCCACTGACACTGGTTTATGCAGATGTCCAGCAGTACTTCTGTTGTCACCTGTTTTGGACCTGGCAACTCTCATGGTACCTAATTCCAGACATTTAAGAATATCATATAACCCTGAAAGACATCCTGCAGAGATTCCTGGAGGTATAAGGTCATTTTAACCTGCTTGAGAATAGATCGTATGCCTGCCACTGACGGACATCTTTTGCATAGTGACATGGCCCCTGTCTGACACTTTGTGTTCCATGTCCTCCTTGATTGTCCGCGATATGCTTATGAGTGCCAGTCCATTGGCCTGGGGTTAACGCTTGACTCAATTTTGGCCAAAACACAGTAGCTGTAGATAATGCACAGTGGTTTGTTGCCCAAATTGGGTTCAATAAAGAAGTCTTAACTTGTTTTAGTTTTAGGGTGTTACAGACTTTTGAGATTGTTCTACAGTATTTTAACATCGTTGTCTTTTACCTTTCAGTCCTAACCCTTCAACATTTTAACTCATAACCCTATAACTTTGTAAGCTTATTTTAGATCTTACGTTTTGACTTTGGGGCCGAAATGAACTAGTTGTTGATGGACCCTTAAACTCTGCTTGCTCACTCACTGTATTTAAATATATCTATTATTACTCTTCCCCACACTTAAATTGCTCCTGAGTATAAAATACATTTACCATTAAATATGTCTTTATTGCCTTTATAGCTAGTTCAGTATTTTCATAAATTTTATTTCTTTCGGTAAGTTGTTTTCCCATTTTTTTTACACAGTATCTGCTACCACATTGCTGAAATGTTAATCTGTGTGTATGTGCAACTCTGTCGGACACCTTCAGAGAATGAAGTTAATCTTGGCTGTTTTACAACTATACTCTGTTCATCAAGAGATTAGAGGAGACGTAAACAAAGCCACGTGCGTTTTGACCATAGCGCGCCCTCTTGACGCTTTCGCCGTGTAAATAGTCCCTTGAAGAAATACTGTTACTAAGGTCTGAAATGTCACTTAATGTTTGCTAAAGCATGAACGAAGTATACTAAGCATAGTTAAAGTGCAAGAATACGCAGTTAAGTGAATCTGTAACCAGCCTAATTCATTCTGCGTGTGCATTATTCAGTATGAAAGTAACATGGCGGAACAATGAGTTGTGAAACATAAGTGCAGCAAACCGTTGCAAAGTGGTGAAAAGACAACAATATTGAACATGTTAAACAAGTTCTGCTAGAAATATCCCGAACTTGCTATCGAAGACGTGATGAAATTAACATCCGAGTTTACCGGTGTGTCAGTTGCAAGTAATGACAGCACACGCAAAGAAAAATCGTCAGTTGGTGAAGATCCCGGCCAAAAGCTCCAACGTACCAGATAAATGGTGGATGTAGTTTACGACGCATTTGTGAGATCTGCAATCTGTCGAAACGTTCACCAGTTCTTTGTTAACAATGAACCCCCACCTTAAACAAAGTGCTGTTGGCAGTTAACTCTGATCCCGATCTTCCAGATTTAAAACGAACTTCCCTCCACAAGCTGCTTCTGGAGATTGGTTTCGAGATTGTGAGCAGGAAATGAAAAAGTGTTATTGTGGACAGAGATGACGTAAGTAGTAGTTAATTTCCATGTGCTACATGTTATTTGGATCAAGTAAATATATCCTTTTAGTAGTGTAAAATGAATATTATACCTACGCGTAGCGGTAGGTAGCTGTGTTGCATCATTGTGAATGCACTGGTGCTTTGTTTATATCTCCTCTAATCTCTAGATGAACAGAGTATAGAAAGGTGCTTGTTGGAGCACTCAGACCGTAATTAGATGGAAGGGACTGCCTCCTCATCTCTTATTGATCACTTGTTGGCCAATCCCTTTATGGTGGATGAAACTGCCACATGGTTGGTTGGTTTTTGGGGATTTTTGTACTAGATAAGTTGGGTTTATCCCTGACACCACGATAGTGGTACAACAGGGAAGTTTAAGAAGAATTAGAAGTAGTAGTAATAGTAGTAGTAGTAGTAGTAGTAGTAGGCCTTAGCACTAGTTAATAGAAAATAAAAACACCCTAACACTTATCTTATTAATACTGCAAGGTGGTATAATGCTGACTAGTTTATTTGTTCTTAATTTAGATCAAGTGCTCCATCTTCTTCCATAGCTATGATAAAAAAAAATGTTTGTATCAGCTGGTAAAATATAATAGTATTATTGCTAATAATACTTTGCGCTTCTTCACTTGCAGAAGTCTGGAAAATTATCATATTTAAGATTTGAAGCTTTCACAGCAAGTGTTAATTATTACTTCACGGGTGATCAGCCATGTTAAATTTAAAAAGTTGAGCTTTCAGCCATACGAAACGCCATGTCCATAATCAGGAACTGAATAAATAAGTACAGCTATCTCAATTTTTTTGAAGAAGGCTGTGATTTTGAGTGACCATTTATATATTCAGTTCCTGAAGAAGGCCATAGAGTTTAGTGTGGCCGAAAGCTCAGCATTTTTAAATTTAACATGACTGATCACCCATAAAACTGTAATTAAATTATATTATTTAGTAAGTTAGTTACATGAAAAATCACACAGTTAATAGACAATTCCTTTGTCAAATGGCAATATTTCGTTAAGCATCAGGGACTTGGGATCTGCTTCTCTGTAAATTATTAATCAACTACCACAAATAGCAATGACATTTTGAAAGTAATATATGTTGTTTTCAACATGAATGACATCCCTTGTTTTACTTGTGTTAATGTACTTAGGACTGTAACTTTAATAGTGGCAACTATTAATAGTATACAAGTGATAAATCTAAAACTTCTACAGTCCTTCAGTGTAACACCCAACATTGTCTCCAGCTTGTTGGCAGCGATGTGGAAGTCGTAGAATTCCTGTAGCAGCTCCTGTTCTGTTGGTGTTTCTAATAGACCAGGGTTGCCAAACCGTACGATAATTATGTGGGCATACGATAATTTGAATGTTTGTACTCATGGTTGTCAACCCATACTGTAATTATGCAGATGTACAATAATTTTGATACTGGTAAAACATCATTTTCACTGGTTTGCCACACCAGCAAAATGAAATTAATTACAAATAGCAACACAACTTTTGCCCTCATGGCCTGTCTCCACCCCTCTAAGGCAACCATTTCATATCCTACTAATCCTTCTACCCATTATCCTCTTGTTGCCAATGTGCCCAGATCTTCAATGAAGAAAGCACTGTTTAGAAAATTGATGATCAATGGAGAACACTCAGAATACGTGATATTCTGTGTGAAATACAGAACATGCCTGAACCTTGCAGTTTCTGGAGTGCGGTTAAACCATGTCACCTTGGTGGAAATACTGATCTCAAAGAACTGGCAGAGGTTGCATCATCAATGATTGCTTTATCCCATAGAAACACTTCTTGTGAAAGAGTTTTTTCCAAACTAGGTTTAATAAAAACCAAAATTAGAAACAGATTGGCGCTAGATATGGTAAATGGACTTATTTGGACGTCTCAGCTTATGAAAGAATGTGGTGGGTCCAGAAATCTGCAAGCCACCGAGACGTTAAAGTTTATCACAAAAACAAATTTGTATAATGCTGCAACAGTAATACTGATTGAGGTCGTCAATCTTGTAAGTGGACACCATAAACATCAATACTATTACATTTTCGTAAGTGTTATCCTGATACATTTATTGTTGTAGCATTTGGTTTATGATGTACAATAATTTTGAATCCAAAGATATAATTGACCAGTACAATAATTTTACTTCTAAACATTGGCAACCCTGTGATAGATTGCCCTAATGCCTGTAAAGTCTCAGGAACTGTCTGGAATCGAATGTCACAAAATTCCTTCATCTTTTGTATCAAATCATAATCACAGGAGTTTAAGTTTGGTGAGTGTTGTGGATGGAGAAGCATTTCCCTACAGTAGCGATGGTACAGATCAGCTACAGGTGTATTTCTCAAGTTATTCTGCATCTTGAGGGCTAACTCATATATTGCCTTTTGTTGATCTGTGTCTAGTAGTACTAGATTTGCATGCCCTCTTCACCAACACTTGGACAATCCAACTGAGCCAAGTGTTGCAGGTGGTCACGTCTGTCATCGATAGCTCTAACCCACCTTGCCACAGTCCTGTAATGGTGATGCAAGATCATCGAGACATTGTCATGCTGTACGACTACAGGCACATTGGATTTTCAGCCAAGAAAACTTTGTAAACACAATGAAACACAACAGCTTAGAGCATGAATTAACAGGAAACTCTCTCTACAGTGCATGCACTGAGTCTGATGGAAGAGTCCATTTACTGGGAGGGAGGTCAGACAGACTAACATATGGTAAAAGTCAATACATTTCATAGGCTTTGGCAGCTGGTGTTCATCATATCTGAGTTTTGCAGGGAAGGCTGTGTCTTCTTTATAATGAATGTAAGAGTTTCGCCCCCCTATGTTGGGCGTTTTCAGGTTTCACTCCATGACGGCACCTACAAAACTTAGTTGACCAGAGAGAGAGACTCAGATTCAGATTTGTTTATTGAGAACGTTTTTTGCCTGGTGTCGGTACAATAGGCCCGGATTACAGGCTACAATTATCATTAATTTATAATTATCAATATTTACAGTTTTTGGGCTTAACAAAAACCCATACGGTGACCATCTTTAGGTCACAGAGAACAGTTTTTACTTGTAGTGATTGATTGTCTTTTGAGTGTTTTGTTTCATTTTATATATATTAATTTAAGAACACACATACACACACATTCACTTCTGGGCATATCAAAACTATATGTCCCATCAGATGCACACAAACACACACATATACTTACACTGGGCACACCAAAAATATGCGTCCCAGCTCACACACTGCACTATATACAATTCACTTTACTATTTACACTATGTGCAGTTTTCCGCTGTTTTCCTGTGTGTTCAGGTTGCAGCTCCTGTATGATTCCCAAGGCATAGACCCCTGTAGTGGTGAGTTTGTGGCCTAGGGCCAGTGTTGCAAGTGGGCGCTTCTTTATTTATACTCTGGCGGTGGTGGGCGTGTTTCAAGAGGCATTGTGCTGATTGGCTGATAATCTGCCAATCCCCGGTTCTTAATTAGTGCCTGCCAGATGGTGTTTAGATGTCTGCCATTGTCTCTGTTTAAGCTGTTCTGTGATTTGAAGATTTCTATGCTTTCTCGTACTATTATTTTCTCTTACAATTATTTCTTAACACTAGTAAGAGAAAGCATAGAAATCTTCAAATCACAGAACTCCCTAAACAGAGACAACAGCAGACATCTCCACACCATCTGGCAGGCACTAAGTAAGAACCGGAGATTGGTGGATTATCAGCCAATCAGTGCAATGCCTCTTGAAACATGCCCACCACCGCCAGAGTATAAATAAGGAAGCACTCGCTTGGTCCCTCTCTCTGGTCAGCACAGTTTTGTAGGTGTCGTCATGGAGTGAAACCTGAAGAAGCCCAACATAGGGGGGCGAAACGTAAACATTCATTATAAAGATGATGTGGCCTTCCCCGGAAGACTCAGATACGATATGGTAAAAGTGGCAAATAATTCCTTCTTGTTTTGCTTCGGCAACAATGTTGCCACTATTTTTGTTACAGCCCACATATACATAGATGGTACAAAGAACATAACTTGAATGAAATCTGGCATTACCTCAAAAATTCAACAAAAAGCAAATGAGTGCAATGGTACCACTAAATCCTTCACCGCCAAACCCTTGCTGTGAGGGTTGGTGTGGAGACAGTTACTAAGATTGAAGAAATGTAATATTTTGGCAACATTCTGTGTGAAGGCAGTAAATGTCTTCAACGTTAGCTCCTGTATATGATGCTTATCATTTATTGAATGTGAACTCATTGTTTTCAGCCTGTTGAAGGGCTGCAGAATCCCTATCATCAGGAAAAGTCTCAGTGCATCTTGTGCCGTATGAAGATTACTCCTGACTATAAGAATGTGAAACTGCTCTCACAGTTTGTTTCACCATATACTGGAAGAACTTATGGTCGTCATATAACACGACTATGTGCAAAACAGCAGAACAGAGTAGTGAAGGAAATAATGAAAGCACAAAGTGCAGGTGAGAACTTAAGTTTATAATAATAAATACTGGAAGTTGACAGTGTTGTTGGAATCACATTAAAATAGGAAATAAGTTTCTATATATTATATCTCTAAAAATCTCTTGGTTATTTTCATAAACAAATTAATAGTTTGAAATGCAAGTAATTCATGTTAAGTCAAGCTTAGAGCAGTACCAACTCCAGGAGTTTCACCTCCCTGTGTAGTAAGTGCAGATGCCACCCCTGCATGCTTTCAGACATAACCTAATTTTTATCAGCAATGTCAGTTCTTCTTGGCTGCTTACTCCACATAATGTTGTACACTAAAATCTTTGTTGTTGTTAGCTAATGCTGGATTTCTGACAATGAAGTCATTAATCCTCTTGCTCTCCAATATTATCTGATGGATGGGGCACTAGAAACACTAAAATCTGCCTAACCGGATCCTCTATATATTGGAAACAACATCCTATGTTAAAGTGTACTCTAAACCAAAAAACATTATAATGCAGAAACAGAAGTATTTTCTAAAGCCATTTGTAAATTATTATGGTGCACCACAGCCAGTGTCCCAATATTTCTTTTTAGTAAATGGTATTTAGGTTTCTTCACAAGAATACTGGAAAGCAGACTCCGTAGACAAATTGAAGATGAATTAGAGGAAGAACAGGCTGCCTTTAGACCTGGAAGACAAACCCAAGATTGGATGTATTCGTTAAGAGCAATAAGTGAAAAAATGACATTGAGGCTGAACCTTCAACCTGGCTTTCCTAGATCTGAAAGCAGCTTTTGATATGGTGCCTAGAGTGGAGATTTGGCACACACTGGAAAAAAGAGGGATAAGTGAAAAGCTACTAAGAGTGATTAAGTCAACATATGAGAAAGTAGGAGTAGTACGGTTGGATGAGAGGGAATCGCGGGAATTCGAAATAGAAATGGGGCGAAACAAGGAGACAATGGATGAAATACATAAAATATGTAAGGCACGAACTGGAAGGACGAAGGTGGGAAATTGGAAAATAAAACCGGTGCAGTGTCAGGCATTAATATATGCAGATGACATAGTGCTGATAGCTGACACCGAAAGAAAATTACAGCAAGCAATAGAAGAATGGAAATCATTACAGAAAAGTGTTTTTCAATTGGGGAATGTATTAGGAGAATATGGTCTTCAAATATCAACCAATAAATCGAAAATAATGGCCTTTCAAGGAAAGTACCCTCACAGATCCAAAATAGTGATAACATAGTGCTGGAACAAGTACACAAGTTTAATTATTTAGGATGCAATATAACATCAGAATAACCAAGACCTAAATAATAAAGTAAGTAAATTCCAGAACAGTTGCGGAATATTAGCAAGAACATTAAAAAGAAAAACAAGAAAAGAAACAAGCTTAAAACTTTACAAAACAGTGCTGGCGATTCCAACGTTAACATATGGTTGTGAAACATGGACGATAAAGAAAAAAGAATGTGATAAAATAAATGCGGCAGAAATGAGATCTTAGAGCCATAAAAGGATGTACAATAGTGGATAAAATAAAAAATGAAAAAATAAGAGAAGACCTTATATTTGCCCAATAAATGATAAAATAAACCATTATAGGAAAAGGTGGAGAAATCATTTACAAAGGATGGACAATACCTGATGGCATACAATTACAACCATATGAGAGGAGAGATGTTGGAAGACCGATGAGCAGGTGGAGAGAGACTTGAGGCCGGAACAGGAGAAGTCTCCTAATCCATGAAGTGTTGATGAGGAATAGAAGAATTGAATGCCACCCTGGAAGAAAAAGGAATGGAAATAAACATAGGTAAAAGTAAGGTAATGCAGGTGGCCCTGACAGAGAATAAAGTCGGACAGTTGAACATATACTTTGAATATCTAGGATCAATATTATACCAATGTGGAAAAATACAAGTGAGTAATAGAGTCACAAAAGGTAATAGAACATACTATCAAATTAGTCATACCATATTGGGGAAAAAATAAATACATCCCCAAAGCTCAAAATATACAGGACTGTACTGGAACCCATCCTATTATGTGGAAGCGAGAGCTGGCCAGCTAGAGGGAAAGATATAAGTAAAATAACGGATCAGAAATGAAAAGCTTGCAACTTATAGCAGGAAAAACTAAAAGAGATCTAATAAGAAATCAAAGAATTAGAGGGGATTTGCAGCAACCCCCAATTAAGAACGATTAACACAAAGACAATTATGATGGTTCGGTCACATATCACGAATGAATGAGGTAAGGAAGCCAAAACAGTTTCTGGAAGCAAGACCAATAGGAGGAAGACAAAGGCCATCCTAGAGTCACATATGAGGATTGTATAGAGGAATTGGGGAAGAAAGTCTACAAAAATGTGATAGAATTAAAGAGAATGGCAAAAGATAGGAAAACATGGAAGTCCTTCACTGAAGACCCCCGACACTTTTAGAGTAACCAAGGGAAGAAGTATTTAGATTTCAAATTTCTGGCTCGTTCTTTTTTTTAACTCTGAAATAAGTACAGCTGTTAAGATAAAATATTAATGCACCTGTAATCTTAAGTGTATACATTTCTTAGCATGAGCAGAGACCTACAAATAGTTTATCACAAGAGCCACATTTTTTTAACATGCAGTTGGGACATACTTAGATCAAAAGTACCAAAACCCTTTATTAATTGTTCATTTTATTTTAAATAAATGCTTGAACATTGTAGTGATGCTGAAAGAATTAATTCATATATGGTGTTCTGTTAGAAAATAATGCATTTTCAGAGGTTGTACCTAAAGAACTTAGAAATAGCTTAGAAAATGTCACCAAAGAGATATTGTCTGGATTCCTCATTGTTACCAGCCATGTAAATGAGTGCAGTAGCAAGAAAAGAGTTGTTGCATTGGTTGCTGTGAAAGTTTCTATATAGTGATAAGGTTTGTAGAGCAGGTGATTATCAACAAAAGAAGAAAATTATATTAGAAAATTTCCCTATATTTCTGCATAGTAAGTGAAGTGGAATGGTAAAACAGGTGTAGTGTTCACTGGGAATGTTAGCATTTTATTATCCATCCAACTTAAAGAGGAAATGTGCAATGCAGATGAATTAGTTGAAACTCAGTTTTCTTATTAAGAAATAGCCGATTTCAAGTAGCATTTCTGTCCTGCACCCCTCCGAAGGAGTGTCGCCTTGTCGTGGCGGAGGGGCTCAGTATCCGAACCAGACGGCCTGCTACGTGTGTCTTTGTGACCACTGGTAGGCAAGAGATGAGGGGAAGCTAAGAACATTCCAAACGGGTAGATGAGGCTCGGTAGTCTTGGTCAACAACTCATCTAGGAGAAGAGGACTCCGAAATCAAACTCCCCCAGGGGAACCTACCACGGTAGGTCCGGGTTTGGCGTACCCGGGGCCCCGAGCCATACTCTCGATTGGGTTCCTCCAAGAGGTGAGAGGGCACATTCCAAACGCCCAATCAACTTTGGTCCACTTTTGTGTTTGACCTCCCACCTGTTACCTCCCTGTACACAGTCTGATGGATAACCTACGCGCGGGTCGTCGGAGGATGGGGTGACTGGGTAATCGCGTAAGTCCCAGCCCCTGGTTATCATGTAGGATCTGTGTGCGTATCCGCTGATAAAGGTCAGTCCCGGGGAGGGTCCATTGCATGAGCTGATGCACTCCTGAAGGCGATTGGGTCCCTCTGTCTATACATTGGGAGGTGAGACTCTAGGGTGAGCAAGGTCCAGGCCAGGACTCTCACCTAAGCCGGGGTGGCGCCCAGGATGTGAGCATGCCATCGGAGACATTTGCAATGGTGGAGGATGACATCGCCATGAGTTCTCAAAAAACTCAAAACAAAAAAAATATAAAAGTTTGTGTAAAGGAAGTAGCAGAGTCGAGTGGTCCTCGCTACTTAGTTATATCTCGAACTGAGGGAGATAAGAAATTTTTGTCGGTGAGCCCATTTACTATACAAAAGGGTTTAGATAACATTGCTGGTCCAATCAAGTCATGCACTAGATCTCGAAATGGCACGCTCCTGGTTGAAGTACATTCAGCTACCCAGGCAGCTAAGATATTGAAAGCGAATATGCTAGCAAGTTATCCAGTACGCGTCGAATTGCACAGAACCTTGAACTCCTCGTGCGGTGTGATAAACACCCGTGCATTGGAAGGATTATCCAATGAGGAGATTCAAGAGAATCTGACGGAGCAAGGCGTCATACACGTTTGCCGGGTTCAACGTAAAGAAGGTGGTGAGTTAAAGCCAACTAATACCCTGTTCCTGACCTTTGATCGGGTAGATCTCCCGCAAAGGATTAAGGCAGGGTATGAATCCATCGAAGTTAGGCCGTTCATCCTGAACCCACTCAGGTGTTTTAAGTGCCAGCGCTTTGGACATACAAGTGAGCTTTGTAAGGGACTAGCTACATGCCCTCAATGTGGAGATGAATCCCACGATGGTGCATGTACTACAGCTCCTTCATGTGTTAACTGTAGAGGTGAACATCCATCTAGTTCCCGAGACTGCCCCCGCTTTGTAGAGGAAAGAGCGATCCAAGAGATACGGGTCAAAGAGAAGGTGCCCTTCTCAGAAGCCCGGAAGCTCTTGCGTCTACGCCAACCCTCTGTTCCCAGTTCCGGAACCTATAGCTCAGTTGCAGCTAAAGCGGTACCAAGCAGAGAAATCGCAACTCAGACCAGCGATTTCAATGGGACAACAATTTCTGAAAAAACACTTGTTGCCCGCAGCTCTATACCAAAGCCTTCAACATCAGCGCGCACATCTGTATCAACGTGTACAAAATCTGTTGGTGAAAAATATTCAACTGTTCGATCACCAACGAAAATGCCAAACTCGACACAGAAGACTAGCAAACCTGTTATTTACAATGGCTCGCCGATAAAGTTTAAGAAGAACTACACAAAGAACGATTTCCTCAAGGAAGATAAGGCTCATCCCAGTACATCAAAGGGATATAAGAGTCCAAGGAGATCCCCTCGAAGATCCTCTTCTGGGGAATCTTCAGGGGTGGACTCAGACCGGCGACTTTCATCTTCGCCGGTCCCCATTAGCAACAGGTTCGAAACACTCAAACCCAAGTTTGCTATGGGAAGACGCACGTCCTCGGCAGAGGACATGGATATGGACCAATCTGCCCACACTGGGAGACCCCCAGTGGAAAAGAGGCGCGAAAAAGCGTCCGAAAAGAACGTCAGTCCAAGAGAGAAAAGGGCTAAATTAGTTCGACAACCGCCTGCTCCAAAGTAATGAAGAGTTACCTTGGAATTACTTATCCCATACACAATGCAATATGACTATCCTACAATGGAACGTACGTGGCATTCGAACTCAAAGGCCAGAACTTGAGCTCTTGCTCAAAGAAAACGAACCTCTGGTCGCATGTTTGCAAGAGACTAAGCTGCGTCCTCGAGACGCTTTCCATCTAAGGCGATACACCCCAGTACGGTGTGATGTTACACCAGAAGAGGGTGTACCAGCACATGGCGGCGCTATGATACTTGTCAGAGATGACGTATATATGCAAACTCTACCTTTGCACTCTGATAAACAATCAGTTGCTGTATGGATTAAACTGCCAAACATACATTTCACCATCTATAATGTTTATTTGCCTCCGTCCCATGACTTCTCGCACATTGATTTAGAAGATCTAGTTTCCCAGTTGCCAACACCGTTTCTGTTGGTGGGAGACTTCAATGCGCACCACCCACTTTGGGGTTCAAGTCGCGCTTGTGCGAGAGGTAAACTCATTTCCGATTTCTTGGACAGTCACAACCTAGCTCCCCTCAACACTGGAGAGCCTACATTCATTTCGGACTCTCACAGCACCTTCTCACACCTTGATCTTGCAGTTTGTTCACCTCAGTTGGCAGTCTCCTGACAATGGAATGTCATCTCTGATTTACACTCTAGTGACCACTTCCCATGTCTTATTAGTCTCTTGACACAACATACATTTTCCACTCGTATGCCCAGATGGCGTTTGGACCATGCCAACTGGAACCTTTACACCCAGCTGGCTGTCTTTACCTACAACGAGCATGACTCAGTGAATAATTTGGCACAGCATCTCACGGAGACGATTCTCTCTGCTGCTGAACAATCGATTCCGCGGACGACTACACACCCCCGTCGATTTCCCGTCCCCTGGTGGACGGAAGAATGTCGGAATGCCATTCGTGCTCGAAGGCGTGCACTTAGGGTTTTCCAACGTCACCCTACTTTGGAAAACCTAATCGAATACAAGAAAATGCGCGCCAGGTCCAGACAAGTCATTAAGGATAGCAAAAAGTCATCATGGAGCAAATTTGTAGCTTCATTTAACCGACACACACCTTCCTCGGTTGTATGGGATAGATTAAGGCGTGTTGCAGCTAAAACGACCCAAATACCAATAGCGGGACCAAAAACAGCCACAGGAGCTGTTGTTGATTCATTTGAAGTGGCCAATACGTTTGGCAGTGCTTTCGCACAAGTGTCTAGCTCGGAAAACTACTCCCCTGAGTTCCTTCCAATTAAAACTCAGGTGGAATCTCAAGGCTTCTCGTTTCGTTCTAGAAACGTAGAAGATTACAATCGCCTTTTCACCATGGCAGAGCTGGAGCATTCCCTGAAATCTTCGCGATGTTCAGCACCAGGACCGGACGGTATTCATGTACAAATGTTACAACGGCTTTCTCCTGAAGGTAAGGCATTCCTGCTCGAGGTCTATAATCGTGTTTGGGTTGACAGTATACTCCCAGAAAATTGGCGGGAGGCCACCGTTATTCCCATCTTGAAGGCTGGAAAGGACCGTCATCTTCCCTCCAGCTATCGTCCTATTTCCCTCACCAGTTGCGTTTGCAAGGTGATGGAACGCATGATCAATGGATGATTGGTATGGTGGTTAGAAAGTCGTAACCTACTGACTAATATCCAGTGTGGTTTTCGACTACGCCGTTCAACTGTTGACCAACTTGTGTCAATATCGACACAGATAATGGACGGCTTTATAAAGAACTGTCAAACTGTTGGCATATTTTTCGATCTTGAGAAGGCTTATGATACGTGCTGGCGAGCAGGGATTCTACGTTCCCTGTATGCCTGGGACATACGTGGACGCCTATCACTTTTCATTCAGGAGTTTATGAAGGACCGCTTTTTCCAAGTAAGGGTCGGCTCGGTTTTTTCTAATTCTTTTGTTCAGGAGGAGGGAGTACCTCAGGGTTCGGTGCTAAGTGTCACGCTCTTTTCTATAGCAATTAACTCCATCTGGAAATGTGTTCCACCTGGAGTTTCGTCATGCCTATTCGTAGACGACTTCGCTGTCTATTGCTTTTCTCAGCGCACGGCGTTCTTACAACGGCGCCTGCAGCAATGTTTGGACAACCTTAGAGAATGGAGCGTGAAAAACGGCTTCCGTTTCTCAACTGAGAAGACAATCTGCGTTAAGAGGTAGAACTGGAACTTAAAAATTCAAGGCCACAACTGGGATTTGAACCACAGACCTTCCGCTTGCCGGGCGGACGCTCTACCACTGAGCTATTGTGACAAACTGCCAGAATGACATCAATTTCTCAAGCCAGTTCGTATTTTTCCTGGTAAACCACAAAGGCAGTCTCACATCAGAGACAATTACCCCAATGGTGACTTACTATTGCAAGTACTTTATATCCCAGGATTAAATAACCTTCACATGGTAATTATTATTTATTTATGCCAACAAACTTACTGTTGGTGTTTTTAAACACACAAGCCGTGTGTGGGCAAAGTTTAAGAGGTAGAACTGGAACTTAAAAATTCAATGCCACAACTGGGATTTGAACCACAGACCTTCCGCTTGCCGGGCGGACGCTCTACGACTGAGCTATTGTGACAAACTGCCAGAATGACATCAAATTCTCAAGCCCACACACGGCTTGTGTGTTTAAAAACACCAACAGTAAGTTTGTTGGCATAAATAAATAATAATTACCATGTGAAGGTTATTTAATCCTGGGATATAAAGTACTTGCAATAGTAAGTCACCATTGGGGTAATTGTCTCTGATGTGAGACTGCCTTTGTGGTTTACCAGGAAAAATACGAACTGGCTTGAGAATTTGATGTCATTCTGGCAGTTTGTCACAATAGCTCAGTCATAGAGCGTCCGCCTGGCAAGCGGAAGGTCTGTGGTTCAAATCCCAGTTGTGGCATTAAATTTTTAAGTTCCAGTTCTACCTCTTAAACTTTGCCCACACACGGCTTGTGTGTTTAAAAACACCAACAGTAAGTTTGTTGGCATAAATAAATAACAATCTGCGTTAATTTCTGGTGCCGTAGGAGACGATTACCACCATCGCTCCGATTTGGTCCAGATGAACTTCCCTTCGCAGAAGAGACGCGCTTCCTGGGTTTGATCTTGGACAGGAAGCTTAGTTGGTCGTCGCATATTGCACAGCTAAGAGCGAGATGTGACCGTTCCCTAAATATTATGCGAGTACTGAATGGAAAATCGTGGGGAGCGGATCGAACAATTTTGTTGCAAATATATCGAGCATTGGTCCGATCCAAGCTAGACTATGGGTGTATTGTTTATTCATCAGCACGACCATCTGTGCTGAGAAGATTAGACGTGGTCCATAATAGGGGCATCCGCATTGCAACAGGGGCTTTTCCAACAAGCCCAGTGGTGAGCCTTTACGCCGAGTCCGCAGAACCTCCTCTGCAATATCGGCGTGAGATTCTCTTGGCAAATTATGGTTGTGCGCTTTGATGTATGCCTAAGCACCCAACGTTCGCTTCTTTTTTCACCACCACGCTAAGAGAACGATATAGAAATAGCTCCCTTAGTCTAAAGCCTGCGGGGTTCTGTTTCCAAGAGCTCCTAGTGAAGCTTGGAGTGGAACTGCCTGTGATGTTCGCCAAGGGCGAGAGACTTTACCCCCCTTGGCTATCTGGTACGCCCCATGTAGATCTTGGGATGACCGTACACCAGAAGTCCACGATGCCTATTTCAAGTATCCGCACGTGTTTCTTAGAATTTTTGTCAGGCTACTCTGACCGTCGATATATTTACACCGATGGATCAAAGAACACCAACGGTGTTGGATGTGCTTATGTTTATGGAACCGAACCATATACATTCGGTTTTCCAAATAGCACTTCCATTTTTACTGCAGAGCTTTATGCAATTTATCGAGCCGTTTTGTATGTTCGCCGTCGTAAATTAGGTGACTGCCTGATTTTGAGCGATTCCCTTAGTGCACTGCAGAGCCTTTGTCAGTTGTACAACCCCCACCCTATTGTACAACGTATCCAGGATGCCCTCCATGTTTTACACGCTTCTGGTGTTGACGTGGTGTGTGCATGGATTCCTGGTCACGTAGGTTTGCCTGGGAATGAAATGGCAGATTTAGCAGCAAAGACGGGAACTACAGAACCTAGTATTACCATCTCACGTGTTACTTCGGAAGACTTTAGGCTTGAAGTGCGGAGAGCGGTGCTGTCATCCTGGCACGACGAGTGGTCAGCTCTCCGCGGTAATAAGCTTAGAGAAGTTTGTTGTTGTTGTGGTGTTTAACGCCCGCTTTTACTACTACGGCACCGCAGGCTTAGAGAAGTGAAAGAACTTCCGATAAACTGGGTAACTTCCTCTCGCACATCTCGTCGCGAAGAGGTTAGTTTGGCTCGATTAAGAATAGGGCACTGCAATTTTTCGCACGGTTACCTATTTAAAAGGGACCCTGCGCCTCTATGTCCGCTGTGTGACAACGTTTTGTCGGTTCGCCACGTGCTGCTGGAGTGTTGCTCTCTAGTGCACCTTCGGGATTCTCTGCAGCTGCCCGCCAGACTTGCAGAGGTCCTAGCGGACAACAAAACAGCGGTTGATAGAGTTTTTAATTTTTTAGCGGAGTGCAATATAAATTTGAGGATTTAAATTTAATTATCTTGTTCTGCTTTTGGACATATTTATCACCTTGTTTCATATCTGGCTATTGCCACTGATTTTTACCTTTGTAAACTTTTCTTGTTGCTAGTATTTTTATTTTTTTGAGTGAAATTTATATCTGGCTATTGCCATGAGTCTGTTAAGGGCGCTGATGACCTAGAAGTTGAGCGCCCTTAAACCAAATCCAAATCTGTCTTGCACTCCCTTTCTTCCATCTGTTGAAACATGTGTATTATAGAAATGCATATTTAAGAAAAACATGATAAAATTTTGTTCTAGGTTTCATGCCGTACTACTTCAAGGATGTGGCATTTATTAAGGATTGCAAACTATTTGACCCAGAGCGACCCATCCGTCCTCACAGGTTTTAGAAGTGCTTTCCTCTATCGGCATTCTATAAGTGTGCTTGTTTAACTTATTTACTTGTTAATTCATTTGTATTTGTAAACTAAAAGAAGAAGAAGAAATCATGTTTACTATATTAAATATTTTTTGTCATTGCTGTGAGATTCTTCACCTCTACCTCAACATCCGGCCCAGACTGATGGTTTTTAAGTGTGCTTAAAAATGACAGCTCTATGTCAGTAGATTTACTGACATGTAAAAGAACTCCTGCAGGACAAAATTCTGCCACACTGGCAATGCTAATGTGATCCTGGCAATTGACAGTGTCATTAAACAACAAAATAATTTTAACTTCTACCTTAACATGCTGCACATATAAGTTAGATTCACCAGCACAGTCAAGTACGTGGAATCTGCTGATATCATATACAGTGGTTTATGTTGGTAAAGAAATACTGAATTGTATCAAGCACCCCAGCCCCTACCCTTTACCATTGCTCTTAATGTTTGTCTTACTGTCCCTTTTCCTTCTCTCCTGAGTCTGTGTTCATTGGTTAATGTTTGAATGCTAGACCTTTGACATCAAACCCATACAGGAGCTGGTGGAGACTGTCATTGCAAATCATGGCTTCTAGCCACTCAGGTAAAATGGATCCATGCTCCACCACTCATTTTGCCACTCACCTCGGCCTGATGTTTGTTCATAGGATAATGTGCACATAACAATAAGTACTGGAAGTTGATGACAATGTTGTTGGAATCACATTTAAATAGGATGAGTTGATTAATAACACTAAACAACACTCACTTTTTAAAATTTCCCAGAACATGTCTAGAGGCTGAATTTCCTCCATTATCAGCTGGACATCAACTAAGTATTGTTTAGTGTTATTAATCGACTCAAGTCGTATTTTAATGTAATGCGTCCATGTCAGACTTGGATTCAAACTAGCAAGAGATTGACTCACTCACTTAGGGCTGCTGTGTAACACAGACATGAGAGATTCTGCTAACATTAAAGAAAGGAAAACAATAGGAAACCAGAAGCATAATCACGTTTTAGTTGCACTTGAGTGTACATCCGGTTGTAAACTTTCTTTCAAAAATAATGAGCTGCTCTAAGATTCTAAGTTCCTGATACAAAGCCTTGTGCGTGTTCATTGTGGCATAACCTTAGTATACAAGGTAACGGTAATGAAACTAAACTTTATATACTTAGCACTTTGTATTCTAAAATGTGCTGTACTAATGTATGCATGGTTAGTTCTCACAATCACGGCCTCTAAGAGCTGAAATACGAATTTCATCAATAGATGTAACATCTGACAAGCAAGCATGATGGCTACACATATAGGAGTTGGAGTGTGGAGAGCAGGAATAGCTTGGATAGTTAATGCACATGTCTCCAGAGTAAGCGTAGGATAAAGCTTCAGGTTCAAATCCTGCCACAATAATAATATACTTTTTTTTCTCATAAAGTATTTATTGAAGTCTTAGAACATTATTTGCTTAAAGGAATACATACATATTCAAAGCATCGTCAAGGAAACGTGTACAAAAACATCATACTGTTTTATATATACATAGATAAATTTTATAGTAACATATTGTTGTGCTGACTGTGAGCCCAGACACTGGTAGTAAGTAATGCCGGTCGGGGTCTGATCGCCTGGCAGTAGGAACGGGCCGGAGGTGTTTACCTGCCACCCGCACATACATGAAGAATAGCCATTTTGTGGCTGTGCAGTGTCTGGACTGTTCTCTCACAGCCTCTCCCAATCATTCTGCTTCCAGAACATTTCCATTGTCTAAAGAACTATATAAAGGGACCTGTTCGTGCCCAAAGAGTAGTAATAGTAGTAGTAGTAGTAGTAGTAGAAGTGAAAGAGTAGTTGTTGCTCCAGTCATGCTTGAGGTGAAGTGTTGGAGTGAGGAAAAACATATACGAATCGTTCAGTGGACAGCGCCTGTGTATCTGCTGAGTAGCAGTTCAATGCAAGTGTAATCTGACAGTTCTTTACTGTGATTCGATTTGACAGTTCTGTGCTCTGAGTTTGTACAAAAGTGTTCTAAGTGTAACTTTAGCACTACGCTGACTAGAAGGCAATAAAGTGTGATTAGCAGTAATTGGTGTTTTTTCATTTGTTACAATATTTATAATAATGGATTACTTACTATACACTATTACAACTTAACTATTTATTTGGTCCATATTATCTAAGATATTCGTCACTTGAGTAGTAGGAACCATCTATGCAAAATTTCTTTAACTCTTTCTTGAATACGTTAAAGTTATTAATATTTTTCAGATAAGCAGGGAGTTTATTATACAGTTTATGAGCTGCAGTAGTAGGTTTGGTTTTATACATTTCTAGCCTATGTGACTGAACGTGAAAGTTTGTATTTCCTCTGGTGTAGTGCTTATGTATTTGTTTATTTAACCTACGTCTTGCCTGTTGAACAATTGTACTATTACTTCATACATGTATGGAGTATAGAGTTAAAATTTTTAGGTCTTTGAAGGCTTGCCTACATGAATCTGTTAGTTTCATTCTCAAAATTAGTCTTAACATTCTTTTTTTGGAGAAAGAATACTCGGTAGGTGTACTTCTTAGTACAGTGTCCCCACACTGTTATCCCGTGTGATAGGTGCGGGTAGATTAATCCATAATATAACATTGTTTATGTATTAACATCCACTATATTTGTCATTTTTTTCATTACAAAGGACCCTGAAATTATTTTGTTACAGATATAATTAATGTGTTTGTTCCATGTAAGGGTTTTATCCACAATTACCCTTGAAAATTTGCCTTATTGACTGTGTTTACTTCTCTGTTTTCAATGACCATCTTTGTATGACCTATTCTGTGGAGTTTGAAGCTGGATGTAATTTGTGTTATTTAAGCTTATGTGCAAGTTATTGGACCTAAAATATTGTATAATTTGTGTTGTGCCGCATTTTCCAGAGCCTGAGAACTTATACCCGTATTTACTATTGATGTATCATCAGCGTACATAAATATCTTTCCATTGGAGATATTTGGGATATCATTGACATAGATTATAAAGATAAGGGGGCCGAGAACGGAACCTTGAGGTATGCCATATGTCACTAGTTTACTATTTGAGAAATATTCAACGATATGTTAGATGTATGGACTGAGGTTGCCAGAGACTTTCATTTTTTCCACAATCTTGTGGACTCCATGCCCTGCAGAATGAAGGCAGTTGTTGACACTGGTGGTTTGTGGGTGAGGTATTAGCCCTACCACTGCCTGCCTTTTGGTTTATGAATTTTATTTATTTAACATTTTCAAGAGCAAGAGCAATACTTGTGTTTGTGCTTATTTGTATCTATTAGGCTTAGTTGCCTTTAATAGCCCAGAAGTGATTAATAATAATAATGTAAGATGATGATAATATCTCCCCAATGTTGTTATAAAAAATGTTTTATTGTAACATGTCATGTTATAACAGTATAAACAGAATTATTTAGACGTAAAAATAAAAATTTGAAATATGATAGGAAGTTTTGAATTCACTACCAGTGAATAAAAGACAAGAACATTACCACTAGGCCACTCACCACTTGGTTCCTACTAGTAGTGAATACTTTACACATGTAGAGGGACAGTCCTCCTTCAATCAGTGTGTCGGTCTGGGTGGCTCAGTTGGTTAGATGCTGGCCTACTGTTCCCAAGGTCGCTGGTTCAAATCCAGCCCAGGGCGATGGTTTTTAAGTGTGCTTAAAAACGACAGCTCCATGTCAGTAGATTTACTGGCATGTAAAAGAACTCCTGCGGGACGAAGTTCCGGCACACCGGCGACGCTGATGTGATCCTGGCAATTGACGGCGTCGTTAAACAATAAAATAATAATTTCAATTAATGTACCATTCAGCAACCATGATTTCCTGCCTGTCGCATATTTTGAGCTGTACTTCTGTGTCTTAGAGTCAGCTCATTCTTGTTACTTAGTGTATGTTAAAGTATGTTGTCGTTTTTAAATTTTCTTTTTCATTATGCCGGGTTTTTATAGCCTTAATATAAATAAAAGTAACAATTAGGACACAGCTGAACACCTAACGTTAAGTGATAGGCCTAATGCAAATCACCAATTCTTGACAGGGTGTGCAAAAGCAGTTAAGTCAAAAAACTTCATAGCGAGAAAAACTAAATCATAGATTAGAATCAAACTCCCAAATCCCTTATGTACCAAAACCCTACACATTTTGCAAAGAAATATTTGTTTGTTAATACTGTAAATATACACATCAAGATGCTTTAATTCCTGTAAATCTTCATCCCTTATATAAGGATTATCTGAAGGGTTGGAGGTTGGATGTGTGACTTACATGACTTTTCACAGTACATTTTGACATATCCACTTCCACACAAATGCTATATTAATGGTTTCAGTGGAAGATTTATTGTTTGCCACTAAATTATACAATGAAATTGTATTTTTTTAAATTAAATACATAATCAATTCTTGTATTTCTCATGGGGATAAAATATGTAGCGTATTCACTGCCCCTTTTCTGGTCGACCTCTTCGCTTGAAGTCGTCGTCTCGTCGATGCAGCTGAGGAGGCGCCAATTTCTCAGGGTCAGCCTCGACGAGAAATATTGGTGAAAGGAACAGAGTGTTGGACGGTGATGAGAAGGAATGGGTTTTTATACAGGGTTCCTCGGAAGAAAAACACAAGATGCACTTCCCCTATGGGCACTTCGGGTTACAGGAAACTCTGCAAGTTCTATCTTCCACCCGTTAACTAAATTATGATCTCCTGCTGTGCCGAATGAATCCCAATATCTATATAATAACTGGCAGCAGTTTTTTAAATTCGTGAGAAGGCGCAGGGGTAACAAGGAGGAGATTCCGGGAATAAAAAATGGAAATGTACAAGTTACCGACTCTTTGTTAAAAGCGGAAGTATTTAATCGGCAATTCGCTTCAGTGTTCCAAGTAAAGAGCAATGCCAGTATTAAAAGAACGGAGGGGCCCCCTATGATCGTGAAACCAAGCGACATTCGAAAAAGATTATTTAAATTAGGGAAATATAAATCAGTCGGTCCGGACGGCATTTCGGGTGACTTTCTTAAAATTGGAGGAGAGGCAATCGTGCCATATATGCTGAGGCTATTCGAAATAACGGAAGCATACCGCAGGATTGGAAGCAGGCTATAGTCGTTCCTATTTATAAAACAGGGGATCGAACCAAAGCGACAAATTATAGGCCAGTTAGCTTGACATCAGTAGTAAGTAAACAAGTCGAGCATCTTATAGGCCAATACTTAAGACAAGAATGGGATAATTCACACTGGCTCTTTGAAGGACAACATGGGTTTCGGAATGGACACTCTTGTGAGAGCCAACTAGTAGCTATTTGTCAGGATGTAGCTGATGCACTCGATGCAGGCGGTAAAGTGCATGCAATAGTTATTGACTTTACTAAAGCGTTTGACCTTGTACCTCATGGGCCACTTATAGAAAAACTTTGCAATATGCAAATAGACAACAGAGTGATTATTTGGATTCGGGAATTCTTGAGCGGACAAACCCAAAGAGTGCGGGTGGGAAATAGACTATCGTCCCCTACCGAAGTAACCTCAGGTGTCCCCAGGGTAGCGTGATCGGGCCGTTGCTTTTCTTAGCATATGTAAATGATTTATGGAAAGGGATAACATCACAAATTCGGCTATTTGCGGATGATTGTATAATCTATAGAAATATCAAGACCGAAGGGGACGTTAATAACTTACAAGAAGATTTAAACAAAATTCAACTCTGGGCGCAATCCAATCAAATGGAGATAAATCCAAGTAAATGTAAAACAATTATATTTTCAAGGACAAGAACAGAAGAAAATGTGATGTATAAATTAGATAACAAGAGAATACCCAGGGTAAGTAGCACTAGATATCTAGGTGTAATAATAAATGAAAGATTGGAATGGGGGGAACATGTAAACTCGGTCACTGGAAAAGCCTGCAAAGCATTACACTTTGTAATGAGAATATTAAAACGCAGCAATGGGAAATCGCGAAATTTAGCTTACACATCCTTAGTCCGACCAATATTAGAATATAGCGCAGCATGCTGGGATCTATATCGGGTTGGTCAAAAACAAGCACTCGAGAGAGTTCAAAAACGAGCAGCTAAATTTGTTGATAGAGGAAAGCGATTTGAAAACCCTACAGGCACTGCTACCTCCTGGGAATCATTGGAGAAACGTAGAAAACGGGCAAGGCTATGTGCAATCTTTAGAGCATATAAGGGGGAACCTGCATGGAAAGATATAACAAAGCGGTTGTTGACACCATCATATAGGGGAAGGAATGATCACTCTAAAAAAATAAGAAACAGGGAACAGAAAACTGATATAGGTAAATTTTCCTTTACCAATAGAACAATTAATGACTGGAACAATTTGACTGCAGAGTTACTGGAGACTTTGCCTCCAAATGTAAATAATTTCAAAGAGAGGTTAAAAAGAAATCCTGTATAGTTACCATAGTGCATGAAAGGATTGTATATATGTTGTAAGGAATTGCATATTATATTGTAAGGAGTTGTATATTATATTGTAAAGAATTGTATATCATATTGTAAAGAATTGTATATTATATTGACAGCGCTGCCACCGGGCCATGCCCTAAGCAGTGAAATGAAGTATCTATCTATCTATCTAAATAGTGTACAGTCACTGGACGTGTAACGACTCAGTGGCACTTGACAAAACACTTCCTAATAACGTGGCGTCTATCCCGTGACCCCGCAGACAACCTTCCCTTACACCGGGTAGCACTGAACTGTCAAATATCTCACCCACGCTTTCCCCTGATTGACTATGCTTATTGGGCTTTGATGTTCATTTGTTTTCTATTTAAACATTTAAATTTTAGCAACGGTTCGCGAGTTCGTTAAGAGACTCGTAGTACTTTAGGAAGGCAACAACAATAATATAATCCCAACGTTTTATTGCCTCACGCCAAAATTGTATCAACGGCCGCATGAATTATTTTGTTTTCTTGGCGGTAAACTTGCAGATTTCCCTGCGTAACTGTGCCTGTGTTTATTTATTATCCTTTATGAAAATTATAACATAAATATAATTCTACAAGGGCTTTTGTTTTATATAACTTTCAAAGAAATTACTACAAAAACATGGATAATTAATAAACTATTTCCTTAATTATGACAGGATTAAAGTTCTGACACCCATTGTTAGGCAGAGATATCGCTACAAATATCATCATAGTTATATAAAAATTCACATTTTACTGCATAAAAATAGTACAGGGATAATAAAACAAGACATATCACTGTGGTAATAATAACCCAAGGCGAACAGCCCTTACCGCCTAACTGCTGCATCCCCACCTCTCTACCACGGGCATCAACTCTGTGGTGCGGTACTGGTGCTCAACACCCCGGTCCCTCCCGGCCAGTTATGCAGTCTACACAATCAAGATCGCAACTTTTCAATCAAGTAGCTCCTTGATTGGCCTCTCAGGGACCTAATGAGGCTGTGTGCACCTCGTGCCAGGTCTCCCAATGGGAGAAAATCCCCACACTGGTGCCGGGAATCAAACATTAGTCTCTCGCTTGGTAAGCAGAAGCGCTACCACCACACTAAGGAGATGACTCCAATATCACTAGTATTTCAAAATAATATCTTATAATCGCATAGTAAATATCATATTTCTTAGCCTTTTATAAAAGGTTGTTATATATTGTTTTCACCATCCAACCTATAATGAATGATAAAAACACATTCTTCACTCAACATCGTCATTGGTATCAGTATTTGAAAACGTAATAAGAGCACTTACAGATATTTTCAATGATCTAGAATTCTCAGGATATGGCCGAGATAAATGAAATTAGTCCAGCAAGTCCTATTTTTGCTAGGTTTACTGCATTTGGACCAGAATACTTAAAGGTTTGATACCTGCAGATTTATTCTCTCTTCAAGGAAAACTGGTAAATCTGAAATCATCTTTTCTTAACTTGTACTTGAGAAATAATTGCCCGAAGGAAACCTTTTGAAAACAGAGCTACTGCACGTTCCTCCAAATGATCTTTTATCCAGTTATGTCAACCTTTTCTAGCATGAGTTCTTTTCCCAATAATGCTGAAAAGTCGCAATGGTCCTCTTTAGACATTTCACGGATCACAAATGGCCTGTTTTTCCTAATAAATAAGTTGCATCCAGTAGTGAGGATGATGAATAGGAACACGATACTTCCATTTCTTTTTTTCTACGATTGCATGATCTCCATCATTCTCCATGTCTGTATGATCTAATAGGAATTAGTGGTCAATCTCCCAATTGGGTCTTACTGAAGTGCAACCATACACATTTCTTGTTTTTTCCTAGGAAGGAATCAAAATACATAAACTATTTTTTACATCTAGATGAAGTTGTTTAAATTAATTGTAAAGGCAATATCCAATTCATTAGTCCCTCTTAAGACTTGTCTTTTGTGTTACATGAAATAGTATGCTTGCCTGACATCACAGCAGTGAATGTTAAGTTTCAGCTCCATAGCTATCTTTTACAGAGCTACTGACAATTTGGTTTCTGTAGTTCAAGCTCATCAAAAATAATTTCTTAGATCCTCCTACGTGTTGTTCAGGAATAACATTTAAATATTCTTCATATAACTAGTTAAAGTGACACGAGATAGCAAAAGGTTTCTGTGTGTTTTTACTGAAATGATATACAGAGTTGCAATACTTAATTTTTTCATGTGTATTGTTGACAAGCCAGAGTTAATTGTTTTGCATTACTAAAGCTTCATATTAGTGTGACGAAAATAAATACTTGGTCACCAGATAGGTGAAGTGTCAAGTTGAATAAGTCATTAATTTGTAGTGCATAGCAAGGGTTGGCCCCATAGCATAGTTGGTAGAGCATCTGCCTGCTGTGCAAGGGGTCCCGGGTTCGATTCCAGCCAGGATTATTCCTCATCCTTCCCTGCGTCTGGAAGTATAGTGGCGTTGCCGTGGCTGAGTGGTTAGACCGCTCGCCTACCACCTAGGCGGGACCAGAATGTGGTATTTGTGGTGGACAAAGTGGCGTCTGGGTGGGTTTTCTCCGGGTTCTGTGGTTTCCCCCGCCATTCATTCCACCAATTGCTCCATTATCACCCCATCCATTTCGCCTGCATTTCATATCATCCTCTTCCCCACTATCATACCTGGTGCTTGGCTGATCACCTTCTTCCAGGTCTTCACCCTGTGTGGTCCAGAGGTCCCTCTGCTCCCTGACAGGCATCTGACCCTAGACTGGCTTGTAAGTTCTACATAAGAGGAGGGCAATCAGGGAAAGAAAGAAGTGCATAGCAAGTTAAGTCAGCTTTATTACTGACTTAACAATTTAACACTGCTGGTTCGATGGTTTAAAATAAGCTAAGTCAAAAGTGTGAGACTTAACCATCTTTGCACATGCACAACTGATGACTTCATCACATACCTCCTTTTGCACACATGTTACTCTGCTATTATAAGTGACATGACTTAACCGATTAGACACATGGGTAGAGCAGACAAAATTACATCAAAGTCTGTGGAGAACTAATTTTCAATATTTTTTTTATTTAACCGCTTTTGCACATCCAGTCGAGAATTTTATTGCATGATTTATTGCCCTAAGTAATTTTTTGACAAAAGGATGATTTTTGTGCTCTCTCTTACTGTAACTTAGGGAAAAAAGCAGGCAGGATTTTGGGTTCATTACATAATCAAGATGCCCAAAATGATCAGTTTTCTGCACTATGTACTACTCAAGCTGTGAGCTCAATAATGACATTTTCAGTTATTTTTGCATAAGTGAGGAGTGGTTTGAGAATATCAAGCAACAAATTTTTGCAAAAATGATGTGTCTAGAATGGAATTAACAGTTCTTAAAGATTTCATAGTGCTGAAGCCTAGTACGATAGTAATGCTAATGTAATAAAGTAATATATGTATCTTAACACTGTCCAGAAGGAGAATGAAGTAGATGTAAATGTGTAGATCACTCTGCACACACATGACAATTGCAGTGGCTGACCATCCACGTGGATAGAAAGATGAATTGTGCGATGTGATGTATAACATGTCTTTCACAACAGGCTGCACATTTATCTGATCTTAGTTCTAAATAATATGTAGCACACAGATATGGCTAGTTGAGTACATATCGCTCAGTTTGTGGTATGTATCTATGGTACAATCCATTATGATGAAACTTAACAAATGCATAAGGATGGTGTGGATTTAGCAAGTTTGGCAGGAAAATTCTTGTTAGAAATAGCAAGTTAATGATCTTGGACAATACATTAAATTCCATCTCAAACAGTTTTGTAAAAATTAAACCCCTAGCATAACAGCCCAGGAAGGGCCAAGGATTGCCACCCAGCCACTGTGTCCCCCACCTATGCTCACTACAGGTGTCATTGGTGGGGTGCAGTACTGGAGGGTGGGACGTGGCCAGCGCCCCAAGCCCTCGCGGCCAGTTATGCAGCCTTAACGACCTGGGGCCGCTACTTCTTTAAGTAGCTCCTCAATTGGTCCCCTCAGATCTAACGAGGCTGAGTGCACCCCGAGTCAGACCTCCCAGCGGGGGAAAAATTCCCATGCTGGTACCGGGAATCGAACCCGAGTCCTCTGCGCCAGAGGCAAGCATACTACCAACAGTGCTACGGAGGTGGTCAAGTTTTGTAAAAGCACTTGACTCAAAATTTTACAACTCCCCATGGGCGTCGCGAAGGAGGGGCAAGGGGGGGGGGGGGCCGCGGCCCCTCCCTGGAAGTTGGTCAACTTAATGTGCAATCAATTACTGACTATTAAACTACTATTTTAAAAGATCAATTTCTATTTAACACAAATTAACATGGTTATATGCAACGAATATTATAAATTTTGACAATAAAATAGTGAATTGATATTATCTGATTGCAAATTTGAAACATGTGCCCCCCCCCCCCCCTCCCCTGGAAAAATGTCTGCCGACGCTCATGCAACTCCCTATAATTATTTCTGGAAATCTGGAATATTTAAGACACATTAACTGTCTATGAGATTGTGATGACCATAGTGTGGAAAAATGACACAGTAAATAAGATAAAGGAAGCTGCAATTGGACACAATAGAAGTTAGTGTGTTATTCATGGAAACCACAAAAACGGGCAGGTGGTAGGCAGAGGGATGAGCAGCTGCAAGATCCCATTATACAGAAATGGGATTCCATTTGTCATCTCTGCTTGCTAGCCATATTTAAGCGAGTTTTAATGCTGGATTTATGTTGGTAGTACGATCAAACAACAAGTACTTAAATGCTTTATATTTAAAAATTCTAGTATCTCACAGGGTATGTGGGGTGCAGAAGAGTGAGCTACAACTGATTACTTAAATGACGTGATATGAGGTAAGTTTCACTGGAGAAAGACATGAGTGTCGGCAGACCCTTTTCCAGGGGGGGGGGGGGTCACATGTTGAAGTTTGCAGTCAGATACTATTAATTCATTATTTTATTGACAAAATTTATAATATTTGTTGCAGATAACCGTATTGATTTGTGCTAAATAACAATTGTTCTTAATTAAAATAATAGTTTAATAGTCAGTAATTGTTTGCACATTAAGTTCACTAACTTCCGGGGGGAGACCGCGGTCCCCCTTGTCCCCCCCCCCCCCCCGTTATGTGTTGCAGAGGTCAAACTCTGTATTCCTGCTCCCATTACATATTACTGACAGTTAGTTGTGCAATATTGCAAGCAAATTTTACTACTTCTCACAAACAGGAGTAAAAGATGTTTACCGCCATCCCCATCACCAGAAACGTTTCAGCAGAATAAGTTATATAATTTCTAGTAAACAAATGCTGCGATAATTGTGCTATTTTCGGAATTGCGGCATCGGTGACCAAAGAATATAACATTGTTTTGTATCTCTTAATTTTGAAGCCCGAGCCCGACAAACATTTTTCAAATTAGGCCCCAACCCGGCTCGCGGACCTCTACTGCAAATTGCTGCAGTCTCCTTTGAAGCATCAGTCAGTTATCTCAAATTGGAAATATTATTGGCTCAGCTTACGCCAGGTACTAACAAAAAATTAGTTAAAAATTCATCAGTTGTACCCCTCCACGGAAATCTTTAGTAAAAGGCGAAAGATTTATACGATTTGAGGGGATACCAGAGTACCTATCTGTGGTGCTGGTATGACACTGCTGCATAAATGGGTATTCATGTGCAATTTAGTGCACACGTCACACACATCTCATGGCGGCCCCGTTTTCATAACTAAGAACATAATAGATTAAACTAAGGAAAATTGAAGCTAGATTACTGGCATTTATGTGATCAATGTGGCACATTTGTGATGTACCTACTACAGAACACCCTAGTAGGGCAGGGCAGGCCAGAATCGCCTTCCCGCGCAAACAGTACCGGAGTAGTGTGACGTCATTGGGAATACACGGGACCAGGTGAAATAAGGGTACTTTTACAACAGAAGCACATTGTTAATATCCCAATTCCAGGCCTATCTGTTAAAATAAACAACATAATGCAGTTATCCAGTATCTATTCCTGATGGTGGATCTTCTGTAGTACAATGAGTAATTGCTCTGTTGCTGGGTGTAAATATGTTTCATATAAAACTACGGATGTAGTTTATCATAAATTTCCTAAGGATGTAACATTACAACGTGAATGGGTGTCTCGGTGGAAAAGGGCTGATCCAATTAATGTCAATAATGCAATAATTTATTCAGTTCATTTCCTTCCCGAAGATTACGAACGGGATTTAAAACACGAGCTTCTAGGATTGACATTAAGAAGAGAATCAAAAGGCGATGCTGTGCCTTCACAAAGATTCCAACTTGGCATGGGGATACATGGGAGACTGCTGCGGCAAGTACCAGCAAGGACAATGAGTTGGTAATTAATAAATATGGGTATTCTTAAGACAGTATTTCTGTATGTAATTAATTTCGAATTTGTTTTATACATTTGAGGATTAGAGATATTGTCTAAGTATAATGATAATGATGATTATTATTATTATTATAACCAGATTATATTTTTTAATTTATACGACATATGATATTAACATATTTGTTGACTGTTCAACTTTAGATTTCTTTGGAGATAAAGCTGATAAATTAGATAATGCTGTCTTTCGTACCGCCTGTCTTCACATCGGCGATCTCGTGCTGATATACAATGTCCTATGACAAGAGGAAAATGTTATTATAGCACGCAGGGCTTGTTATTCCTTTACACTTAATGAAATATTTCTTCTATTTTACATTTATGCGACGTTTTATACTGGGCAATAGCACAAACCAATGCAGTGCTTTAACTATCGCGGTAAACTAGTATTCCTGATGACGTAATGAGCGACAGCCAATAGCAGCTTCCAACTCATTACTGGGACTACCCGAGATTGTTTACTCCATGATCTGCGGTTTGCCCGGAGGTGAGGGGCCATTTTAGTTGTTTCACCAGGAATGTTTCAAACTCCATACACTTTTTATATAAATGGATTTCATACTTTGTAAGGTGGGAGATATATCTAATTTTTGCCTTGCTTGTTAGTACTGGTGCTTTTAAAGACAGGTTTCAGTGCGTTTTCATTCTCCGGGTTGGCAACACTGTTCGTGCTCCTTGTTGGTTAATTTTGATATGTGGGCGGTTCCTACTATTTTACAGACCTTGGTGTGGTGGTGTTAGGTGGTGTGGTCACAGTGTTGGCTTTTTGTGACGTATCTCAGTAAGGAAAAATTGGAAAATATGAAAAACGGTGAAGATGAATAGTGAATTTAAATATGTATTTCAATTTCGAGGCCCTGTTAGAAGTGAGCTGTGCAGCATTTTGGACTTAAATGACAAATGGCGAGAATTAGGTATGTAAACAAATAAAATCTTGGTTTAAACTTTGGGTTATGTACATAAGGTGCACCAGGAACTCAGAAGTATTAAATGCAATAATTAATCGGGCAGTCTGGCAATCGGACTGTTTATTTATGTGTCTATATAATTTATAATAGACGTAGTACCAAGCATATTAAACATCCTGGAGCTGGGATAGTGTGAAATCAACAAGTAGAATGATGTCAAAATTACCAAATATCACATGTCCGCGTGTATGTGACTGAACTCTTCCTAAACGGCTGGACTGGTTGTCATGAAATGTGTGTGTGATTAAGGTGATTCGAGAATGGCTTAGATTCACAATTTTATCCGATAGAACGTGTTCTTTTCGAGTAATAAATATGTTGTTGATCTTGGGATGGTTTAGGTTCACAATTAGATCCGACAAGTAGCGCTACGATCGCGTTGTAGCATTTCCGGTAGTTGGTGCTGCGATCGGATTCTTGGAAATTTTTGTTGCACTTTGGCGTCAGTATTATATTAAAATTGCACACTTATGGAGAAAAAGTAATTAAAAGTTTAACTAAAAAATATACATTGTGCAAATTTGTGAGGTGCAGTATTGAAGTGCTTATTTAACATGATTTGGATTGCTGATCAAGATCCCAATGTGGATTTTTTTTGCCGGAATTATATAACGAGGCGTTAACAAAGATGGGGGATATCTGTATTCTAATTTCGAATATGCCACTCATACATTTCAGCATGCCATCGCCTAACCGCCCAGCAGCAGAAATCATTAAGAGCGATGTTTATCGCGAAAAACAGTTTGATGTGATCTCTTTGACCACTTTTGTTGCTAATAATGAGCAATTGCTCACTGCTGAACGAAAAAATATATACAATCAAATTAATTTGTCAATTGTAGCACATAAAGGCAGACCCTTTTTATTGGACACACCAGGTAGCACTGGCAACTCAATGATTCTTGCGTACATTAGATTACAAAATCACATTACGTTGGCAATTGCTTCATCAGACATTGCAGCGACCTTGCCTGATGGTGGGTGGGTTGTGCATTCAGCACTCAAGTTGCCCTTGAACATCACACAAATCCAGATGCAATGTGTAATATAAATAAGCATTCAGGCATGGCTGAAATTTTAAGGAAATGCAAAATTATTATCTGGGATGAATGCAGTATGGCTCACAAGCATACAGCTGAAGCTCTCGATTGAACACTAAAAGATATCAATAGTAATACCAGGCGTTTTGGTGGTGCTCTACTGCTGCTGTCTGGTGATTTCAGACGGACATTGCTGGTCATTCCACATGCTACATATGCAGAGAAATTAATGCACATTTGAAAGAATCGTAGCTATGGCGAAGTGTCAGTAAATTATGCCTTACCATAAATATGTGTTCTACTTCAAAATGATGCATTGGCATTCGCCAAACAATTGCTCAACATTGGAAAATTTAAATTGCATGAAAATACATGATGCATCCAACTCCCAGACAATTTTTGCAACATGGTGGATACCAAAGATGCTTTGAATGAAAGTATATTTTCAAATTTACAAGCTAATTACACTATGTGAGGCTACATGAGTGAGTTATTTTGACTGCAACAATATAGATGTCAATGCAATTAATTTTAAAATATAACAGTCACTGCCTGGCAATGAAATATCATTCAAATCTATGGCCACTGTTGTTGTTCCTGAGGAAGTTGTCAACTACTCTGTTGAATTCTTGACTTCACTGGATTTACCTGGAATACCACCACTTAACTTGCAACTGAAGATTGGTTCACCAATCATTTTGCTTCAAAATTTTAGTGCATCAAAGCTATGCAATGGCACATGGTTGGTCATAAAAAAAACATGGTCAATGTTCTTGAAACTACCATTTTAAATGGCAAATTTCAAGGTGAAGTTGTTACCACAAATTGCAATGATCCCTCCAGACTTGCCCATTTCATTCAAATGTTACAATTTCCAATTTGCTTGGCATTCACAATGACTATTAATAAGTCACAAGGCCAAACAATGTCAATGTGTGGGTTGGATCTAGAAAATCAATTTTTTCGCATGGCCAATATATGTTGCATGTTCAAGGTTTGGCAAACCATCAAGTTTGTTTGTTTATACCCCTCAAAAATTAACTAAAAATATTGTTTATAAAATAGCATTTAGTTAAAAAAACATTTTGTTCCTGTTAATACAGTAAAACCTATCTTCAGCAGAATCAAACAGGGCTCTCGAATACTTCTGTTAAAGACAAATTTCCATTTAACAAAGGACTAGGCTATTAAGAAAATTAAGCCATGAACATACATAAATGGACATAGTGAGATAAAAGATCTATGTACACCATTCTGTTGTCTGTATTTATATATTTCTACTGCAACACATATATCTAATACACACCAAAACGTATAGCAAACAAAAAATTAGCTGTATAACAACTCATTAATTTTTTTCCAGTTGTCAAGGAGAGTTTTCTGGACACATTGCTGCTTAGCTGCTCGACTTTCCACAAACGCTTTGGCCTGAGAAATGACACCAAACATATCCGAGTCAATTCACCATAGGGCAAATTCTTGCAGTTCCTTTAAACTTTTGACAGCATTCCGATAAGTCTTTAGCCTACACTCTTCTTAGAGCTAAGAGGCATATTCCTCTTCATGTTCCTCCACCTTATCTTCTTCTTTTAAACTTCACATATTCTCAATTTAACCATCTATATCAACTGTGTCTGTTTCAGTTTGCACATCACTGTCTGTTGACATATTCCATAGCATTGCGATTGAAAGTTCCTTCATTGATGTAGTTCTGTGCCTGAAAATTTTCTAAACTCTACATTCCGGAACTTGAAATTTTCCATTAAAAGGCATGCCATGATTTTTGTTGTCCATGTAAGACAATTTCCGTTTAATAAAGAGAATTCAGCATGAGAGGTAGAACTGGAACTTAAAAATTCAATGCCACAACTGGGATTTGAACCACAGACCTTCCACTTACCAGGCGGCTGCTCTAACCACTGAGCTATTGTGACAAACTGCCAGAATGGCATTAAATTCTCAAACCAACTCTACCTCTCAAACTTTGCCCACACACGGCTTGTGTGTTTAAAAACACCAATAGCAGGTTTGTTGGCACAAATAAATAAGAATTCAGCATGTTTTTCAACCATAAATTCATGGGACCATAGAATATTTCCGTTTAAGACAGATTTCCGCTTAACGGGGTCCGTTGAAGGCAGGTTTTACTGTATTGAGATTAAAAACATATTTAAACATTTATTTTTTGTACATTAAAAATATACCTGTCATGAAAATGATTTGAGTTTTTTCTTTCTTGCTGTTATTTAAGACAAGTTTTAGTCAATAAATGAGTATTTAGAATATAATTCAGGAAAATGTAAACTTATCTTGTGTGTACTTAACTAAACTAATATATTTTATTCTTATTTTGTCTCATGTGATCTAGAATGCAAAATTGATCAGTGAAGAGGGATCTTCAACTGGCCTAAATATCATTAACACTCGTATAGTGTAATACTAGTTGTCTGTATAAATATTCCATTTAACTGAGTTGTGCTTATAGTTGAGCTTATTGATAGATATTTTGACAATTAGTAGTTCATATAAATTTTTGTAATCTTCATATTGCAAATACGTACATTATAGACTGATTGTAAATATTGTCTAATACTCTTTTAAATATTTTGATGATACTTATAATTCTATATGAATTTCTATGGCTAATAGACCAAACAAGAAACTAGATGGTTAGTCCCATTACTACTGTTACATCCACATTGACGGGGTGGTTATCATGGCTAACAAGAAAGACAGACTATGGCACAACTCAGAGTTACCTAGCAGTGATAGTCTGATGCATTGTGTACCATAATGGTGAAACTGTATCTTTTGTATGAATTCAATCACCAATTTTTTCATTGCTTAAAATATGGATGTACCAGGCAATTGTGGTTTTTTTCCAATTTTTAATAAAAAGGAGGGTAAATGTTTACAAAATCGGCCGCTCGAGAAAACGAATGAAATACAGTGCAATGTATGCAGCTTTTATTGCTGATTACGATTTTGGAAGTTTTATTTTGCGCTCAAGCTTTGTTTTTGATCTATGAGCAAATTTTGTGCGTGCGATGCAGTGGTTTTATTTCGCTTATGCGGCGGATATTTAGCAAGTAAATGTGTATAAACGAGTATAATATATGGTAGAACGATTGATTAATGCATTTACGTAGAAATTATTGTATAAACACTGCCCAAATTGTAAATGTTTCGATAACACAGGACCCTGTTACCCCACTCATATACACACACTAAACCCCTAACCTAACACAGGCAAAACAAAACTGCCAAATAAAACTTTCAAAATCGTAACCAGCAACAACAATTTAACATAAACACATTGGCCAATCATTTTAGCATATATTATACTCGTTTATAAACATTTATTTGCTAAATATCTGCCGCATAAGCAAAAAAAACTGCTGCATCATAGGTACGGAATTTGCTCATAAATAAAAAACGAAGCTTCAGCGCACAATACGACTTTCAAAACCGTAATCAACAATAAAAACTGCATCCATTGCACTATGTTTCATTAGTTTTCTCGAGTGGCCGATTTTGTAAACAATTACCAAAAGGAGTATGTTTAGAGTGATGTAAGAATTTTAATTCTTAGGGCAGATCATATATATAAACTTATCACTTAACAAATTGATTGTAGCTGCATAGCGCTATTCGGAAGGCAACCTTCCATCGTCTACATTGCCTGAAGATGGAAGGTTGCCTTCCGAATAGCGCTATGCAGTTACAATCAATTTGTTAAGTGATGAGTTTATATGTATGATCTGCCTTAAGAATTAAAATTGTGGTTTTACTTCATTGGACCATGACTGGACTGGGAGAAATAAGTCACTGCAGTTCACACTGTAGCCTGTCTGTCTCATTAGCCATGGTAATGCAAGAACATATTTTATATTGCTTAATAGGTAATATACATTTAATTCATTTGATTTACTGGACCAAATGTAAATATAAAACATACTAGGAATCAAGTGGCTTTAAGAGAGTTGCATGCTGATATTACACTCCTGAGATTCGATAAGCCTCTGTACCCAGCAGATGTAAATGAAGTCTTTCCTCCATCCACTATCACAGAGCAACACAAGGAGCAAAATGTTGACGCTGCATTGCAATTTTTTGAGGATGAGGGAGATGGCGTATTCGACAGAATAGTGACGGGGGACGAAACATAGATCCATTACTGGACACCCGAAACCAAAAGACAACGTATGGTGTGGAAATGAAGGGATGAGGCAACACCAAAAAAGGCAAAAGTTGTTGCATCAGGTAGCAAGGTCATGGCAGTGATATTCTGGGATTCGAAGGGAATACTGTTAGTAGATTACCTGCCCCATGGGACCACGACGACAGCTGCTTGCTATTGTGAGGTGCTGAGAAAACTCAGTAGAGCCATGCAAAACAAAGGGAGGGGAAAGTTGAGCAAAACAGTTTTTCTGTTCCATGATAACGCTCACCCGCATGCTGCTCGTGAAACTCAAGCCCTGTTTGAGCAGTTTCAATCGGATGTTTTTGGTCATCCACCTTATTCACTTGACCTTGCAGTGATTACCATCTTTTCTGGAGCTGCAGCAACATCTTGGGGGAAGGTGCTTTGTAAATGACAAACTAAAACAAGAAGTGGAAAGATGGCTATCCAGTTTGGCGGGAGAGTGGTTTGACATTGGGTTAAAAAAGCTGTTACCATGGCATCAAAAATGTTTTGAGGTTCAAGGAAATTATGTGGAAAAATAGGTACTGAATGTAGCTTTCAAAATATACCCTTTTTAAAATATTTAAACGTTTTGTTATTTTTAAAAAAAATAGTGTGACTTACTTTTGAGATGCCCCTCGTACGTCAGTTGCTGTTATTGTGTTCCTTTTGCGCAGTGGAAAAATACCATGCAGCAGTTCCAATGTTTTTGGGTCTGTCTGTAGTAATTATTTTATTACTGACAATTAAAGTGAACACATTGCTTCCATAGAGTAACCACCCCTGATAGAACCCCATATGAACAGAGTTGCAGGAAGATAGTGCATCACCAAGGGAGTTGTTCAAGTATGCTTGATCTCTTCCAAAACATTGGCACTTCTATCTTAGTTCTGAATTTGAGTGAACTTACTGCAATTGAAAATGAATGACTAAAATGTTGTCATGTTGAGCATTCACGAGGCTTTTGGACAAATTGTTTCAGCTGCTTTGTTGGGGTACGGTGTCAGAGATGTGGAACAGATTGGCAAAATTGCAAGAAACGGATCACCAAGTGATGTCCTACTGGAACAATGGGGACAGAAGGCACCCACCATGCACAAGCTCTTCATTGCACTTTCTGAAATACAACACTATCAGGCTCTAATGCTCCTAAAGGACTTTGGTAAGCTTCTACTGCCCTTTATTTCTCTGGTTAGGTAATCCATATTAAATAACAGAATAGTATGAATTTAGGAATATATTTAATGGCAGGAGAATTTTGTAGTGATTTCATCGTTATATTTACTAGTTTTTGGACTTAACTTTTCATTTTGTAAAATTGGTTATAGTATTATTTTTATGAACTATACTTAAATTAGTACATATACAATGACATGGAAGCCACTTAACTGTGTATTTTCAATTTTAAGCACTGTTCTCGAGTATTTCCAAAACCTAAAGTGAACTACTGGCTGGATAACATTCCAGTGTGCTGGAATTTCGTCCCTCAGGTTTTTGCCTACTGGCCAGTAAATTTACTAACAAGGATATGTCATAATATAGAAACTGATTATCCGGGCGTGTGGGCCGTGGTCTAGCCAGGAAACTCCTTGCAGACGTTTTGTCCGAAGCTGCGTCAAACATCCTCAGTGGCGTATATGTTTGGCGCGGGTGGGTGGAGCTAGTTCCTGGTTGCTCCGGTCTTGGCTTATTGGTACAGCTGCTGTGGGGGCTGGGTTGCTGTTTCTATAGTCTATGCTTGATGTTGAGGCTGTTGGTATAAAGCCCGTGAAGCCAAAAGGCTCCGTGTCAGTCACCGCCGAGACTAAGAGAGTGTTAAGGCAATGCCACTGAGGATGTGAACCATATCAGAGATATTCCTTGTTTTTTGTGTGAGTTTTGCAATGCTTAAACTTTTCTCAAATGGAAGATTGTTGTTCACTTTTTTATCTCTTGGTCATGCAAAGGGAACAGAATTTCAAAGCCTTTATATAGAGAAAAGCTTTAAAAGATTTGACTATCGCTCAAATGTATTCTCATATTCCCCTTGCACCTACAAGGAAATATGCAATAACATAATTTCTGGAAGTGTTTATCTCAACTACCATGAAGAAGATAGAGGAATAAGAGTTGGTAAGAATAGTTATTACAACAGTGGAGAAAATCATGTGAGTGCAGCACTTCAGATTTTATCTTCATTTTTTCACATAGGGTAAGGTTTAACATTACAATACTGTAAAGGTCAAGAACTTATTGCACTGCAATGCAGAATTGTAGTATGTGACTGTCCATTAAATTGGCACTTGTGAGAATTTTATGTTCTATTATTTTATAATTCTGCAGCCATTAATTTACCTGAATTTTGGAACTTAGATTTTAAGATGTTATCTTAAATATTGTTTGTTCCTAATTTGCAGTACCAGAGGAATTTCATATACTGATTTATGAAGGAGAAGAAAACTTGGATACAAAGGATAATGAAGAGGAAGCTGAGCCTGAGTCTGAATGTTTCTCCAGTTCAGACTCTAACAACATAGTGGCTCAGAATGATAGTGCATCAAAGCAATTAACTTCCAAGCTCATAGATATCAACAGAGCCATTAGCAGCACATCTAACAAGGAGATGTATCAACAACCTAAAGCAAACACAAGTGACAGCAACATTTGTAAAGGACACAGTAAGCATATACTTTTTACAAACAAAAATTTTGCTTTTAGTTTACTTTGAACATTGTATCGGATTGCATTTATTTCTGTATAAAGAAAAACCTTGCACATCATTTGCAATGAAGAGGACAACAGGCTGTAGACTGGATTCTTCTTACTCACTAGAATTTGTAGGCAAAATGAAAATACATCTTTAATGAGGCTGTTAAAATGTCTTTAAAAAATTCTAAAGGAAAAGGTATTAAACACTTTCTGATGATTATACTGATTATCCTGTTGCATAGCGACCTCACGTGGTTCACTGAATGCTGTCGTCTGCTATGGAGAGAGACGGCGTGGCCTCTGTTGCCAATGTAACAGCCATGAGCACACTAAAAATACCAACAGTGCATCAAAAAGAAGAATAAGTAACGATAATTTCAAAAAATGTAGCCTTGGGTGGAACAAAACTCACTTCATGATTACAAATAATAATGACAATGTCCATGACGATGACGACAACAATAACAAGAACAATAATAACAATAACGGTAATAACAATAATAACAAAAAGAAAAAGAAGAAATAACATTAGTTTTAAAAATTTAGCCCTGGGTGGAAAAAATCCTTGACAATTCATATTTCCTGTGGTTGGCAACATTCACATGCTTCTGGGAATTTCATGGTTCCAGCATTGACAACATCTACGTCATCAATGCGAAGCAGAGCTGGGCCCTACAATACAGGAGCTGAGGTTGCTATGCTACAGGATAACTAATTATGCCTGTGTCATTATTGCCTATAGGAATGTAAAGTATCCTTTGCTTGTTTTTAGCTTCTCTTAACTTACTAAACACAAGGACTGTTCTTTATAGGTGAGGAGGTACGCAAATTAGATAGAATAAATACATATGAAAGAGTAAGTATGCAAGTATCAAAATATGAAGCCAATCATGGTGGCTCAGTGAGTATGAGCAGCCTTGTGTAGAGCGGAAGATCTCTATTTCAAATCCCAGCTATGGAATTGAATTTTTCAGCTCTGATTCTACGTTTCAAAGTTGCCTATGTTTTGAGCTGCAGCAGCAAGGACACAGTATAAAGAAACCAAGTGTAATACACGAGTTGATTGTTTAATAGTGGCAACAATGTGGTGAAATGGAGCCAGGCAGTATAGTCCATACCAGATGCCCACCCTCCCTTTTTGCCCCCACTTCATGCACGTGTGCTGCAACAACAGCAATAATGCAGTTTTGAACAAGCAATCATGCAGCATGCCTGCAATGATTTCAAAGCAAGATCTGTACCTACATTTGTCTGTCCCAATTTCCCCTCCATACCCCTTAATTTTGTTATCCCTCCTCTAATTTATTATATATTTTTCCCTCCCCCAATCCTGTTTAGTTTTTCTGTATAACACTAGGGTTTTTTATCTCTAACACTGCTGAAAGTTTGTTTATTATTATCCTTTGTTCTTTGCCTAATCCCTTTCTAGAACCCTCCTTCTAGGGTTTCTCTGTCCTTCCATAAATTATCCATACCAATATCCTCTAGGATACCTTGGAATTACATTGTCCAGTTACCAATCATTTCAGCTTTCTCCTACACAACTGAGCACCATCTAACAATATTTTGTTCTTCTATTGATCTAACCCAGTACCAGCACTTAAGCAATCTTTTGATCATTAGGTATTCTTAAATATAATGTATGAATGTCTTATTCCATTAGGTCCAAGGTTTAAACCGCTGGAGTGTCAAGAGGGTCGGACATTTGAACCAAATGTGATTGACCATGAAGCGCATGTGAAGGAAATGTTCCATAGGATAACAGAACCGGAAGATGTTGCTTCAGCTGGCACAGATAACCAGTCGACTGCTCATGCAGAACTGGCAATCAGTGCTCCACCAGCATGCTTTGTGCCACCAGAGGTCATAAATGCACCAGCTTCAAACTCTGCAGCATTCGCTGGATATGTTCCTTTGTCGCCGTGGTTCAACTCTGAACCATACTGCAAGGGTGTCTTACCACAAGTTGAATGCCCTAGGGTAAATCCATCAGCGCCAAACCCTAGTGGACTGGAGAAGGTGTGTTTTGTTACAGAGCTTTATCACAGTTTAATGATATACTAGTATTTTGCCCATATTTAAAAGATTAATAAAATTTCACCATGAACTACACCTTTTTAACTCATGAATCTGATACAAGAGTTGTCTAAATGCAACTTTGCAGAAACTGCTGCTTTTTAATTTAATGTAACTACTTATAAATAAGAGCTAAGAGAATGAAATTATTGTCGGTAGAAATTTGAATAGCTTGTAAAATCACAAACACACACTTCACCTCAGAACTACACTGTACTCCTTCTGTAGTATACAAAGAACTATTTCTGTAATCATGTAACGATACAATGCTTGATCTGGATAGTTTTATGAGGTGCAGTAATGTAAAGATGAAAATGCTTTTCTGTACCCAACTTTACTGGCTTTACAGTTCTTTCTCTTCATAGCATGTCTTGGAATAGAAATATATGGAGGGCACTTATTTTTAATTAAGCAATATATAACCTTGTTCTAAATGTACAGTACTTCCCATTGGAGAATCGTCTTGAGCTTTATAACTACATAACGCCATAGGACTTGATGTGTAACACTTTATTCATTAATTATTCATTATGAATCTAAAGTAAGAACAAATTAGAAACTACAAACTTCACTATCTTAGTATTATTTGCTGACCCTGGGTTTCAAGCTGTGTCCAGCTCATTCTCAAAGCCATATAAAGAAATTCATTGCCAAGCTGCAGTGTTTTGCCTATTCACATCCTTGACACTCGTTGCCATCTATCGCTATCATAAAAAGGCACAGATGAAACCATACAACATTTTTTTAAACTACTTTTAATGGCTATGAAAAACTGATACTGCTAAAAGTGAAGCAACAGAATCCAAAATAAAAACAAATTTGACTAAAAGCTTCACATCTTAAATTTGCTACAAGTTTTTGAAATATTATGCTGGCATATGTCTGTGGTTCAAATCCTAGCTGTGGCATTGAATTTTTAAGTTTCAGTTCTACCTCTCACATGGCTTCTGTGCTTAAAAACACTAACAGTAAGTTTGTTGGCATAAATAAATAATAATTACCATCTGGAGGTTATTTAATCCTGGGACATAAAGTACTTGCAATAGTAAGTCACCATTGGGGTAATTGTCTCTGATGTGACTGCTTTTGTGATTTACCGGGAAAAATACGAACTGGTTTGAGAATTCAATGTCATTCTGGCAGGTTGTCACAGTAGCTTAACGGTTAGAGCACCCACCTGGTAAGTGGAGGGTCTGTGGTTCAAATCCCAGCTGTGGCATTGAATTTTTAAGTTCCAGTTCTACCTCTCAAAGAATGTAATGCCTAATTATTATTTATTTATGCCAACAAACTTATTGTTAGTGTTTTTACACACACAAGCCGTGTGTGGGCAATGTTAGGTACAATCAGAACTGAAATTGGTTGGAGAATTCAGTGTCATTCCAGCAGGTTGTCACAGTAGCTTAATAGTTTAATTGAATTGAATTTTTTAGATCCTATTCTACCTCTCAAACTTTGTCCACACACGGCTTGTGGGTTTAAAAATACCAACAGTAAGTTTGTTGGCATCAATAAATAATAATTACCATCTAAAGGTTATTTAATCCCGGGACATGAAGTACTTATGATAGTAAGTCGCCATTTGGGTAATTGTCCCTGATGTGAAACTGCCTTTGTGGTTTAATGGGAGAAATATGAATCAGTTGGAGAATTCAGTATCATTCTGGCAGGTTGTCACAGTAGCTTAATGGTTAGAGTAACCACCAGGTAAGTGGAGGGTGTATGGTTCAGACTCAGCTGTGGCATTGAATATTTCAGTTCTGATTCTACCTCTCAAATGTAATGCATGCTGCACACATCTATAAAAATCTGATGTGTTGCACTCACATGACTTTCTCTACTCTTGTACTAACAATTCTTACAAACTCTTATTAAATATCTTCTTCGTGTTTGTTCAAATTATCTTATTGCTTATTTCCTTGTAGGTGCAAGGGGAATACAGTAGGCTTTGAGCGATAGTCAAATCTTTTAAAGCTTTGAGATCCCGTTCTCTTTGCACGCTTAACATTTAAAAAATGAACGATGTTCCATTGCACGAAAGTTCTAAGTTTTCTGAAACTGACACACAAAACAGGGAATATCTCTGAAATGATTCACTCTACAAAAAAAATTATTGAGACATAAATTGTGTACTAGATGCAATAATATTAACCGGGCTTGTGGGCCGTGGTCTATTGGGAAGAAGAAGGAACCCAATAGACCACAGCCCACAAGCCCGGTTAATATTATTGCATCTAGTATTGATACCGGCCGTGAAAGCCTTAGAATTTTGATAAATTGTGTATTTTAGCAAGATCTACATTTTTTTGTAGATTGGTCAATAGCATAGGATTCAGGTAGTAGTGAGAATATGTCAACAAATGACTATGTCTTTTATATTTATACAGTTCTTATATGGGGAGAGCATAAAACTTTCGAACCTGCTGCACAGTGTTTTACCTGTCCATGTCCTCGGCACTCATTGCCAACTTCCGCTACCATAGAAAAGCGCGGATGAAACCATACATTTTTAAAGCTACTTTTAATGGCCACTTACCAACTTTATGAAAGGAGATGCTGAAGCTGGCCACTGTCGTTTTCCATACATTTTTGGCATCTCTTTAGGAAACAATCCATCACTTGTCACAGTTCATGTTGAGAAATGCTGGCAATTTCTGGCAGTTATTTTGTTTTAATTCTTCCACAGTGTGTGGGTTTGTCCTGTATACTTTACTTATGTTTTAAGTTACCCCAGGGATAGAAATCACAGGGGGGTGGGAAGGGGGATTGAGGGGACCACAAATCTCTACTAATAATTTTGTCCTGAAACACACTTTCAATTGTTCTCATCGGAAGATTGGCCATATGAAAAATTTAGCCTATAACTCTTTGTCCACTAATGGCGCACCATACACCAATTTTTTAATCATGAAGGGGTAGTTCATGAACAATATTAGGTTTCTCAGAGCTCCAATAACACTGCCGCAAAAGAAGCTACCAAGCATCCTTCAAACTTACCAGAGCTTAAGCTACCACATGAAGACTATTTACGACTATCCTACACCGATGGAAGACAGATTGGACAACTACATCCAACAGCAAACTGCATGATATCTATCCAATACCTAACCTGTCCACAACAATTAGAACACTAACCCGGCGAGACCAGGTACTAATAACCCAATTATGCATTGGCCACACTGCGCTTACTCATTCCTACATTCTGTCCCGTCACTCACACTGACACTTACACTCACAGACTCTGACTCAGGGGTCTCCGTCTAGGGGATATGTGAATAGCGACCACAAGGTACCCAAGCTGAGCAGAACATTACTTCCACTTACTGGTGTTTTGCTCCTCACTGTAACTTTTCTATTTGACCTTACCTTGGTCATCTCTTGTTCTCTTCCGACCCTGATGCTATTAGGGTTCCCGAGGGCTAGGGAGTCTTTATGTTTCCAACCTCTCCATTTCTCTATAAAATCTTAACCCCAACATGCTGACCTGTCATGGCATGTAATACGTCCTGTGATTGGTGATCAGAGGATATGGTCGGTGAATTTATTTTGATAATTCTCCCGGTCAGGTCGGTGAGACCCGTAAACCAACGACAGGTGTGGCCCTCCAGACATTCTGGGGGTTGTGAGAGAGTGATGTGACTGCCAAAACATAAAAATATGGTGCTCTCTAAAAAGCGGTTACTATTACTGCTATTGCTCTCTTCAATATCATCAGTGAAAAATATTGGAGAGCAAGAGGATTAATGACTTCATTGTCAGAAATCCAGCATTAGCTAACAACATTTTTTTGTATAGTAAGATTTTGTCTATCTCTTATGGTTTACGAGTTATTCAAAACTCATCCAGACTAAACAGGACTACATAGGCTATAGCCAGAAAATTCAAAATATACATTTCATGTGTCATAAAAATATCTCAAACATATTTCATTTTAATCAAAATCGTAAGAGCCATTTTCAAGAAAATCAAAATTTTCGAAAAATGTTCCATGTAAAGAGTAGTTTAGGGTAGGGCTATTTTCTTCAAAATCTTCGTGTCACACCCTTGAAAGTCATTAAACTTAAATACCAACTTTGGTTTTTAACCGACTTTTTGTTTTTGAGTTATGCTGTCCACAGACGCACAGACCTTTTTCTAAAAATTATTTTTTTGGATTCAGTGGGTGTCAATATATATATTTCCGATGAAATCTCGACATCGAATTTTTGGGTGGAATACAATACTTCCCCTACTTACCAGTAGAGAAAGTAAAAATGAATTATGGAGTTATGGGTAGCCATAGCTTTTATTTGTGGTATTTTGTTGCCACAGATCCAATTATTGTTCATCTTAACTGTCCATTGATCTCCAGTTTACATAGAGGTTGTGATCATAAATCCCTGAATGAAAGAGGATAGTTCAATAGTAATAATGATGATGATAATAATACTAATACTAATAATAATGTCAGAAACACAATCACATATTTACAAACTGGTTTCTCAGATTTCCTTCCAGTCGTATAAACATTTATTAATCAGATACATCCTCAACTTCCTTTCAAATTGCTGTTTAGAAACTTCAGCTACTTTCCAATCCAGATATAATCCCCCAGAGACCAAGAAAAACAGCTGTTGCAGCCTTCCGACTATTGACAAATCATGACTGCTTGGCAAGTCATCTCTACAGAATAGGTATCTCAGCCTCACCAATATGTGTCCTGTGTAACGATCCAGCAGAAATGAATGAAGAACACTTGAAGATCTGTGAAGCATTAAGATCAGAAGAAACTACAGTTCAAAAGTATTGGAAAGCACGAATGCTAATGGCTTCATTGCCAGATGCAAGGCACTAGAAAACAACAACAACAACAAACTTCAGCTACAGATTTAATGTTTTGTGGTAGTTTGTTGTAAGGCATGATTCTGGAAATATGTTGTTGTTGTTAGCTAATGTTGGATTTCTGACAATGAAGTCATTAATCCTCTTGCTCTCCAATATTTTTCACTGATGGATGGGGCACTAGAAGTGGCCGGGCATATTTGAAGGTGGTCTCGATCCATTTCCTCTTGCAGATCACATAGAGGACAGAGTGGTGAAGAATATATCCCAATTCGATTCTGGAAATATATACATCTTTTAGAGATACACTTTTATTCACGCTATGCCTAAAATAGTTCATGTTTCCTCTTGTGTAGTGTTCATGAATTTGGTTGTTTTTGATTGGTTTAAACTTATCTATTACATACATTATTGCTCTGAATGCATAGAGAGAGTAGATGGTAAGTAGTTTATTATTGACAAAGGTTTCCTTACATGATTCCCTTACTTTTAGGTTAAACATGATTCTGATACATTTCTTTTGATATATAAGCAATTTGTCCATATGCATTTTTGCAACAGCACCCCAGATTTCAATCCCATATAGTATGTGTGGATAGAAACATCCATAGTATATTAGTTTCTATATATTACCGTCACTGTAACTGCTGAAGTATCTAAGTAGATATACTGTTTTACTAATTTTCGACATATAGGTTCAATATGTTCAGCCCATGTTAGCCTATTATCAACAATAAGACCTAAAAATTTGTGTGTTTTTGCTTCAAGAATACTGTTACTATCTGCTTTTAGTGTCAGTACCTGAGGGACCGAGCTTTGCTCCTCTTTTCTTTTCCTTTTTCTTAATCATGTTTTTTTTTGGGGGGGAGAAGATACTTAATTAGATAAACTTGAAAAGCAAAATGTTAACTAAATATAAATTTTTATCCTAGCTGTTTCCGTGTTGTTGTAGTGTTTAACGCCCGCTTTTACTACTACGGCACCGCAGGCGGTGACACTGATGATACATGAAGATGGAGCACCGGAGGAATGAGATGGCGGGGGAAACCGGAGTACCCGGAGAAAACCCGCCCTGACGCCGCTTCGTCCACCACGAATACCACATGCAGGTCCCTGGGATCGAACCCGGGCTGCCTAGGTGGTAGGCGAGCGCGCTAACCGCTCGGCCACGGCGCCGCCTAGCTGTTTCCGTGACAAGACCTTTAGTATCCTAGCTTGTTTGTTGAAATTGACCCATTAACAAAGAATTTATGGCCAAAATAAGGTTTCGACTAATTGTGAGTGTTGCGCGTAGACTAAGATAGCTAAGTCAACTTTCTTTAGGTTTTCTGAAAGCTCTTGAGACCTTTAATATCCTAACCTGTTTGTTGAAATTGGCCCATTAACAGAGAAATTAGGGCCAAAACAAGGTTTCGAATAATTGTGACTGTTATGCGTAAAATCACATTTTTTCAGGAATGACACCTATATAGATAAACTTAATAAGCAAAATCCTATCTGAATACAAAATTTGATCAAAATCGTTTGAGCCGTTTCCAAGTTGCGCAGAATATATTTATATACAAGAATTGCTTGTTTAAATATATGATGAATATGATATGATGATATTACTACCATTTTTATTGAATTGCATCATTTTAGGAAACAAAACAAAATTAGAAACTTGCACATACTTATGCCTAAGTTGCTACTAACCGAGTTGACTTAGGGCCACGTATCAGAATATTGTTTGCAATAGAACATGCCATGGGTAATACTAAGCCAGTCTTATAACCCCTTTTACGTTGCAAGGTAAATGAAATAAAGGTTTGCTTAGTCAATATAAATGTTTGATTTCAAATTGAGCCGTAGATTTAATATAGACATGACGGAAGAACCATGGTCACTTGGGAGAGCAGTGAACTGATCATTTGCTCCATTGTATAAGTTTTTTTATCATAGCTTGTCCTGTCATCCTTATACGACAGTTTGTTACTCTCAGATATATACTGTTTATTAGATTTGCAAAGCCAAGTATACTACTCGCACACTTTATCTTGAGCCCTGGAATCTACTGCTAAGAAAGTCCTAGTCAAAAAGGCCTGTACTTTGCCAGAATAATGACTGAGCATTGTTCATATCCATTGTGCCTTTCACTGTATCATGTTACTTCTGTTGCTGTTCTCTTGTGTTATCATACGGTTTACTTCTGTTTTTCACCAACTCAAACAGTAATTTTAAGTACTAAATGCCTGAAGCACATCTAGCATCACTTCTTGTTCTTCTTTTTTATCTGACTACCCCCCTTGTGTGGAGGACTGACACCCGCTGGGCCTCACAAGCCAGTGCCTAGGGTCAGAGACCAGACAGAGTGAACACCTAGAAGCGGGTGGTCAGCCAAGCACCAGGTATGAGAGTGAGGAAGAAGATGATATGAAATACAGGCAAAATAGATTATTGGGAAGGTGATGATGGAGCAGTTGGTGGAATGAGTGGCAGGGAAAACCAGAGAACCTGGTGAAAACCTGCCCAGATACTGCTTTGTCCACCACAAATATCACATGTGGGTCTCTGGGGTCGGTCTGGGTGGCTTAGTTGGTTAGATGCTGACCTACTGGTCCCAAGGTTGCAGGTTCAAATCCAGCCCAGACCAATTTTTTTTAAGTAGATTTACTGGCATGTAAAAGAACTGTAGGACGAAATTTCGGCACACCTGCGACACTGATATGACCCTGGCAATTGATAGCATCATTACAAACAACTAAATAATTTTAATTTTAATTGGGTCCCAGGGATTGAACCTGGGACACCTTGGTGATAGGCGAACAATCTAAATGCTCAGCCATGGTGCCGCCTTCTTGCATTATACATCCTGTAAATAATAAAAGAACAGCCACGTGTGTAGCATTTTACTTTAGCCATTGGCTAATCTGGAAAAAACAATTGCAGAAACTTCTACTCACAGTCTTCTGAGTTTAAAGTACAACTGCATAAAAGACATGAGAAGTCCTGTTGCTGTCTTCAACACCACCATCTGTAGCTCAAGATAAAGTATGCGAGTAATATCTTTCATTATCTAAATCTTATTTTATCTCACAGCAAATTTATAATTTTCTTGTTGCAAAAAAGTAATACTTCATTGATAGCATTTTTTATTTCACTGCAGAATACATCTTTTGCTGAGTCTCCATTTTCCACTCCTGGAATGCCTCCAAGTGTAGTAAATACACCTCAGAGTGCACCAGGACCTGCGAAGAGAGTTCTTGGATCTTCTCTTGCAAGCAAAAAGTTAATACTTGGAGCATTGTAAGATATCTGTGAACTTCTCTTTTATCAAAGCGTCAAATGCTCATACTGGAATCTGCAGAATGGGGGCTGGAAGTCACTACTGAAGAAAGTTCATAAACTACTAAACAAGTATGTATAGAATCTGTGTAGTGAATGCATGTGCTGTTTGGCCACCTCCATTTAGGAATCCTTATAATCAGTTTACAACACAGTCCCTTGCTCTTCATTTCTTTCTGCAGAGTTGCAACATCCTAACATAAACCTTTGTAGCTAATGAAACAGATAAAACTGGAATTCAGAATTTTGGCAACTGAGACTTCATATGGAGTCAACATGTAACTATCACTTCCTTAAAATCAGTGTTGCTGTTGGTCTTCAAGGATAGGGATGGAAGTTTACCTTTTCTGAAACAGGAGATGGGTTTATGAGTCATTAGTTGTTGTTTGGACACGTTTCCTTGTGAAGCAACTGCACATGCATTGACTAAATAGACTCTGAAGTTGGATCTCAAAATAATTATAAACTTGTTGAAGGAACTAGTTGAAGTCTTTTAAAATGGCTATTATATTTTTAGCACTAGTATTCTGTTTCAGATAAATACCTTATTAGAAAATTTTGGTATGAAAAACATTTATGGAGCTATTCACATTTTCATTGTGCTTATAAAGCATTGAACATTTATACCGAAGTTCAGGATAAGAGTGATACAAACCAGATGTACCTCACATCACGTGTTTCGGCATGCAGTGTTGCAACATTGTGGCGGGTTTTAATGAACTCTTTTCACATTATAAAACTCTGGAGATGATGCTTCCATTTTCTCTAATAATACAGCACATTAATGTGAACTATATGCATCAGTTAACACACTTTGTCACAATTTAGTTTTTAACTATATGGTTCTGAACAAGACGAACATGACACGGAACATAATTAAGAGGTGGCAACCATGTGCTTCGTGTGCAGTTGCCACATTGTGCTTTAGCAGACAAAAACCAATTGAAAGTTTAGTGAAAACGGTAAAAATAAATGAAGCATTTGTTTCCAATTTTACATTATAGAACTGCCGGTACACTTAGTCGTTCGTTTGATAGTAGATTTGTTGAACATTTAAAAAAAGAACTTGAAACATTAACTTTGATGCGACCTGTTCCCCTCTCACCCGCACCATCCCCTTACCCTACCTGCTACTTACGCTTTGCATCGCTCATAGACTGAACTTCTGTATAGTACTTGTTTCATTGTCATTTGCATTAATAGTGAGAGTATACTTCTGTGACTTAGAAACAATCAATGTACTTACCAGAGTGTAAGCCTAACTTTATGAAATGTAACAAATAAAAAACCCTTTTTCAAATAAATGGATTGTACCTAAAACAAAAGTGCATCTTCATGATACAGTATTATGTAATACAAACTCCCAGGAACTTCAGTAGTAACATAAATTGGCAATTTGATACTACAGCCTCCCAGGTACAGCTGGTGAGGTTTGTTTGTGGGTGTAGCAATTTCACTGTTTCTTCTGGGAAGAAGAAAATATTCTTTATCACAAAAATATTTTATGTATGATTAGTTTCCTAGAAAATGGATACCTTCAGGCACAAAAGAAAGATAAAGTTGTACTTTACTGTGTTTACTTTGGTAGCTAGAAATGGTTTGTTTTATGTTAACTTGCTTTGGAGCACAGGTTGTGTTAAAAAATACAAGAAATTAATTACTAAATACTGTATTTTACTTGGTTTCAGACTATTCACCATACAAAAAATTATTTTAATCCTAAATTCTTTTCACTGTAAACTTATTTGTCATTTTGTTAACATAATTACTGTATACAAATATGATTTTATTTAAATTTTAGGTTTACACTTGAATTATTTTAGTAGATGTTATATGTAAACATTTATATGTGTAACTGTAATATTTCTGAAAATAAACCTTCTGTGTCTTATAGGAAGGGATGTTCACAGTTTCATCACAATCTATTCTGCAAGCTGCACACATTGTTTTCCTTATTTCTTCCTCAAGCACTTTATTTCTCCCAGCTTTCAAAATTCCTGCATCATAGAACCTCTTATTCTTCCTGTAAATCTCATCAACAAGCAGCGAGGCATCAATTAAATATTTGTATTGGAACCTGCAGAAGAAGACTCAATGTGGAACAAGTGTGTCATAGAAAGGGTTCGTGCAGATTCCATTTCTCCTGAAACATATTCATTTTCATAAGCAGATTTCAACTGTTTCTTTAGGACAGCACTTTAAGAGTTGGCAATTGAATTGTCCTTATTCAACCCCCAGGGTGCCTGGAGGACCACATCTGCAGTTGGTCAGCAAGCCTCTCAGACTTGGCTGGGAGATTGGTATATGATATGATCAAACAAGTACAGAACCTGCATAAAAATACAGTTTTACAGCGAATTCCTACCCAGTGTGGTATTTTTGGAAATGAAATGACTGATATTTTAGCAAAAAAGTGGTCTAAAATCAATTTAGTGGTAAAACAAAATTTCATTGTTAAAAGAAAAATAACTTCAAATTATAATTAACTGATAACACTTCAAAATCAACAGCCAAAATGGGAGAAAATCTTGGATGATCCATCAATAGTTCCTCATTTACTAAGAAAATCCTCAGTGCTGCATTTTGATTATTCGCAAGACAATTACCTGAATAAACATCTTTTCAGAATTGGAGTAATGGCATTTCCAAACAGTTTATTGTGCCCCAAGGAAGAAGAAGAAATGGACATGAACATAAAAAATTGTGCATCCATTATGGTTTTTGGAACTCTAGCATAAAAATCTGATGTGTTGCACTCACATGACTTTCTCCTCTTGTACTAACCATTCTTACGAACTCGTATTCCTATATCTTCATGTTAGTCGAGATAAACATTTACAGAAATTATCTTATTGCTTATTTCCTTATAGGTGCAAGGGGAATAAGGGAATACAGTAGGCTTTGAGTGATAGTCAAATCTTTTAAAGCTTAGATCCTATTCTCTTTGCACGCTTAACATATAAAAAACTGAACAATAATGTTGTATTTCATGAAATTGACATTTCTGACATTGACATAAATAACAAGGATTATCTCTGATATGGTTCACTCTACAAAAAATTTTATTTAGACATAAATTGTGTGTTTTAGCAAGATCTAATTGTTTGTAGAATAAGATTTTGTGTATCTCTTAGGGTTTACCAGTTATGCAAAAGTCATCCAGAGTAAATAGGACTACAGGGGCTATAGCCAGAAAATTCAAGATACACATTTTATTTGTCATAAAATATCTTAAATACTTTAATCAAAATTGTTAGAGCCATTTTCAAGAAAATCAAAATTTTCCATGTAAAGGGTAGTTTAGGGTGGGGCTATTTTCTTCAAAATCTTCATGTGACATCCTTGAAGGACATTAAACTCAAATACCAACATTGGTTTTTGCCTGACTTTTTGTTTTTGAGTTATGCTGTCCACAGACTGACAGACACACACACAAACCTTTTTCTAAAAATGTTTTTTTTGGATTCAGGGGGTCTCAAAACATATATTTCCGGTGAAATCTTGACATCAAATTTTTGGGTGGAATACAATACTTCCTCTACTTACCAGTAGAGAAAGTAAAAATATTAGGAAGCAAGAAGGACAATGATTTAATTATTAACTCCTGAGCATCAGACACACACACACACAATGTTTACTTTCTTGTTTTTCTTCTTTCCCTACTACGCATGCAGATTTGAGAAGTTCTGTGAATGAGTCACTCCAGGCACCTCAGAATTATTTTGCGCAGAATCAGGTAGTTCTTAGCACAGCATCCCTATATATGGATGAGATGCCTACCAATCTAAATCCTGATTCCAAATTGATTTTATTTTTCGGGTCCTATAGCTTCAACTACTGACGTGAGAATTTTCAGAAATTCTGTTTTTGGCACAGAACTCTGGTTTTTTTTTCCATGTGTCAAGCATTTTCCTGTTTGAAACTTTCAGAGCGTGTAGTAAAGAGCCACGTCAAGAGGCCAGGTTAAGCGTGTCAAATTTGCAAGTAGAAGTATAAATGTTCTGAGAATGTCATTGTTCTCGCACAGCCTGATTACTTCCAATGAAACTGACTGGTTAAATTATCCCCAACGATGACTTTTTACCCAGGTGGTGTCCTCTGTAGGATGCAGATCTTCAAGAATCAATCTTTGTACATTTCAAGATCAAACCATTGAGTCATTCCTATTATATTGAAACCCTCTGTCCAGCATCAAGTCTGTCTTCAGTTTGAAAGTGAATTTTTACAAGTTATACCTTTGTGATTGAAATGTCACAGTTTTATGTTGTCTTTTTCTGCCTTTTTAAATATAACTGCCTATTTTACGAAATAAATGCTTTTTGTTACCTTTATTTCATTGTTTATGTATTATTTATTAATTATTAAACGTTTGCTTCAGGTACATTTTATTTCAATAACTGTTATCCTTGACAATGAAAGTTGCTTCGCAAAATGTATATTATTGTCTTTAATTTGCAGACAACCTGGGATTCCTTCATTCAGTTCATTATTTTAACAATAACTGCTGCCACGTAAATAAATGTCTAGACTATAGATAACAGAAAGTGTTTGAATTACTGCTTGTTTATTTTAAAAGGCAGTGAGTGGGGGCCTAACTTTGTTTTTCTTTCAGTTTTCATTGTGACGTAGCTAGCAACAAGATGCCGAAACTCAGTGTTCCTTTACACAGTAAATTACAAAGTTACTTTAATACTTTTGGATCCGACGTACTTTGTACTAACAGTGAAGCAGTAAAGTACTCACATGCGAGCAGTCATTGAACTACGAAAAGAAGTATTTTATATCACAATACATCAGCAAAATCAAGCACAAAAATGACTTTCCAAGTCTACTGGGAAGAAGATTTGCTTCCAGCAGTAATTGCAACATTGCTGAGCTTTCCTCAGCGCTGAAGTCCCTTTATGGAAATTACAGAATGCTACATTATCAGAGTTTTTGGAGAAGTATATTAACCAATCTGTACCTAGTTAGTCAAGTTTGCGAAAATGTTACTTAACCGAATGTTACAAGTACACAATGAAAATCATCAAAGGTAAAATGAAAAATAAGACCTGGATTTCTATCGATGAGTCAACTGATGGGTCTTGTCATTGCTAATGTTGTTATTGGACCATTAGATCCTACAGAAGATGAATCAGTGAAACCATTCCTGTTTACAACAGTGTGTGTTGAGAAAGTTAACAATTCAACTATCGCGCAGTTCATTAAAGTTGTTGTGGCCTGAAGAGATTCAATATGACATCTTACTTTTTATTAGTACTGCACTATATATAAAAAAGGCTGGAATAGCGTTAAAACTGCTATTTGCAAACATGCTTCATGTGACCTGCATAGCACATGGCTTTCACATGGTATCATAAGAGATATGATGCTTGTTTCCGGATGTTGACAAATTGATTTCCAGTATTAAGAAGATCATTGTGAAAGACCCAGCAAGAATCCTAGCATTTAAATCCATTGCAGCAGATGTACCTCTGCCCCCCCCCCCCTCCCAACCTATCATAACGAGATGGGGGACATCCCAGCAGCACTTTACTATGCTTCAAGTTTCCAGAGTATAACTGAGGTGGTGAACACTCTGAAGGATGAAGCATTTTCAGTTGCAGCAGCCAGGAAGTGAAAGATGACTTAACTTTCATTGCACCTGAGTTTGGGTTCCTGCCACAAGTGATCTGCCAGTTTTAAGAAACAGGACAGCCTTTAATGAAGTGAGTGAAAATTGTGGATGATGCAGTGCAAAGACTGGACATTGTACTAGGGAAAATGAGTTCATTAGTTAGCAAAAAGTGTTATCGAAAAATTGTGATCTGGATAAACTTAGAAACATTTAAAAAATTCTACAAGGTGGCAATTCTGTTGCAGTTGAAATGACTCCTACAATAATGTTATGTTTTAGATTTTCTCCAATAACCTCTGTTGGTGTTGAGAGGTCATTTTGTCTTAGGAAAAATGAGTTTTCTGACAGGAGACTCAACATCATCCCAGAGAACTTAAAAAAGCATTTGGTTGTCATGTACAAGAAAGAAGGCAGTACAATATACAGGCCTTTTTAAAAAGTATTTCATTTTGTGTCAATTACAGCACTAACATTTTGTTTAAAACTTTGAAGTTCTTTAAAATATGGCAATTAAGTTAATGAATAGTGTAATCTATTTATCTTTTCGCAGATATGGACGTTATATAACGTAAATTTTAAAATGCAAGAGAATCGATATGGACATCATATGACACCTTGTGCATGCATGCATTTAATGCTTATTTAACCCTAATTATTTTAACTTTTGTCTTTTACAATAAATTTAAATAAATTCTAGAATAAGTGAAGTCTTACCTTTAAAGGTTCCTTTTTAATGGTACATCTCAAAACATGGATAGACACACAGGGGCACATCTCCACGTTCACAGCATATCATGTTAGTCTCTTTACGAACTCCTTTTTTGCAGCACACTAGACACCTTCCAAATGGATGTGACCTTTTTACTGTTGGTATCCTTTTAGGAAAGTGTTTTCCTTCAAGTCTGAGGGGTGCAGGGGTTGTAGATTTCTTAATCCCTGTCTGAAGAGGTCTCTGAATGTAATAGTGCTCGCCCGCCTCTGTAGCATGATGGTTAGCGTGTCTGCCTCATGTTCAAGAGGTCGCGAGTTCAAATCTCGCTTAGGGTAAGTTATCCGGGTAAGGTTTTTTTCTGAGGTTTTCCCTACCCTGAGAAGACAAATGTCGGGTAACTTAAAGCTCCATGGACCTCGGGCTCATTTGAGCATCATTTCACCCATTTCATTTGATTCATTCGTCCAATATGACACAATGTTGGAGGACGTTAACTAAAAAAAAAAGTAATAGTGCTCAATTAGGCTACAAGCTATTGATATGCAGAAGTCCAGGTAGTGGATTTAGAGTTCTCCAAATTACTAAAAAATTGTATATGGTGATATCAAGCTGGTGCAAAAATACCTTTTTATACCGTTTTAACTGTTTTTCGTAAAGAAGGATATGATTGCAATACCTGATCTTCTAGATCCACACCACCCATATGCATATTGTATTCCTGGATGTCAGGCTTGAAATTTGACGTTTTGGTGTGGGCATCTATTTTTCCAGTGTCGATCATCTAGGGTTCCAATGGCACAATGCTGTGACCACCCTCCTATCTGGCCAAGTAATGTAGGTCAAGATGGGGGCTGACGCACCTGCATTTCTCTTCTCCTTAGATTTTTGTATTCACATTCTTTGGCAAACCAATATGATTTGAACGTACTGTTCCAATTGCAATTGTTTTCCTTTTGTATAAGGCTATATATAATTTAGGGGAGCTGTACCAATTATCTAAATATACAGTCCTGCCCTGGTCAAGTATAGATTCCATCAGGTACATTACTGTGGAGCCAGATAACCCCAAATCTTTGTCTCCAGTATTATCAGTTCTTTACCAGTGCAAATGCAGCTATTGTAAAGATATCCTGTTTTACTTTCACAAAGATTAAAACTCTTTATGCCAAATCTGGCCCTCTTTGTTTTGATGTATTGCTTCCAACCTAAGCAGCCCTTCCAAAGCAGCAAGTTTTCATCTACAGTGCCTTATCACTAGGCACGTAATTTTGTTTGAATTTTGAAATAATATATTCCAAAACCGACCTAATTTTGTATAGTTTAACATTTAAATTTTCTGTGCCAGTGAAGTGAAGGAACTGCAAAAATGTTATTTTACATGCATTTCCCAAAAAAGAGTAGCTAGCATGTCATCTGTAGACCAGTACATGTCTAAAGTTGGTTTATGAATAACACCCATGAGCGTAATTAGATCAATTAGCCTATAAATCTCATAGTGTTACTTCTGTCCACTTCTGAATTCTACTCTTAGGCCCTAAATTGCCTTTAGAAGTCTGGTCTTCCTTCACCTTACTCGCATGTGCATTTGCTTCTGTAACAATGAGAGACACTAAGTCAGCAGTAAAAAATTTTGTGAAAATGTCAATTGGTTGGCTCTCAGAAGTCAGCTGAACCTGGCCTTGTACACCAGAGGCTGTGCTAATGAAGATATGTCTAGTTGTTTTGGAGTCATTTTGACTACTCCACAAAGTTGCTTCTTCATGAGCACCTGAAGGAAGAGAGTCATTTTCTTCCTCACTGTTACCTATATCCTCGACACCCCCCTCAAAATCTGAAAACTTGCTGTCAATATCAAAGTTACTTTCATAGAGCAAAAAGTCCTCCACATTATCTCAAGTTATTTCTGAAGCCTGTGCACTGCCTACATTTGTTATCTACATTGCTAGTTGAAGCCATGGTTACAACTGAGAAACATTTTCAAATGTGCTTTTCTGATAGCTAAAACAAAAAACTATGAACCCTGTAGCTAACACGGCTCTAACATAAATCTCCACTGTGTATTTATTCTAAGGCATAAATAGAAATGCTCACAGAGAGGTTTGCTTTCTTTGCAGCTTGGGTGTTCACCACACACACACACACACACACACACACACATACACGTACTAAAAATTATTACATCGTAGCAACAAACAGAATGATAAAACCTTGAAGTCGAGAACATTGTGCTTAGCTAGCTATACGTATATACATTTGTACGCACATAACACAAGCCTGACTCAAAAATTAGATGCGTTTGACGTACAGAATGACTTTTGCTACAGAGAAAAAATTAGTGATATTTAAATGTTTTGTTAATATAATCTCTCTTTGTTTCTACGATAGATGTATAGTGCCTTTAATGGGCTTTAAGCCAGTTCATTAAAATAACTTAATACCAAAGATACAAATGTTTATGTACGAAGCATATTGACAAACATTTAACAATTTAAATGCCTTGAATTGTGTATTGGGTATCCATTACTGGCCATGCAGCTATCACTCAACCAGTTAAATAAATGGCTTTTTTTAATTGCCTTGTATTGCCTGTTTTATTATTTATGTCTTTTTTCTTGCCTATTTTAGCTACTTATAATGCCTTTTTGCCTGCCTATTTTAATGATTTATAATGCCTAAATTTCCAGTCTCTGATGGTTAGTTAACCACGGTGATCATCAAAATTGGTTTTATTACAGTTACAATATTTTATGGAGGATTGCCTGCCTGTGGTTTCTCTAAGTTATCAAAGTATTCATAAGGGTGGTCAGCCCAGAACCAGGTATAAGAGTGAGGAAGAGGATGATACAAAATGCAGAAGAAATGGATGAATTGAAAGATGATGGTGAAGCAATCTTTATTTCTTAACATAGTCTCATTTCAGCATGATACACATTTTCCCGGCGACACTCAGTAGCTTGATATCCTGTTTATGGAGAGAACCATCGAGCTCTGCTAAATAACTATCAACTGCAGACCGTACCTCTTCATTGCTAGCAAATCTTTTACCACCAAGCCATTGCTTCAGATCTGGAAATAAAATAATCAGAGGGGGGCTAAAGCTGACGAGTAAAGTGCATGAGGAAGCAATTCAAACTTTAACTCATTGATTTTGGCCATGGTAATAATGAATGTTTGAACTGGTACATTGTCTTGATGAAACAAAAACTTTGTTTTGTTAAATGTGGCTCCTTTTGTTTGAATTCATCACTCAAATGCTGTAATAGTATGCAAAATACTTTACATTGTTTTTCCTTTATGAAGAACATCAATGAAAATCATCTTATGAGCGTCTAAAAAAACTAAAGACATGACCTTGTCTGCAAATGGAACTGTTTCGCCTTCTTTGGAGGTGATTCTCCCCTTTTAATCCACTGTTTTGACTGTTCCTTTGTCTCAGGTGTGAAGTGATGGATCCATGTTTCATCCATGGTTATGAATTGACACAAAAACTCCGCTTTATTACAGTAAAACATTGCCAAACACTCCACTGAAATATCCTCATGACACTGTTTTTGTTCCATTGTGAGCAAACATGGCACTCAACTTCTACATAGCTTTCTTGTGTCCAAATTTTCAGTCCGTATGCAATGTACAGAACTTTTTGAAATGCCTGCAATGTCTGCTAGCTTGAACACTTTCATTTGATAGTCATCTAATCCCATTTGTAGATTTTCTTTACAATTTCTGAGATGGTCACCTCACTTGGTTGACCACTGCAATGTTCATCTTGGCAGCTTGTACGGCATCCCTTAAGCTTTGCCACTCAATATTTTACTGTTGTAAACAAAGAAGCAGATTTCCCCAGAGTAGAATCTAGCTCAGCTTTAATATTAACTGGACTAAAACCTTTCAGCTGTAATTTTTTTAATGCCATATTCAGCTCTGATCTTAGCATTTCTTGAGAACAGACAGGCACATATAATTTTCTTATTGTTGATTCTTCGGGTGTTTCAAAATTTCTGTATTTCATAAGAAAATTTCTGAGCTCTGGACTTCTCAATTTAAATAAAGGAATATCACACAAAAAAAAAGTTTTACTAAAATGTCCATAATATTCAGAAATTTTTTAAACTGGGATATGTAAAGAGGAAACTGGTTCACCTAAGTGAAGAAGTGTACGTGAAGTGTCTATTCTATGTTTATTCTTCACCTGATTACGCTCCCCTTATGCAGGACTAATAACCCCTAGGACTTACAAGCCAGTGCCTAGGGTTAGATGTCTGTCGGGGAGCAAAGGAACCTACGGACCAGAGTGAAGACCTGGAAGCGGGTGGTCAGACAAGCACCAGGTATGGTAGTGAGGAAGAGGATGATATGAAATGCAGGCAAAAAGGATGATTGGAAAGCTGATAATGGAGCAATTGGTGGAATGAATGGTGGGGGAAACCGGAAAACCTGGAGAAAACCCGCTCACACGCTGCTTCGTCCACCATGAATACCACATGCAGGTCCTGCCTAGGTGGTAGGCGAGCAGTCTAACTACTCAGCCACGGTGCCACCATTATACTTCCAGACTCAGGGAAGGATGAGGAATAATCCTGGCTGGAGGAAAATTCCTACCCCCTGCCAGGATCGAACCCAGGACCCCTTGCACAGCAGGCAGGTGCTGTACCAACTGCACCTATTCAATGTTTATTACTTGCTAAATGCTAAGGACTTGAGATCCCTGATCTGCATTCACAGATTTCCCATATTTTTTAATAGAAACTTGTAAAGATGCCACTAAATTCAGTTTTTTTTTTTTTTTTAATTAACGTCCTCCAACATTGTGTCATATCGGACGAATGAATGAAATGATGCTCAAATGAGCCCGAGGTCCATGGAGCTTTAAGTTACCCAACATTCATCTTCTCAGGGAAGGGAAAACCTCGGATCAAAAACCTTACCCGGATAACTTACCCTAAATGAGATTCGAACTCGCGACCTCTTGAACGTGAAGCAGACACTCTAACCATCATGCTACCGAGGTGGGCACTAAATTCAGTAATGTATTATTGCAACCAATAGCGAATATCTGACTTTACTTGTGGCATTATATTGCCAATTACTTCACTTAAGAAATCGTACTGTATAAATGGTTTACTTTAAACAAGACAAGGGCAATGATGAAGAATGTGTACATTGTGTCAGCTGTCCACATCATAAATAAGAAAATGAGGCAGCACATGTAGTGGAGGTCACTTACTACGCAATACATTTGTGAATAAAGTTCATTCAGATTGCATTCCCATAACATGATAGTGCTTGAGATTTATTGTTAAATAATTTAACAAAGGCCCACAGATTATTTACCTCAAAACATGTTACATCCCGGTTTACCTTCTTTGGAGTTAGTCCAAGAAAAAGCCACCTTCTTTCCTTCCTGCATGTCCCCCTTTCAATGATGAACCAGCTGTGGCATTGAACTTTTAAGTTTCAGTTCTACCTCTCAAACTTTGCCCACACACGGCTTGTGTGTTTAAAAACACCAACAGTAAGTTTGTTGGCATAAATAAATAATAATTACCATCTGAAGGTTATTTAATCCTGGGATATAAAGTACTTACAATAGTAAGTCACCATTGCGGTAATTTGTCTCTGTTGTGAGACTGCCTTTGTGGTTTACCAGGAGAAATACGAACTGGTTTGAGAATTTAATGCCATTCTGGAAGTTTGTCACAATAGCTCAGTGGCTCGAGCAGCCGCCCGGGAAGCGGAAGGTCTGTGGTTCAAATCCCAGTTGTGGCATTGAATTTTTAAGTTCCAGTTCTACCTCTCAAACTTTGCCCACACACAATCTGTGTGTTTAAAAACACCAACAGTAAGTTTGTTGGCCTAAATAAATAACAACCACTGAGTTTTCCTGTTTGTCCATAGAGGTTCGGAGTTGATGTTTCACAGTCTTTGAAGGTAACATTAATATGTACACTATGGACAGTGAATTCCTCAGAAATGTTGCAATTACGGATCATGCACATAATTTTTTTTTGGTTTATAGGTAAAAAACTGTAATATGGAAATTCCCAAAATAGCACACTTCAATTGTGTATGAAACTGTATTTCACTTAAAAATACATATTATTGTAAATAAATATTTTAAACAATTTTGCTTAAGACACATGACTTAGTCACTTTACTTTCTTATAATTTTTAAATTTAAATAATTTATGTCAAGTAAGGGCGGAAGGTCAGATGGATGGCTGAGCAAACAAGTAGGGAAATCTTCCATTGCCTTCATTGGTGCAAGGACTTCATGCCGGATAAGCCAGTTGTTCTTTCCAGCCTTAGAGATCGTCTTACTGTAGTTGATTGTTACTTGCTCCCTTCTGTGCTGGACCTGGGATGAGAGGCCTCCAATACTGCTATCGCTGGTGTCACAGTGAAATCACCGCCCTGTTGTGGAAAACCTAGAACAGGTGCACTACAGATTGCTGACTTACGTTTGGCAGGCATTTTGCACTAAAATTTTTGTTTTTAGTTTCTTACACTATTTATTAACTCTGTACTTCTGCCTTCAAATGATATATCATTTATTTGATGTATAGTTTTGAATTTAGAGGGGGATGTGGTACCTGGCACAGTTTGATAACTGTCAGAATTATTTTGGAATGACTGAGATCCAACACAGGCAGTATTGAGAAAATTTATAATTTGAAAGCAAACAAAGGCAGATAATCACACAATAGATGCCTAAAGGGAATGATAGCTAGTACCCTTATCAGCAAGCAAAGGTCAATGATTCGTTTGATTTATATAAGCATATAGCAGGAATACCACTGCAAATACTTCAGGCATGTAAACCTGTATATGAAAGACTTTGTGATCCAAATATGCTTTCCAAATGCCTTCATGGATTAACACAAAACATCAATCATTTAATGCCATGATTTGGTGAAGATAATAGGAAAGTAACCTATGTAGGCCTAGAAAACCTAAAACTGAAGGACATGATTTCATATTGCATTTTAACTGTGGTAACAGTTGAAGCAGAGCTCCTATACAGGATGAAGGTTGTTCCAGTCAAGTACAATGTCAGGAATTCTGAAATTGTATGAGTCACGTCTACAAATACATTGAAGATAAAATGTATAAAATATTGAAAGGGGTTACACTTATAAAGCAGAGGAGTTGTAGCTAATTTAACTGTTAGCATGGAAGTAAGGTGAAATGATAAACCTTAATTTCTCATTTTCTCAAAGGTAAAAATTTGTACATTTTGCATGTTCAAAATAAGAAAAGTACAATTACATACCAAATTGAGAGTAAAATGAGGAATGTTATGAAGTAGGATGGTTGAGCTAAATATTCTGAGAAAAAAATTATGCTTAAGTGTACAAATTATAATTAAAATATAAAAGCTAAAATTTAAAATAAAAATCAAGTATTTGATACATTAATGGAAGTTAGTAATTCTGCTTCACAACATTAAGTATAATTAGAAACAATTCAATTAAATTATCATAAAAATTGGCTTTGTTATGAAGTTTACAATAAATGCCTTTTTCATACATGTAAAATCCAAATTTAAATTTTAGTACAGTCAGCTCCAAATATTTTCCAATTAACATTAGGGGAAAGAGAAAAAACATTTTCTTATGAATTAATTGAGCCTGTCCACCTGGCACAGTGGTGGCTTCACCAGAGTTATTTCCTTTTGTATGTGTTCCTCTGATGTGTGGTCAGCAGGGAGTAAACAAACAAACAAGCGAACAACACATTCTCTTCTGCACATAATTAAACAAGGAACATTGCTTTTTAGTGGTAGCATTAATGGTAGCATGTTTAAACAATTCCTTAAACAAAGATAATGCATATAATTAATAATAATTAATAACATATAATAATTCCTTAATTAGCCATTCAATGTTTTAAACGTTGAAATTTCAGATCAAATACACAATTTCATGTTCGCTGAATAAAAACAACTTGGAAATTTTACTGTGCTCATGCATGTATCTCCATGAATAGCTTAAAAAATGAGGTATATTAAATTTATTTAAACATTTTGAATTTATCTTCCTTTCATAGAAGTTTGAAAACAGTGTTGTTGTAATTAATTGAATTTAAAAGGTGAGTTAATTAATAACACTGAACAACACTTACAACATATTTTTCCGGGGCGCGTTTCGAAGGTTAACTTTCCTCCATTATCAACCGGACAATAACTGGGTTTCCATGGTGTTTCATGGTGCAGATGGTGATGCTTCTTCTGGTGTTTCTTCTGGTGGCGGTTCAATGAACTTACTGAAAATGTCTCTCTGAGGAATGTCGAAATTAAATACTCGGTTTCTATTTTTTAAAATAAAGATTTGTTCCCATGTGGACAGTTCTTCTTTTCCGGTTATGTGTTCGAGAAGTTTCAGTTCTAGCTTTATGTCATGATTTTTTGTCCAAAAGTGAAATGCAACTGCTGATTTTTCTAATTGTTTACTCTTAATGTTTCTAACGTGTTCCTTGGATCTAATTTCTAAATTTCTTTTGGTTTTTCCTATGTATATTTCATTACAATCACTGCATTCAATTTGGTATATGCCAGATTTTTTGTTAGGTGGAATAGCATCTTTGATGTTTGAAAGTAGTAGGTTTTTTATGGAGTAATGGTTTACTGCTGCTAGCTGAATGTTGTATTCCTTGAACACCTTTTTAAATTTATCAAAGGCCCATGGATGATATGTGAATTTTTTGAATGTCATTTTTGTTTTTGCTGCTGTGAGAGTTGTAGTTTCTTTTAATATTTTTTTCTTTTCTGCTCGTTTTACCTTTTTATCTACTAATTCTTTGGGGAAGCCGTTTTTTTGTGCTATTTCAATTATTTTGTAATATTCTGTTTTATATTCTTCTGCAGCCTCTTCTGTGCATATATAAGACGTGTTCCGTTGTCAGACGAGTGAGGTGCTCCTGATGTTGGAGAAGCCTCTGGCGAATGGGTGGTAGTAGTTGCACAGACCCAGAAAACTGCACAATTCTCATTTATCCTTTGGGCGAGGCCAATACCTCGCAGCTTAAGCCTTCTCTGGATCAGTGGCCATCCCAGTTGGTGAGTGTATGTAGTCCAAGTAGAGAATTTCGTGTAGAAGAGTTACATTTCGTGACGTTCACCTTCAGATTGACTGCTTGTAGTCTTTGTAATGCCTTGTTCAGGTTCTCCAGATGATCCTTGAAGATGCTGCCAACCACAATGTCATATAGGTATAGCCGGCAGGCGTCACAAGTCAGCCCATCATCACCGATTCGTAGAAGATGGATGGTGTGTCCAAAGCGGCATAAAAATGCACTGCCAAAGCTGATTGCCCATAGAGAATGCTGTCTTTTACTTTTCTCTGGGGCCTATGACTAGCTGCCAATGTCCCAATTTCGAGTCCAAGGTGGAGCACTACTGGTAATCAGCAAGCGTGTCCAGGGTGTCGTCAATCCAGGGCAAGGGAAAACAGTCCTTTTGAATGATAGCATTCAGCTGTCTGTAGTCCATACAGAAGCGTTCTTCACCAGGATCAAAGGGGAGCACCAAGGACTGTCGGACACCTCGATGATGCCCTGAATGTTCTGCAGAACATTCCATACCTCTGCCTGCTTTGCCAGAGGAGCACGTGTTGTTGGTTGTGGGATAGGTCTGGGGTATCCGGTGACGATGGGGTGGAGCACTCGATCACTGTGGATATAATCGCTGTCCCCTTGACTGAAGACTGACTGGTAACGTTCAAGTAGATGTCGTACACTGCAGTTGAGCCACTATTAAATGGCCGACCGCCATCTTCAATAAATCTTCCAGCCGGAGCCCCAGTTTGCGATGGTGCTGGTTCCAGGATCCTTCCCAGGACCTCGTACTCAAAGGTCGCTCGCAGTTCCCCAACTCCGTTCCGGCCTTCGTCTCGATGGCTGTCCGATGGATTCAGTAGCCTCACAGGCACTTCCTCCTGGTAAAGCAGCAAAGCCCTGGCAACACATAATCCCTCTAAAGATGTCTTCCGGTTCAGTACCAGGTTCCTTGACCGCCGCCCCTTCGGGTGCACTGTAACGATCATTTCACTCCTGACCGCCACTATCGCGTCCTCCATCACAGATACTATGTAGATTCCCGCACCCTCGATTGGGCCCGGAAGCGTTACCCCGTCTCGCCCGAGCTGCAAGACCCCCCTGCAGACATAAACCGTCGTGTCACGGCTCCTGAGGGGACCATTTCTCTTAGCACCTCCTCTGCGACCCTCGCGAGAAATACCGACATACAACGCTGCGCTCCAGCAAGGGCTCATCCTCAGGCCTGTGTCGCCTGATGCCGTTATTATGTGGTAAGGTCGATTGGTTTTCCTTTACGACCATCCCCGTCTGATGACCGTCACAGCTACGCCCGTGTCCACCAGTACTGTCTCTCTTGCACCCATTCCTTCGCGACGAGGCTCTCGTCCACCCATGTGGACAGGGTGCGCAGCGTCACTCAAGGGATTCGCGTTGATGGCTCAGACATGTCACTCGTCACGGCGATACTCGTTTCCGGCCTGCCGGTTGTGAACAGTCCATCACCAGGTGACGTGACTGACCATACCTCCAGCATACACGCTGGAAGTTCTCCGTTGACGTCCCAGAGTCGATTTTCTGTCCCCGTCATATCGGATGTTCCTGGTGTTCGAGGTGGGGACAGTTTGCACCTTGGCCACCTCCATTCTCAACGCGGCTTTCAGCGCCTGGTGGATGGAAAATCAGTCGTCTGAACTCCTGATGCCTTCACCTCTGTGCATCTACTCTCCTAATACTTCAGTGTGGAACATCCCGTTTTCTACCAAATTCTCACAAATTCGATCGTCTAGACCAGTGACCTGTTGGCTTCTCATGTGATTCTAATACAGGACGCTATGAAATAAACAACTTAGAGATATCGTCTCGAGAAGCTGCCGCTCTTATAGTACAAAATACTTCTGTCCTATGTATTTTGTCCTTGATCGTTGTCAGCAAACCTGTTCTAGCTTTCGGGTAAAGATTCAAAGGGCAGTTACCTGCTCAAAAACTATAACTGGAACAGTTTCGAGGTTGCCCTTGTAGGCGAAACATACCAATTTTGCCCTAACCAGTCTTTGTTTAGAAACTGGAGGTTGACTATTGAAACATTTAGGTTAAGTTTTATGAATGTAAGATTAAGAGAAATTCCTCAAGTACCTCTAAGAGTCAAATTTATTTCCATTAATGAATTACCAAATTAGTTACGTAAGGAAACATATATTTAACTTCATAGCATTTTCTTATGATCTTAATAGTAAACGCTCAACACTTACCTACTATAAATATCAGTAACTTACTTTTAAAAGTACAACAGTTTCATCTAGCATTAGGAGTTAAATATAGTTACACCACAAAATATTTATTTTTATTTAACATTATCTATGGTCTCTTGATGGTATTCTTGCCCTATCCTAAAGATTAACGTTAAATTCCCTCTAAAAGTTGAATTAGTGCCGTATATGTCTCCGCTTATTTTCCAGGGGCGTAGTTTTGGGTGACGCTAGTACGCTGAGCGTTCCCTTATTTTTCTGTGTTTAATTGTTTTATATCTATTCTGTTTTGCAATAGTTTTAACGCAGAACAATTTTTTATACAATCATTTAGCACTGATTTTTTTCGCAGATCATATGTTGGGCCGCTATATTTAGCTAAAATAGCAAACACAAAACTTACAAGTCAATCCGTTCCGTTCTAAAACAGCGGCGTACGCCAAGACAAGTCAGCGTTTCACTGCCTTCATGTGGTATGGCCAGGACGGCCTCCTCGCAAGCCCCTCACCAACCTCTTGCCTGCACCTCTCACCACAGCAAGCCCCTCACATATTCATCTGTACGCGCTAACGTTAGCTGTATGCTAAGGCGCGGTTCCGACTACGGAGTATTGTTCAGGTACAGTCAATTGTATTTCTTTCCGAATAAAATTGTTGTACATCAACTCAAAATGCGTGTTAATATTTGCATCAAAAGAATGAGTGACATACCACACCGGTTAAGATGTTTTGTCTATTTTATTATTATTATTATTATTATTATTATTATTATTATTATTATTATTATTATTATTATTATTATTATTATTATTATTATTATTATTATTATTATTATTATTATTATTATTATTATTATTATTATTATTTTTTTTTTTTCGAATTTTGGGATATGGCATCGTTTTTGTTTTTTCGCACTGTATGACTTGTATTTTATATACAAAACATACACACACACAATCTCTGTGTTTTTTTATAGTTGTATATTTTTATTAAATGTATTTAATATACATTTTAACGTATTACAGTTCAGAATGAAAGATGTGTACTATGAGAACTATAAAACAGTAATGTTACTTTAATTTTATTTCTTGTTTGTACTACAGTACTCTTAAGAAGTAATATTAAAAGGAAACAATGAAAAACCCAAGTGCAAAGTGGTTTGTTTTCCCAGAATTCCGTGCCCTTTACTACTTTCCAAAGCAGGAGCATCCCTTCACGCTCACTATGGTCAGGTAAAAAAGGGTCAATTGCCAAGAATGCTAATCTATCCAGACCATCACTTCCCTAATGCCAGAATGGACTTCCAAATATGTTAAACCGTTCGTAATCATCAGCTATTACTTCAATATTTTTGTAATTAAGAGTTTTACTTTATTCTTTTTTGTAATTTAACAGTTCACAGGAATAAACTTAAAAGAAAGTGAAAACTAATTTCTATATTTAAAATCGCTGGAATTTCGCTTTTTTTGTTTGTTTGTTTGTTCGTTTGTTTCGAAAAATAAGGCAATTTCGCTTCCATATCATCGCTAAAATTTGCTAAAACAATAATATTGATTTATTGATCAACATCACATAGTTCGGAAAGATCATGGGAAATCTCTTTAATATGTTTGTCGCCTTTATCGTTAATGTGAAAAAAGAGTGCCCCTAGTTATAGCGTTCCTATTTTTTTTATTTCACGCTACGCCACTGCTGTCAGTTATGCGTAACTCGTGCAGATTTTAAATTTGAAGTTTGTACCTACCCATTTTATGTCGGACCAATACACATTTTCAACCTTTGATCTGTATTGATTTCATGAATTGGACTTAACAAGCAAATTTATGCATATGTATACCTTTCCTGCCAAAAAAAAAAAAAAAAAAAAAAAAAAAAAAAAAAAAAAAAAAAG